>JAQLOM010000006.1:12069644-12100016 GCA_030068315.1 Chrysichthys thysi
ATTTTTACAACATTATTGTTGAAATACACAGTCCTGAAAAAGGGGCGTTTCTTTTTTTGCTGAGTATATATTGACCACTGCTTCCTTTACTTCATCATCAGAGGTGAATCTGCACCTCCTTCAGTGGACCGAAGACGTCATAATCAGCACCAGATCCGGGCTGTAAGGAGGATGTGGAAGATGTTCGAACCCGAGCAGTTGCACTGTCTCTACGGTCTCTGCTGCTGTATGAGGACGTGCATGGTCACGGTGCAGCAAAACTTTTTTGGACAGCGTTCCTCTTCTTTTGCTGCAAATTGCTGGTTTAAGTTCCGTTTGCCTGTGCACTTGGAAATGAGCCAGAATAGGCCCCTTCATGACCCAAAAGAAGATTTAGCATGATTTTCTTGGGGGACGGCTGACTTTTGAATTTCTTCTTTGCTGGAGGAAACTCTCAGGGTTATCGTGTAATTATATATATATATATATGGGTCAATAGATAAATAGCTAGGCAGATAGAGAGGGATTATTTCCAACTTTACGACTTCTCAAAGTAGTGGTCTCATTTGCATGATCCTATATTGCAATAGCATTGTGGGAAATGTGTGTTGACAAGGTAAACATGTGCACTAAAGTCATATTACAGTCATCCTCACTTTAATCATTAGTCTGTAATATATAAATGAGCCATTTTGAACAAATTGCACTTTTACACTGGATGCAGAGAGGTGGGTAGGGCTTTACACCAATAAAAAAAACTGACAGAGAAATAATAATCCTGCATGATTGCCTTTGGTTAACGTCCTTGCAGTGCGCCTAGATTTGTTTCCTTGCTAGATGCTCATCAAAAATTAACAGGGAAAAACCTTAATGATAATTGCGGTGGAACTTAAGTGGAAGTTTTGCATTATTAAGCCAGCAATGCCTTAGAAATTAGGAGGTGAAGAAGGTGATGAGAATCCACTCGTCTTCCTCGGCTCCAGCTTCTCGAATGGGATGAGATGTTTTTTTTCCCTGTTGTTTATAGGAACAAGAAGACCTCTATCTCACCCGGTATAGCTTACAATGGGCCCATTACAATTAAAGTGCAGAAAGGAAGGGCTGGTATAAATGAAGAGTGAGTAGGATGATGAGGAAACTATAGAAACATTTGCAGGAGGGTTGAATTAATCAGTTTGGAGGTAATTTTTTCGCCCGAGGGGAAGCTGAATTATCTTCTCGTGCTGGTCTGGACGTAATGCTTTCCCTACCATGTACTTTGCGCTTACACTTATCTTAGACAAGGGACCAGCAATATCCATGATTTTTGCCCACAGCTGAGTAAACTACAGCTCTTATAAAGGTGTGCATTTCCGAACTCCTTTTCTCTCATATGTATATGCGATCTGTGAGGGCTTTAATTTATTATGTTGATAATGTAGGGCTGGTCTCTTGTGATCATCTCATTGCAATTCACATTATGGCTTGACCTAATAGGGATATTGCAAACCTCATTCTGCAATCAATTTCAAGTTGTTGTTTTTTCTTTTCTCCCCTAGAGTTGCTCTATATCAAGGATTCCCATTGATCCATATGGACATTTTAAAGGTTTCCTAATAAATGCAGATGTACAACTATAATTACTGTAACTAGTTGCTATTAAAGCAGATAATTTGTAGGCTTTTACAGATCAACCCCACGTTCACACAGCAGCCCTCACTAGAAATTCAGAAACATATTGAATTGCAAAACAAATGTTTATTATGCAAAGTTAACATTTATTATTATTATTATTATTATTATTATTATTACTGCATTGCATTGCTAATATTCTGTATTGTCAGTGTGTCAGTATGTATAGCACTGAATTCAAATCTTCATAATATCAATAGTTAACAGTGTACAACAATTTAAAATGGTAAAAAGTTCCTTTAAACAGGAGACACTGCCCTTCTGATACATTGCCGGGATGCATGGCTGTAATACATAGCAGGAAGTCCACTGAGAAGACTCATCGCTGCCTTTGTATGCGGAACTCTCATCAGGCTATAAAAGTATGATGCGTTTATTGATTCGAACAGTTCAATTCATATGTTTTCTACCTAGCCGAGCACTGCTGCCAAGATTAGTTTTTGAGGATTCGATTCATGGACGCACCAAATAATGAATAGTGGTGATTCATGTCCTTGCTTGTTTTAAATGCTTAAATTGATATGGTTCCCATCAGACTGATGCAGTAAAGTGCACCCACCATAATATGAAACAGAAATATGTATTGATCATGTTGGGATTCACAGAAGGCTTTCTCACTAGATTATCCTCTGCCAGCCTATTTTATCACAAATATGGTCCATGGGCTCTGTCTAGTCTATCTTAACTTCTGTACGTAAATCCCTTCAGTGGGGTGCGTAAATTCTCCAACAATCCATCGTCCTGATTTTAACATGCTTGTGTCAGGCGTGACTTTTGTAATGTACAGACCAAATGCTTAAAAATTATCCATCATATTTTGTCCAAACTAAGTGCATTTTTAAAAAACCCCAGCAAGCATTTGTTTAAAAACTGACATAACCCTGAGCAGTACATGACGCTATGTTTTGAGGCTTCCTTCATTCCTGCTGTGTTGGCGTGTGAGTGGTAGTGTTGTACCTCGAGTATAACCACTCTCCATTTTTCTCCAAAGTGACATCTACTGTCCAGCAGGTGGTACCAAACATTTATCTTTGCTCTTCTCCACCTTCAGGCCTGCTATTAAATGCAGGCCCCCCCCCAAGCAAAGTACGCCCTGGTGTCGCTTTCAGCCCACGACACGACTCGTAAACAGTGGAGCAAAAAGCAAAAAGATATGTTTTAGCCTTGTTAGGTCCCACACAGATTTTTTTTCTTTCCTCCTGACATTTTGAAATGCCTTCTACTCTACTCTGGAGGAGAGCTGGACACGCTTTTAGATGAGTGTAGCAACCATGCATCTTTTCAGTCAAACATTGTAAAATGTTGGGGCTGGTCGTTAATCCTCCTCTCACGTTTAATGGCTGCTGCAAAAACGAAGTCATAAACCCTACACCCAACCCGCCCCGCCCGCCCCACCACCCCCGTCGTCTTCCCCCCGAGTGTGGGAGAGTTGGAGTTGGGGGTAGATGCTAGAAAAGCGCGTATCTATATGTGCGTCTTGGGGGTGGGGGATTGCGTCGATCATATACTGCAGTCATGCACATGGTGTTCTTCAGATGATTCTTTTTGGTAGTTCTTGAGTTTTGAATGGAAACTTTGAACAAAACGGTGCTTTTGATAGCTCCATCAATAAGTGATTACCGTCTATGGTCGTGTACGCGCGTGAGAACAGCAGTGAGTGAAAATATTTATGCGTTCCGCATATGCATATTCAGTGATTTATGGAAAGCAGAAACCACAGACACAGAGTGTAAAGTGTTTCAGAGCAGAAAGCGTTAGCACAACGCTTGGATGTGTGAAAGGTCTTGCTGTGGTGTTGTCAAAACACACGTTAGTGCTCATTATAGCACTATTTCTCACTCCTTCATTTATATATTGTGTTGGGCATGGGCATTCAGGAGGAGTCATCTAGCCTACAGTAAGTGTGCACTCTCTCTCCACTCGCCCTCATTCATCATGTTGACACCGGTGCAGCTACTTTTGTGAAATGGAGAAAAATGGTTAAGTCAGCTCTTTTCCTGAGCCTCCTGCAGTGTGTGTGTGTGTGTGTGTGTGTATGTGTGTGTGTGTGTGTGTGTGTGTGTTTGCGTGCATGCGTGCGTCTGCACTGTTATCCTCATGTTAGAAGGTGATGCATGTGAAAGTCTTGTATGCTGTGATCCTGACATGCATGTCATGGTCAGTCAGGTTTTTGTATAATTGGTTTCTTTCTCATTTGCAGAATAGAAGTTGGGGGGGGGGGGGTGTCTTTGTCTTTTTTTGCTGTTGTTGTACCACAATATTATTCAAAGCAGTTGAATAATTGTTTGTAAGACAAAACAGGTGTATAATTTTGTGCTGAAATTGCACTTATATAGAAGCATTGACCAAATCAAATAATATCAGGGAGCGGGAAAAGAAAGAACTGACTGCTGGTCACATGTATTTACACACAGCTCTGTGGGGAATATCTCCTGATGTTCTTTAGGATTTGTGGGCTTTGATAAATATATAGCTGTTTTTAAAGTTAAAATCACCAAATTTAGACTTTCCTCTTTATGGCTATTGATTCAAATAAATAGTCCTCTATTTCAGTTTGGCGTGTCTTATCTTCCCTAAGCAGCGTGGATGTGTGATATATCTGAACCTGGAGGTAATACAGCAGGACTATCAGCACCCTTATCTATTTCCTCTGATGAGAATGAGAAGAAATGTACACACACACACACACACACACACACTCACACACACACACACACATCTCAAAAGTAAATAGGCACCATCATTTTTGAAAAATTAATTTCTAGAAACGTCCTTCTAGGTGCACTGCCTTAGTTGCCAAGTTGATGGAGATCCCTCACAGAAGTACTCTGACTCACTTGGAGTTTCTCTGCAACATCAGCATTCTTGCAACGTGGATTTTTTTTTTTTTTAACAATCACCTGTCCGAGGGCCCGGGCCCGGGCCGACCTGAGCGGGATGCTGTTGATTCCTTTCCTTTACTTTTGAATTGTACAATCACTCTATTGACTGGAACAAGAGGAATCCCAAGGTTTTGTACAATCATACGCTGGTTACGTCCACCCTCAAACTGACCCACAATACAAACTCTTTGAAAATCACACAACTCTTTGGCTTCTGGTGTTCGCCGCATGGCTAGTCGCTCTAAACTATTAATATCATCATCCTATCAGTTAGCCCTAATGCTTTGTTAGATCCTATATTTGCATAACTACAATTGTACACTTGTAATTATTGTAATTTACCTGTTGCTAAAATGAAGTCCTGACCTTATGTGTATAAACTACCATATGTTGAATGTAGAATAAGGTTGCTACACTTATGTGATAAGATTATCATTAATTCTGCTGTATCTTTCTATAAAAGCATCATTTTAGCAAAGATTTTTAAGTCACAGGAGAGCTCTTAATAGTGCTGGTTTTTCCTCATCCTCCATAAATAGCTAGCATTACACAGACAAAACACAATGTTATCCAAGTAGCAGTATTGTTCAGATACAGAGCAAATAAAAAAGTCACTTGAGATTAAGTATATATACCGTATATATATTTCATTTGTTAATTGCTGCTAATCAGTGACATTAGTATTAGGGTAGTAGTCTTGTTAACTAGTTAGTCAGCCAAGCTATGCTATAGATAAGCATTCAATAGTTGCATGGATTATGGTAAATACAGGTTTTAAGTTGTTTTCTATTTGTTAGGAATTTTGCTAGCATTCTGAGTGTACCTCACTGGTTTTAGAGTTGTATACTAACTCATAATTAGTCTTTACAGCTGTGGGAAGTGGTGAGCATAAAGGCATCTCAGCATGCACAAACGTCCACATCCAACCTTGTGCGGGATGGGTTGTCCAACAAGAACATGAATGTGAAGCTATCCTGGGCAGAGACTCACCCAAACTGGACACCTGAAGATTAGAAGAAAAAAAACCCCACCTGGTCTTTTTCCAGTCTTCAACTGTCCAGTCTGGGTGAGACTCTGCTCAGGATAGCCTCAGATTCCTGCTGGAATCATGTTCTTGGTTGATAGGAGTGGAACCTGATGTGGTCTTCTGCCGTCGTAGGGCATCTGACACAAGGGTTGATGGGTTGTGCATTCTGAGACGCTTTTCTGCTCACCACGGTGGTAAAGAGTGCCTATTTGAATTCCTACAGACGTCCTGTAACCAGCCTGAAACCAGGCTCGTCGTTCTCCTCATATCTCTCTCATTAACAAGGTGTTTCAGCCTACAGACCCTCCACAGACTGGAGGGGTTTTTATTTTTCACAACATTCTGTGCAAACTCTAGAGACAGTTGTGTGTTTCATCCAAGGAGATCAGCAGTTTCTGAAACACTCAAACCAGTCCATCCGGCACCAACAAGCACGCCACGGTTAAAGTCCCAAAGATCCAGAATTTTTCTGATGTTTGATGTGAGCACTAACTGGAGCCCGTGACCTGTATCTGAATGGTTTTGCCCATTTTAACAGCAGTTTTTCCACCCATTTTCTTAATTCATTTTACTGCTTTACTGACATTTTATTTATTTACCTTATTGTATTTGTGTGTGTGTTTGTGTGTGGGTAAGAAAGCGAGAGAGCACACAGAATTACACTGCACATGTGCTTTAAACGGAGGGTGATAAGGCTGTGGACCCAATTACACATTCTTTGCGAGACAATTGTTATCTGTAGAACTGTTGACTAGTCTTTGTTTGAAATCTTCATTAAAATTTTAGGGAGGAAAAAAAAGTCACTTGAAAATTTGTATATTAAATATTTATCAAGCTAATTCCTATCTGTGTCATGCACCTGCACAGTTAGGTTAGTGATTTGCTCTGTCGTTTTTGGGCAAAGGTCGTTTTAAAATGGAAGAGCACACAAAAAAGAACTCGACTCATTTTTCTTCCTGTTGAAAGCCCCGTGGACCTCTGCGTCAGTACTTTGGACTCCTGTTTCTTTAGATCAGCCAATTACCAGCTCAGATATAGCAAAGTGTTGTTAATTACCCATAGACCAGTTCATTTTCTGACTTTTGGGCGACTGATGCAGGTCAATTATTCACTTTTTAAAGCTGCAAAAAAAAAGAAGGAAAGAAAGAAAACCCATAAGCAACGAGTTACACTTAAAAATTCATACGGTTAGGGAAAGGTAGAAGATTAATATTTATAAATATCCTTTCAGTATTCACAAAACCCTGGGTTGTTAGAATCGCTGCACTATTTTTGTGTGATGGAATTTTTGTGTTCTCATCTTACCTCGGTTATGTGTGTACATTTGTGTGTCGGTGCTACTTCAGGGATGAATAATGGATGGATACTTTCATTCACAGTGCATTGAGCTTTGGTACTTTTTCATGGATGAGCTGTTCTGCTTAGTTGCTTTGCTATTTACTGACACTACACACACAGTAAGAGGACCACACCACCAAACAGATATTGAGGGTTGTCTGTGAGTGGCAGGGTGGCTGCTCTTTGGCTTTGTAAGATGGGGGCCAGGCTGTAGACTGACGGCTTACTCGCTCTTTCTCTGTCATACAGTATTTGTCACATTTCAGTGAAGTGAACCATGAAATTTGTAGGGCCATTTTTCAGAGGAGAAGAAGAAAGTGATATAGGCCCTTAAGAAAAAGAACTGGGAGAGGATCCACAAGAGACAAACGGGTGTGAGTAAGTGCTCCGTGATCTTTCCAAGCCACTGGAGTTCTTCAGTGATGAGCAGATTCCATGAAGGCACCAATATATGAAAGATGCCATTAAGTCCCATCTTATTGCCGAGATTTAAATAACTGCTTCTACTTTAAATGCGCTCATCATCTTTAAAGGGAAAGGCAGATTCCATTGCTTTGTGGCTGAAGCCTGATTTCGGCTCCTTCCCAACACGTGAAATGTCGATAGTTGAAGTATTTAATGTTCCTATGTGCTTGGTCTCAGTGGGACGAGTACTTAAAAGGAAGTATCCAGTGAAAGCAAATATTTTGCTGCATTCTGTACAAAACAAAATGGTGCCAGAGAGACAAGAATTTTTGGTGTCATTTCTTCAGAGGAAGCTGTTGGATTTTTTAGGTACTTAAAAAATGTAATTACCTAGATTACAAGTTACTCCACAAAAGCAGTCCCTTAATGCTGAGCTTTCAAGAAACCGCTCCTAAACTGAGAAAAGTCTCACTCAACCAACTGTTTAAAAAAAAAAAAAACATGACATTATGGATTAAACTGATCATTTCCATTATAGTTGCAGGTGTATTTCCACACTACACCACTACTTGGCCAATAAAATAGCTTAGATCTTAACTTGACCACCTCACGACTGGCAGCTGAACTAAGAGCATTTCTATTTACTAGCATTGCCACTGGACGGCCTCCTAAACCTTTTTATCTTGTCCGCTCCTGCCAGTCAATGCCCAACACTTTTAACCCATTAATGTGATGGCAACACGTTGTGATGTACACTGTGTGCACAATTATTCTAAGCATATGAGTATTTTGATCTCATTTTTATCTCTCTGCATATTTTCCAACTCAAAGCTACATAAACTGTAATGTTTGTTGGATTTAAGCATTCTCAGGTGGCATGTCTTTCTATAATGAGGAAGGGTGTGGCCAAGAGTGATGAACACCTTGTGTCAAGGTGTGCACTGTTACTAGGCAGCTTCTTTACCTCAGGCAAAACGGGCCAAAAAAGGGACTTAATGAACACCGAAAGATCAAAAATTGTAAAAAGCCTTTCAGAAGGATTCAGCACTCATGAAATAGCTAAGCTGTTGAGGTGTGATCACCGAACAATCAAACATTTTGTTGCAAATACTCAACAAGGTGGTAAGAAACGTGTGAAGAAAAAAAGATGCAAATTAACTGCATCTGCAGTCTAC
This sequence comes from Chrysichthys thysi, assembly GCA_030068315.1. Lineage (NCBI taxonomy): Eukaryota > Metazoa > Chordata > Actinopteri > Siluriformes > Claroteidae > Chrysichthys > Chrysichthys thysi. Next base: position 12,078,122 of record JAQLOM010000006.1, read on the forward strand.
CTGGAGTGTTCAGAAGTACCAGATGTTCAGTGCTCAGGGACATGGACAAGGCAAGGAAGGCTGAAAGACGACCACCAGTGAATAAGACACACAAGTTGAAACATCAAGATTGGGCAATGAAATACCTGAAGACAGATTTTTCAAAGGTTATGTGAACAGCAGAAATGAGTGAGTCTTAATGGACCAGATGGATGAGCTCATGGCTGGATCACAAATGGACAAAGGACACCAACAAGGTGGAGGAGGTGTACTGGTTTGGGCTGCTATATTCAAGGATGAGTTAGTTGGACCATTTTAGGTTAAAGATAGATGGTCAGGAGCATTCCAGAAGGCCATGGTTTTTATGCAGGACAACGCACCGTCACATGCATCCAAGTCCTCCGCCGCTTGGCTAGCCAGTAAAGGTCTCAGAGATGACAGAATAATGACAGACATGTCCCCCTCCCTCACCTGACTTAAATCCTTTTGAGAACTTGTGGGCCCTGATGAAGCATGAGATTTACAGAGAGGGAAGATGGTACACTTCTTCAAACAGCATTAAGGAGGCTGTGGATGCTGCTGCGCAACAAATTGATCGTCAACAGATCAGGAAATTGGCAGACTCTATGGATGAATGGCTGATGGCAGTCATTGAAAATCAAGGCGGCTATATTGGATACTAAATACTTTTGAGATGTTAAAAGTGTTTTTGTTCATTTTGAGTTGTTTATTTGTTATATTTTCCTCAAGTCTGATCAGAAAATTTTCCATTAGTTGCGTAATAATTGTGCACACATATGCACTCCCCTGAGAGTGTTCAAACTTGCATTTCCTTTGATAAACCTTTAAGTTTCAAGTTTATTAACAATTTGGATGGCCTGAGAGCGCTGTATTTGTTCCACAGTAAAAATTAATCCTCAAGAATACAACTTGCCTAATAATTCTGCACATGGGGTATGTTTTATTGACCAACATTTTCAAATTTCCTTACCCATTCTTTCCCAAGGGCTTTAATTGAACATCTGAAGGTTCAGAAGCCTCTTTGACTGCTAGAATAAACCTTAAGCGAACGCAAGGTAGTATAAACCTTAAGCGAAAACAGTATTCTGAAGCTGAAGCTGTTCTGGAGACCATATGTTGTAATCAACATATTCCGTGTACACTTCTTTATAACTCGGCAGAGACTGATGAAACAGAGAACCAAAGAAACAAATAATTCAAATGCTTCTATTATTCTTCAGCTTTCTGATAAAACTATTTCGTGGATTGCTGCATATGTAACTCTCCAATTCATGCCGTTTCTTATATTTGATTAGATAGCCTAGGCCAATAAATTTGAAAACTCATTGCTTGCTTGGTTATGCGAGCTGAAAAGGATGTCTTATGGTTGTGTGAAACAGAAGAATTGCATGAGGAAAAGTGAATCCAAGGCGTGCAGAAGTGAAATCATGCAGGAGCAAGCTGCATGTAGCAGGAGCACTCCTTTGGGAGGACTTCCCTGGAGTGGACAAGGAGATGAAGATTGGGCAAGATTGGTGTCTTCAAATGAGCAGAAGGTGAGTTGTTGAGTCATTGATTACTTGCCCACTGAGATTACAGAGCCAGAATGGCAATGTAGAGATAATGGTGAACTGTTTTTTTCCCTCTTAGCAGTAAACTGCAGTCTCTCTCTCTCTCTCTCTCTCTCTCTCTCATTACACTTATTCTCCCCCATTCTCTTTCATTATCTCCCTCTCATCTACTTTCTGTCCACACTTCTCTCTATTTCTCTCCCCACCTTTCTCTCTTTCCATCAAATCCATTCGTTCAGGTACTCTCTCTTGCGCTGAGCCTCAGCCGCAACCTTCTGTTCTTTGCGGAGCTGTAATATGCTCAGACAAAGTGCTGACATTTTGCACAGTGATCCTCTCTCTCATACCCATGTCACATTGTCACTTGGGCATTTTCTGAATCAGGATTAGATGTAGTAAAATGAACAAAGCCAGCTCTACCTCAGGAGCTGTAATTGCTACAGTTAGTAAATGCAGCAGAGGCAACAGGAATGAGACTGAACTGGTGGTATCATAATCTTTAAGTTTAACAAAACAAATTCCATTAATACGGCCTGTCCTCGTGGTATGGATGTGAGGCACAATGCTTGTTTTAGTTGTAAATTGCACTCAGCAGGGAGTCCACAGGGCCCCTAGCCATTTACACTCCTAATGAGTTATCGGGCACCCAAGAGCAGTGGCTCTAATTGCTTTGGCTTTTTCACTCACGCCGTCTAAACTGAGGGTATTAGTGGGAAGAATAGAAGAGGGAATACAGCAATGTATAGGAAAGCAGAGTAGTTGGTGTTACAGCTGCGTATATGATGGTACGCGGAGTATGCCATTATAAGTTGTCCGATCCCCAAAATGCTTGTGTCACGGAGTAAAACCTCTGAGGAGAGTGTTGGACAAACCTTGTCCTGAGATTGCACCAACTCTTGCAGATCTGAAGGCCAATGTCACATATACAGCAGACTGGTTGCTAAATTACCTGGCCAGATTTAAATAGTCTTGGGCTTTGGTCAAACTAAAATAGATAGGCTTGGTCTTGCACTTGATTTGATATATACGGTAGCTAAAATGTTGTGGAAAGATGCATAATTATAAAATCAATATTTTCTCTACCTTTATACAGCAATGCCAAAACATAACTCTTTTACTCTATGTAGATGTGAGTGAAAAATAACTAAGTCTAGTTGTCTACTTGTTCTTCTTCTTGTTCTTCCTTTAATATTATTTAATCAGGAAGTCAAAACAAATATAGGATGCAGTACAGATGAATTCTTGTTCCAAAAGTTACAGCGTACAGAACACAATTTTTCTATTCGAAGATAACCCCCCCCCCCTCTTTGCCAATGTTGCACTCTTGCTTGCTTCAGGCTATGGCAGCGCGACTGGTCCTCCATCAACAGAGCCATAAAACAACATCAAGCTAAGAAAGGCTGTGACCAAGCTAAGAGTAGCTGTACCTCAGCTTACCCTGCTGAGGCGAGCATCTCTGAGCTAGGGGAGAGTCAGCCAGCAGTGATGACCCCTCGATGGATGAAAAGGGGACTGAAGGAGTGATTGGCACGTGGTGAGGTTGGGTTAGAGGCCTAGCTGTGGAGAGATGAAAACAGGAGTGCATACATTTTTAATGGCTGTCCATGACAAGCGCAACTGGGGCTCTGGCAGTGCCTCGTTATGGCCCTTCCAAACTGTCATCATAAGGATCTAGCAGCTAAAGTAAAATGCCTCCGATAGTGTGCTTAATTATTTAGCGTGTGTGTATTTACAGGTTGAGAAAGGAAAAAAGAGAGACGTGTAGCATAGACCTATAACATGCATCCTGTTTTATTTAATGCTACAGTATAGAAATCAGATGTATTCTTTATTCATGGATTATAATGCATGGTTTCATGACCGTCATCTATGAGAGCATGGGAAGGGCAAAAAAGGGTTTTATGTCGATTTTGCTAACGTTTGGAAGCAATGACGCGAACAGCTGCCTGAACTCCTTCCCTAGATAAGCTGCATTCTGTGATATGATGTTATGCAACATCTAGTGGGTTAAATACAATCACCAGCTCTTGTTCTTTCAGGTTGTTCTGACTGTCTGAAACAACAAAGGTGAGGTGTAAAGTGGAGCCATATTGTTAAATGCTGAATTGGAAAGTTTTGTCTGGGGAGAATTGCAACTCAGGAGGGAGGGAACCGACTTTTGTTTAGCATGCTCCGGCTTTTCACTTCTGCTTAACTTCCTCCTTTAATCATGAACGGATAATTAGGGAGGCCTGCGATATGCAAATGCATTCACATTTTCTCCGGTTTGTTATGCAAACTTATTAAAACGTATTAAAATCATGGCTAATTACTGAGGAGCCTGTGGTGAAGAGGAATCAGATTCATTTTTTCTGCCTTCTGGTAATGTGAAGCAAGCAGAGGTTAGCCCTGCTGGCAGTGAGGAAACTGGGGTTTAAAAATGCTGAGGTGTTCATTCTGCCTTACCGGAGTGACCAGTGAGAATCAGCGAGGTATTAATCACGAGATGACGGAGAGATTTAGTTTTCTGCTTTGGAAGTGTTCCAGATGCTCGTCAGTTTCGAACACTTTCTATGCTTTATTTGTGCCAAAAAAAAAACCCTTTGAAAGAAAATAGTATTTAAATGATAATGTAAATATGATTGCATTTTGTTTCCAAGGTGATCGTTTCAAAAGAACAAGTCCAAAAGGTTTCTCTGTAAACATTTACATAAAGTAAGCTTTTCCTAACTGCTCCTGTTTGCTGTGCACGTGGGTGTTTTCATGGAGAACTTGGCTACTGTATGTAATAAGTCGCCTCCAAGGATATTGTTATGCAAACTCTATTACTATCACCTTGGTATTTGTAATGTTGTACTTGAAAATCCATTTCTGCCATAAATATTCAAATCTGTACCTTTCAGTCCCCGAATATCACCTTTAACAAGATCAGTGGTGTTTTGCCTTTGAAATCCAGTAGGCAGTACATTTTGTGCATGCCCTCCACTTTTCCCTTATCATTGCCTAGACACCCTGCAGAATTATGAAAGATGAATTCCATAATTCAATTTTATAATTTCAGATCCCCGCAAAAGATTCTCCAGCACCCGAGCTCCATTGCCAGACCAATTTATCATTCTGGGAAGCGGCCAAAACGAGATCGAGCTGGCAAACTTTTGCTTTATGAATGAGCACTTGATTTAACGCTTTCATTTTTTTTCTTGTCAAAAAAGACTGACAGCTAGCTCAAAAATCGGGCGAGGCCTCAGTTTGGGCAGACACTCAGGGTTGTAGTCTGTTCCAGTGGAAACTGATATCTGGTGCACCATTATATGTTATAGAATATTTTACATATCTTATTGTTTAGTAAGTTTTAGGGTCACCTCATAGTATGGCATATGGTAGTAGGAGAATTGAACTCTGTGGTGTTGGCCACTGTTCCTTGGCTGCTTTTCACATTTCCATTTATATTCTGTAAATGTTATGATGTATGGCTGCAGAACGGCTGTATCTTAGCGTAAAAATCGGCATTGTTTGTTTCAAGAGAGAGGTATTTTAACAGCTGTCTCTGAGCAACAACTAATGAAGTCTCACAGAGCTTTGTCCTGATTTGATCTCTTCCCAACACTCCTGTGTCTAGCAACATTATCGGACCTGCGATTTTACCTCCTGCTTTTCCAATTCTTTCGTGTAAAAATGATGAGGTTGCTCCATTGGATGGGTGAAGCCAATTACAGAGCAAAAATCAGATGATATTAGAATCTGTATGATTTATGGAAATTGACCCCTAGCTGAGATGGTCATAATTAATCTGCCTCATCACTTGTGGAAAAGGCCAACTGCTAGTGTGCGCGTGTGTGTGTGTGTGTGTGTGTGTGTGTGTGTGTGTGTGTGTGTGTGTGTGTGTGTGTGTGTGTTTATATATTTATTTATTGATAGGTACGTGTTTGAGGAACATGAACAAACTATTGAGAAACTATTGACAAAATTTGAAAACACAAATTCCAACAAAAATATTGTCACATTATTTTTTTAATTGCAGACAATTACATCTGGTAAAACTAGCAAAAAAAGGTGCAGTGTTTTCACACCTTGAATAATGCAGAGAAATCAGGATAGGAAATCAATCATATTCAATTTTAAACAACACAATATTTATGTTTAAGCTTAAGAAGAGTTGAGAAATCCATGTTTGGTGGAATAACCCTGACATTTCATCACAGCTTTCATGTGTCTTGGCATGCTCCCCACCAGTCTTACGTTGCTCTTTGTTTGACTTTATGCCACTCCTGGAGCAAAAATTCAACCAGCTCAGCTTTGTTTGATGACTTGTATCCGTCCATCTTCGTCTTGATCACAATCCAGATGTTTTCACTGGGATCAGGTCTGGAGATTAGGCTGGCCATGACAGGATCTTGATCTTTTGATCCTTCATCCACACTATAATTGACCTGGCTGTGTGGCATAGGGCATTGTCCTGCTGGAAAAGCCAATCCTCACAATTAGGGAACATTGTCAGAGCAGAAGGAAGCACCTTGTACATGGCTTGATTCATGTGTTCTTCTCAAAACAAAAATCTGCCCCATTTTAGCCTGGCTGAAGCTCAGATCATAACCAGTCCTGGCTTGTAGGCCTCTACAGGTCTCTGTCTAACCATTCAACCACCAGGTGATGGAAGAAGCTAAAAATTGGACTCATTAGAGAAGATGACATTATTGAAGTCCTCCATGGTCCAATCTTCTTGGTCTTTAGCAAACTTCAGCCTGGCTCTTCTTTTGTTTCTCATTGATGAAGGGTTTTCTTTCTAGCTTTGCATGACTTCTGCCCAGAGGACCGGTTTCAAACCATCCTTGCCGGCCCTTAACCCCAGCTGCCATTTGCCATTCTTTTTGTAGGTTAATCGGTGTCCTCCTACGGTTATTGAGTGACATTCAAAGAAGTTCACGGTCATCCCATTCAGTGTCCTATGCCAGTCTATGACTTTGTTGTCCCCAATGTCTGCTGCTTGACCTTGTTCTTATGAACTATCATCTACAATTTTCAGGATGGAAGCAACCGAATGCTCACTGCATCCCTCTGCCAGTACTGAAGCCCTCTTTTTCTTACATAGAACTTTAATTTTCTAACTCTTTTTGCATGGTGCATAGAAATGTTTGTGTTGGAATTAGATTTATGGTACCATTAGCACAGTCTTTGCCATCCAAATTGGTCCTATTGCAAGAGGGTAGACCACAGAAAAGGTTTTTATACTTTTCCTCATTAAATAAGATTTGGTTCAGGTGATTAACCTAATCAGTACCACATGAAGTGCACATGTGTTGCAATTTCACCATAGACACTGGGATGAAATGGTTGCCCCACACACATATATGTATATGTATAATGTATGTGTGTGTGTGTGTGTGTATGTATATATAATGAGAGAGAGATGGTAGCGATTGTTTTGCATTGAGACTGCCTGAATCATTGCAATGCTCAATCATTCTCGTGCCATCATGGCTCCTTCACACTCTGCATGTCTCTCACCCCAGCTGTGGTTATTAGGAGTACTGTGTAGACCACTGGTGAAAAACGTAACAAAGAGCCAGCACAAAACCGAGTAGGAATGGCTGATGGTGGGCTGGCAAAACCGAGATTGTGAATCCTCTCCTCCCTGGATTTGGATTAGCATTTGTGCAGCTGGCTGACAGCTCCAAACAAGCCCATCAGTGAGTAGCTTTGATCAGCTCAGTCGACGCGGCATTGTAGCTAATGAGGGCGCAGGCACTGCCGCTCCATCCGCTCCATACCCGCCTGTCTGTGGCAGTGCCAATCCACACATACTCATCACAGCTGAGTGTTCCCGAGTTGAACTCACTTGGCCCTCTCACTGATCTATTCCAGCTCTACTGCTGTCACCCATCAGTTAAGTGCTGTGCGGCTTGAGCAGAAACCCTAGCTCTCGTTGACGCTGTGGCCTTTTAAAATGTTCCGGAATACATTTTAGAATTTGTTATAAAATTTCAAAAATGTATTTGGATAGTCTACTTTAGACACACATTACTCTGACCATACCTAGACTGTCACAAAACAGCTTAACAACTGAGACTGCTGTCGCCGTACTGTGGACTCAACCGAGCACCATCAGTGTCAAACTATGTTTAATAGTGTTGTTAAAGTTAATTTTAATCATAGGTTTTACATTAATGCACTCATACCCGTGTTTCCTCACACATTTATAGTAATGCACTCGCGTCTGTTTCCTCTCACGTTTATAGCAATACATTTGTTGTAATGTGTCATTTTTTTCTCGGTACACGTATGGTGTAGCTGTCCAGGGTAATTATTATTATAGAAAAGTCTTCTGTGTGGAAATGTTTATTTAGCAGTTTTGGAAGGTGTCTTCAGTGTCAGGACTTTGTAACAGTCAGAGAGGTTAAAGCTAATCTTTTTCCTCATATGAAAAAGCCTACATTATTTAGCACTCGGTAACATGATAAGCAGCACGAGGACAGCAAAAAGAGACTCTGGTGAGGGGACAGCTGTTTTATTGTTTCTTATTGTTAGAACAGGGACTTTTTTGCAGGTGTTCAACGATAATAAATGTAACTACAAATGGATAAAAAGTACAACCTGTCACTCTTTTTAATAAATGAAAAACTGTTAGCATTGGCAAACCGGTCCAGTATAAGAGGAGTAAAACACTTTGGGTGTGCTCTTTTTGGAAGGCACTTCATACCATGTAGATGTTTATTATTTTTTTATAACAAAATGCCATTTCATATTGAATAGTTTCTTCAACTACCTGCCAGTATACTGTGAAATATACAATGTTTACACATCCCTTTTCAAATTACATCATGCCACATCCAATTTCAGTGTGATATAGCAACCAGCAAAATTCAAGTGAAGACCAAATAGAAATGTTTTTGGAAAAACAAAGAAAAAACTGTACTAACTGGGATGTACAAGTGTGTACCCCCTTTAACTAATCCTTTGTTAACCCTCTGGAAGTATCCTCATGGAGTATACATATCCACCGTGGGGCTCACAAATGTTTTTTTCACTGTATAAACTAATGTTTCTGATGAGCATCAGGTGTACTTTCATCCAAATCATTTAGGGTCATGGCTTCCAGAGGGTTAAAGCATTTTTGGCATCTACCGAGACTCTAGCAACTTGGCACAGCTTGATTCTTTTGCGCTGTTTCTTGCAAAAGCACTTCACATCTATCACAATGCAAGGGGATCTCTTGCACCTCAGTAAATTCCACAGGTTTCCAACAGGATTTAGATCAGTTCACTCTAAACACTGTTAACTTGCCCATTCCAAAATGTTGATATTTTTTTTCTAAAAGCATTCCTCTGTTGACTTGGATTTGAGCTTTGGGTTCTTGTCATGCTGGAAGGTGATATTTTTCTTCATCTTCACTTTCCTATCAGAAGCCTGCAGATTTAGGTATTTGGAGCTATCCATGACTCCTCCAGCCTTGATTACGGCCCCGGTTCCAGCCGAAGAGAAGCAGTCCCATAGTATAATGCTCCCACCACCATGCTTCACAGTGGAAATGGTGTTCTTTGGCTGAGAAGCTCTCTTGTTTCTGTGCACAAAAAATGGTTTAGAATCATGCCAAAAAAGTTCTACATTAGCCTTATCTGACCATAACACTAATAATTAACAGATTTTAATGAAGCTCCTTTAAAGTTGTCATAGATGTTTGGGCAGCATCCATAAGGTTTTTTTGTTTGTTTCTTTCTTTTTTGAAGAGACATCTTTTTCAGGTGTAGGCATTACTGTGGTGCTCCGTTTAATCCACTTTTTGATGATGATGATGATGGCCTTCATAATGCTTTAGGAATGTTTTGAAAATTATTTTGTACCTTTCACCTGATTTATACCTTCTGGCAATGAGATCCTGTACATGCTATGCTTTGAAGACCATGGCTTGAGCAGTTTGATAAAACCAAGAAAAGGTAAAGAAAATCCAACAAAACAACTGATCTTTATTTGGAGTTAATGGAGTTCATTTTACTTGCTTTAACGGTTTTTTACATAACCAAACCCTGTAATTTTAGCAATGTGGGTAAATACTTTATATCATTTTATTTATCCGTAGAGTCCACATGGACTGGATTGGCTAAACTGTGACAAGGGACTAGGGATGAGCTGATGGTCTACAGATGATCTACTAAAAATTTATAAGTCTAAACAGTTGACGTCATGTTTAGAATTCGTTGAAAGCCTGGTACATGACAGTCACCTTTCATGCTGTTGACATTCTAGAGATGCTCTTAATTAAAATTGTGTCTTTATCCAAATAAGGTGTCACCAAATGTTCTTGTGCTGTTGATTCAATTCCAGCCAATTTTTGTTTACTTTGGGAAAACATGATGGTGGATGAATGGAGTCTTTGCAGTGAGTGTCTCCTCTATTTGTGTCTCTTGTCTCTCTTCACTGAGCTTGAGGGACCAGTGCATAAATGAAGTCTATGCTTCAATCCAGAATGGATGTGTGGGGAAACGCAGGCACAAGAGGCATGAGTGTGTAATATTGATTTTGTTTAATTAGATTCCTATCAAGACCCTGAGGTTTGCATCTCGGTCGCAAGCCTCAGAAATGAAGTAAAGAAATCCACTTTTCAAATAAGCCTGAAATTTCATTTTTTATGTTTTAATATTTGACATGGCTGGATGATGGATATTAGAACATTTTCTTCTCGTCTAATTGCTTTCTTTCTCTCTTTATTCCTCAGTCCCGTTTTTTTAGAAGACATAAGTCGCAAAGCGAATGACTTATGGTGAATGGAGTATATATATTCCGACGTACCTGTATTTTTAAACATACTTTTTAAAATCTGACCTGAAAAAAATGAATAAGCGCTCTAGATTTTTGCAAAGGTCATAACTCTCTTTGAGATTTTAGATAAATGCTGTGAAAACACTGCCCCCAGTGAGGAAAGACTTGCTCATTTTTATAATCCCTGTGTCTCTATAAAAGTGGACGGGAGTCGTAGGGGCAGCTCACTATACTGCAATTTGAAGTGATATTAAATCTTATGGACATTTTGTTCTGTATGAGCCAGAGCAGCACTCAGTCACCCATGGACAACGGCATCCCGTTCTACCATCTGAGTGACACCCAGTTTTCTTTTTCAACAAACGTCCCTCGCTGTCTCACGTGTCCTGTCTGTCTCTTGGCTGACAGGACCCTCAGTGTAATTCCTTTCTTTTAAAGATGTTAATTACATTCATTAAATTTCACTATAAAAGTGGAAAGGGTCAGGTTTCTGAGTGCCTGGAGTGACACCTTAAATCAAGAGGACTTTTTTCCTTGCTATTTATTTATTTCTTTCATTTCTTAAAGAACCCTCTCCCAACAGGCAGGCCTATTGTTGGAAGCCCTTTGTCTTGGATTAGTCCTTGTCATTTTGGAGGTGATGTTGTGACTGTCCTTAATTGCCTCGAGATTTAATCAGTGTCTTTTTTTTTTCTTTTAAGATATGGGGCATTAAATACACAACCATCCACAGGGTCAGGAATTTGTGGGTGTAAGGTTCTACATGATGGATCATAGGTAAAGGTTTGGGATTTGATTTGCTTTGAGCAGGCTTATCGCAAACATGCTCTAATTAGGAAGGGGGACAAGACACGGCCCTGTCATGTTCTTTATGAATCTAGGTCAATTTCATGCTCCTTGATCACAGACAATAATAGTCGCACTGAATGATGGACTCTTAGTCATGGAATTTTTCTCACTAACTGGGATTTGTAAGGAAATTTAAGAACAGAAATCACATGAGACCTGGGTGAACACCACATGCACAGATAACAGCACAGCTTTCAGCTAGCATTTAGACCATTTAGCATATAGCATTTAGCATCTTCTCTGTTATATCTTTGTAATAACTGTAATAGAGTATCTACACCCACTATTATGTAAAAAAAAAATGTAAGCCAGTAAAATCACTTAAATTCCAAAACCTTTAACCCAAATAAAGATCAGTTGCTTTGGTGGATTTTCTTTACCTTTTCTTGGTTTTCCCAAACTGCTCAAGCCATGGTCTTCAAAGCATAGCATGTACAGGATCTCATTATCAGAAGGTATCGATCAGGTGAAAGGTACAAAATAATTTTCAAAACATTTCCAAAACACTGTGAAGGCCATCATCAGCAAGTGCAGGAAATGGTGCACCGCAGTAATGTTAACCAGAACAGGACGTCCCTTAACAATTAAATTTAAGTTCACTCCTTCTCAAGCAATTCCACTATATCACGAAATATAGGACTGCTTGTTTGGTCCCCTTCTTGTTGTTGTTGTTGGTTTTTTTTCACTTTCTGTGTAACTTCTTAATACCTCCACACTTCCGTTAACACCAAAGAAACAACATCTTCCTTAACATATATTGCTTTCAGTAGAGTGTCATGTAGATCCATAATCACAATAGGTACGTTCATATGCCTCTTTTAAGAACACGCACCGAAACTGTCCATCATCATGTGCTAGCATCCTCAAGAAAAACATGCTCGTTAATCGATTGATCACTTAATGAATGAGAGCCATTAATTGATCAGCCATGATGGTAATTTGCTCTCTCACCTCAGTTATTGCTTGTCTTTCTCCAAGATGAAGGAGCTCAGAGGCGTGCTGGCTGAAACCAGCAGATAGCTTCACTTGCTGTTGCACTCTATTGATTTGACCCCCCACATCCTCCCTCCACCCCTCCTCCCCCAACCCCACCCCTAAACCCCAATCATGTGCGTTTCCAAACGGAGAGAGAAAAGCTGCTGAAATGTTCCTTTCTTTGCTCCCAGCAGACCGGGCTCCCAAAATCTGTTGGAGGAAATAAATAAACATGTTCATTAATAGAGCTGGGGGCTTTTTTTTAGCTGGTCGTTCTAGGTGAGGAACTGGGTACAGATGCTTTCAGAGTTGCGGACAGGTTGAGCTCTCCAGTGGCCTCACCTATTATGGCTGCATGTTGCTGTGGAAGATGTGACGTACATTTGTTTAGAGTTGCAAGCTGATAACACGGATATCTGAGTAACCGATACCTGAGAATTCAGGAAGTTGAGAAAGTTTGGACCAATATAACAGTTTATACCTACTGTAGTAGGAGTGTAATACAATGACACTACTTGCATGTGCATTTGTTAGTTACTAATAACATTCATAGCGGTATGTAAATTTTAGATTTAAACCTGAAGTAGGCATGTGCTATGTAACCCAACACCTGCCCATCATATTTTTTGCAATGACTTTAATAAAAAATGTAGGCTTTATAAATCTAATAGCCTAAGCACTGTACCCCTGACCAGGCAGTTACTAAGGATGAATGAATGAACGCTGTAAATGCATGCACTCTTTGTCCATTAACCTTTGTACCTGACTGTTTGCCTGTATGAAAGTGAATACTTCTCATTTGCATGACTCTGTAGCTGCATTTTGTGGAATCCAGGTTCTCATGCATATCTGCACTCTCATCCAGATGTCTTATGAATATTTCTGGTAAAAAAAAAAAAAAAAAAGAATACTGCGTATCCTATTCATATCTATATTTATATCAGTTGCATCTCTAACGCACAGATAACTTCTTATTAGATTCATGTATGCTTTATAATTAGCCTTGTTTCTTTGCAAAATATACTCATTACCATTCTGTTCTCTTCAACACCTCTCTCTCTCTCTCACTTACTCACTCACTCACTCACTTTCCTCCACCTCCCCTAAGGTGCATGTGCGGTGGATTTACAACGGCTGCCATGCCATCTCTGCCCCATCCATAAACAACCGGCACTCCTACCTCACGTGCCTCCACATCGTCACGGCAACATCCATCATCAAAACTCTTAAGACAGTCATCCTCTTTCATAAGGAGGCTTCCTCCAGAGCCTTCACGGACAGCCTGTGTAAATCATGAACGAGCGAGAGAGAGAGAGAGAGAGAGAGAGAGAGAGAGAGAGAGAGAGAGAGAGAGAGAGAGTGAAACAATGAAAATTGCTGCTAGCTGAAGAAAAGACCTGTGCTGTCCTCCTGTAGCCCCTAGCAGTGATATACAGTATGGTACTGAGTTTTTTACATTTACTACCTGCACTATGCAGGCGGCGGGGAAGCTGTGATCAAATATGCAGCAATAACACTCTGAGTCATACAGATGCACTCCATCAGTGCACAGACTACCACAGGCATTCTGAAGCCTTGTAAAGAGAGGAGAAATGAGCTATGGGAAAGTGTGGAACACTGCAGTGCTGCATCCACACCATACTGTGTGTGTCTGCAGATGTAGCTGGCAGAACTCGAATTCCCACACATCTTAATCAAAACTGTGCTGCGATTGCACCGGACGCAGAAGGAGGTTCCTGTATTGTGTGGTTTTATGGCTGTATGAATGCAACCCCCTGAGTACTCTTGGATGGGATAAGGCTTAGGAGGATGCTGTTCCTCTAGAGGACTAGTGCCAGCTATCAGGACCAATGTGACTCTCTCAGTCTATAGCAGCTAAAATGATGATTAAAGGGTCCTGGCCTTTAAATAGACAATCCTGTTGACCCAATTTAGCGCCACAATCAATGCGCCACTCACCAGATTAATTGAGACGCGTCTGATTGATTTTTGTTTTCCCTTCTCTAAGAGCAACCTCCACAAAGTGTGGTCCTGTGAAGGATGGGTTCGTGGTGCCTAGTCCAGGGGCAGAGATCAGCGGGCACATCCCTCTGCTTAGGTACATAATGTTTACCTGGAAGGATTTTCTCTCCATGAGTGTCATTAAGCAGAAATGAGAAGGCTTGAAAAGCATGTGCAGATGAGGTGACCGCTTAAAGGAACACAGCTGGATCTATTGTGCTGTCGTTTCCTGGTTGTGGGTTGGATCATATTGTTAGCTTGGAGTGAAAAAACACTGCAAATGAATGCAAAGGTATTCTGACTGATCATCTTTATCTATAAGGAAATATTTCACTCCTGATGGGAGTGGTCTCTTCCAGGATGAATGTACTCCAGATAACAGGCAAGAAGGCTCTTAAACCCCATTATGGTCTAATGTGCGAGTATGAACATGATGTACGTGATCAAGCTACAGCCTTCACAGTCACCAGATCTCAACGCAGGAAACTGATGATGAGAGATTTTGGACTCATGCGTCAGACGGCAGTCTCCACTACCATCAGCAAAACGTATTTTGTGAAAGAAAAGAATTAATGTCAAATGCAATATGTAGTGTTCTAGTAGATCGTATAGTTATAGTAACAATTAATGCTGGGAATGACTTTAAAAGACTCAATAGAGTTAATATTTATTTATTTCCATATTTCAGACAGTGTGGAAAAACTCGTGGCCATCAGGGAATGTAGGGCTCTGATGGTGTTCATCTCACTTCTGTTTACATGGATAGATTTTCACTTATGACAAGAAACATGACCATGATTGAATCTCTACGTAAGCACTGTACAGTACCTAACGCAAGTGTCTAATCACAGACCAGCTCCTTGGACACCTGAGTTCGAGACGGGTTCCCTAGAGACCTGGGTCCTACTTTCAGTTGTTCTAAATGGCTCATCAATAAACCATATACTTTACCTTTGAGATCAATCACTCTTTCACCTAAAGCTTCACCGATGAGAGGTTAGTCTTACTAATGACCAAAGAGTGATCCATTATCTTATTACACCAAACATTTGAGTGCTGCTTTACTTCCCAACATTCAATACTGTAGATCAACCTGTATAGCACTGCTCCAGGAAAGGCTTAGCAGAGATGTCTTTTACCTCGAATGGATGCCAAGGGCCAAGATTTGATGGTGACTAACATATGTAGACGCTATACGAAAACTTCTGAATAATTTTAAGTAGTCAACAAAGAGTGAGTCCTTATAATGTCACCTTGAGTGTGTTCGTGATGTGTGTATAATGTAAGAAAGGAAACTCCGAGGGAGAATAAGGATCATCCACGAGTATTGTTTTTAAACAGGATTTACCAAAAGCTCAACATAATCAGGCACGCATTGGTGGTTACACAAAGGCTCATGGCAAGGATGAGCAAAATAGCAATGTAAAACTGGTATCGTGAAACAAGGCAAGAGGTCGAGTAATAACAAGGCAGTCAGGGACAGCAATGCACAGAAGAAACAGGATAGTCACGAAGACTTCTCGAAATCACTGAGACTTTTAGGTGTTTGTTTATGCAGAACCAGGAAGTGAAACCAGATGTCAATGAAGACCTGGGCAAGTATTCACAAGATGGTGCCTCATTCCAGGGAACTACGTAGGTAGGTGAACCCTCTGTTGGAGAGTTCTACATTGGGTTCCCCCAAAATAGAAAGAAGGAGGAGGAATAACCAGCGTTAAGGGTTCTGTTTTTCCTGAGATTGCAACCAAGGATCCTAGCATAAAAGTAATAATCAGTCACGGTTCTGCATCCCATGGTCAAAAAAATGGAATTTATAACTGGTTCCTGGTTAAAGTTGGTCATTTATTTGTATTAGTGGCTCTTTGTTCCTTGTGTCTGCCCACCACTCTCGTCTTCTGTCCCTTTTAGTATTGTTCCAGCTCGCTGTAAAGGTAACACTGGTCTATGAATGATGGACCAGGCCCCGAAAGCCACACGGTTTTAATTAACAACATGTCACCTGGTGGCCTGTGGTCCCAGGTGCAGGTAAGGCCATCTTAAAGTCTGTTTGTGCTACTTTGAAGGCAGGCTGTACTGACAGTAATGGTCCGCTTAAAAGTCAGGGGGTTGACAGTAGTGGCACTTGTGGCATTTTTAGGCCTCCTCCTCCTTGATGAAAGGTCAAGGAATACGGTGCACCAGAGAAAGTACACAGTGAGATGTTGGCTTATTACCTAACCACTGTTTTGTGCTTGTGTGTGTCTTGAAGTCTCTGTGTAAAGTTGCTTAAACTCTCCAAAATTATATGAATGCATTATCAGTTCAGCTTAATTTCTTCTAGTAGTGTACCACTGCTGCTTCACTAACGTAAACAAAACCGGCATACCCGCGCCATGGTCACTTATTTAATCAGAGGTGAAAATTAAATTCTAATTTGACTTCTGGTTCTTATTTCTTGCCGAGTTTACACTGGACCCCAAGACACCTCTCGAAAAATGCATTAGGCTGAGAAAAACAAGAAAGTCTCACATTTATGGCTCGCATTAGAAGTGGTTTGTTTAGCTGGAGGGAACAACACCTCGGGTTGTCAGATCATTTGAAGCCCCAACTGGGATTCGAACAAGTGCTCGTCGCATGTGGTCTGCTGTTCCCTAATCACCTGGTTTCGAGTGCTGGCCTTGCATGGCTGTGTTTGGGTAGCTGAGGCTCAGGAGTTAATGAGGGCTGCTTGTGATGTGTGTGTGTGTGTGTGTCTGTGTGTGTGTGTGTGTGTGTGTGTGTGTGTCCAGCATGGGGTAAAGATCGTGGCGTCAGCGTTTCAGACTCCGTTGTCCGAGGGGGGGGTTAGCGGTTTGCAGGTAGACTGTGTGCGACGGCCTGCTCTCTGATTTATGGTGGTGTCAGCTTGTCTGGCCGTGGGTTGAACCCACAAATCTCAGCACCTTTAAATCATTGCACTGTGGAGCCTGCGGGGAGGGCAGAGAGGGGTAGGAGGGAGGTGGGGGGAGCAAGATGGGGTAAGAGGATGGGGTGATGGTCTTGAGTCTTGACATCTATTGAGCGCCAAGCGGTAAGCACACATAAATTCATATAAGCTCGCATGCACAACCACAACATCTATACGTACAACGATCTAGAACAACCCCACCCCGCTCTTTTATCTATCCATCTAAATCATGCCTCGCTCAGTGTCTGTCATTCAGGAGACGACGTCATAGATCACCTACTGTCTGAAGGTCCTATCAGTCGCCTTTTCTGCTGACAGCTCTCCCACGCTTTGATGGAAGAGAGTTTTGTCAATCGCTAGATCCTTAAACAGATACATTAGGTTTTGAGAATGTAAACTGGCTGGCGTTGTCCTGAATTGATTCATTTCAATGTGCCCACTATCCACAGGAATGATAATTGGATTGATGAGGATGCTGGACCAGAAATGGATTACAGGAGGCTTGGCTTGGAATTGATTCAAGATTAGATTAATTCATTTGGATTGTTTCAGCAAAATTTGGCAATGATGTTCATTTGTGTTTTATGTTGAAAGGTTTCAGCTAAATACTTCAGTGCTGTAGTCCAACTTTGCTTTTCTGCAGCATGAGAGAAAGTTATTGCAGATTGTACAAATATATAATACGGCCATTTTGACTGAAAAAAGGGTTAAAAAAAACAAAAGCGTGTTCATTTTGAAACCGTTCCAATTAAATATCCAGTATTCTTGTTGATTGTAAAATGGCTTTCGTCCTGCATTTGTTTTTCTTCTTCTTTTGTCCAGAGCTCTGTTTGATATTAATAGGACTTGAAATTATGTAAGTATAGTCCAAGGGGAAAAAATCAGTACGTTTCAGTGTTCCAGCGTGTAAACAAGTCCTCCTTTAGCATGAGCATGCAAAATCTGATTTCCAACTCTTCCCGGATCTGGCATGATATAAAAATGTCAAGGTTATTCATAAGACATGTTATCAAGTTTAATATGCTTGATTCAGCAATACCATGACTCCCAAGAGGGTTTTCATATCATTTTTATCTTTGCGTCTTGCACAGTTCCATGGTGTGTTTTGGATCGCACCTGAGGGAGTTATTTTATAGTTTATGTGTAATATACTTACATGTTTGAGATTGATATATTCATTCATGATTATTGCTGAAAAATACTCTATTTACCAAGACATGGGGTTGCATCTTTGACAGGATGCAGGATGCAGTAAATCAACATCAGCGCTGAGCATAAAATTGCATGTCCCTCCCCATACATGCTCACATGGAGGGGTTTTTCATGACTCATTAACATAAAATATGTGAACACGGTATATTTGTGTGCACCTCCATGTATTATTCATGAGCACGCAGTGAAAATATCTTTCTTCAGTATTAATGGGGGGAAAAAGTGTTGATTGAAGTTTGATTTCCCACGTGGATACATCTGGGTGAGTCGTATGCTTAATCCGGTGTGTTCCATGCTCGGCCGTAATCAACTGTTTAACTGATTAAACGTAGACATGCGACATGGCCTTTTAATGAAGATCCCTACCAAAATATCAAGGAGTGGCTTAGCAGGGCTAGCACTAAGTGCAGAATCGGTGAGGAGCTGGCCCTGACATGGCCGGACCCTGCGGATGGCTTACTCTCAAACATCACAACATCCAGTTTTTTATACAGAATGAATAGAATAGAATTGCAATATGCCCAATAGTAACATTTTAAGATAAATCATACCAACCGTGGTTTCTTTTTAATGTACTGCTAATGTGTTTTACGATAAGAAAGACTAATGTGTGGCACTTACCTTTAATTTTGTATTCCATTAAAGAATTAGCTTGAATTGGTTGAGACACGGGACGGCGTCAACCGTACAATCACAACTATAATAATTGTACTTTTTTAATGTTTAAATACATAAAACGTCTGCCTAATTTAACTCTAAAAATAATTGCAGACCTGTATGATAACATAATTGCTTATCTTTTATGTTCTATGCCAAAACGCCGGCACTCAAAATCACTGAGTGTCAGATCCATTTATTAAACCCTCCTTCATGCAAACCCACCCAAATGAAATGCAGGCTTTGGTTCTCACCACAACATCGCTTGCACTAAACAGAATATGGGTTCAGCGCTGCTTTGGGGCCTGTAATTCTGTGGGTTTTGATTTTGGGAGTAAAAACAGAAATCACTAAAACTCAGTGCCAGGATTTTTCTCAATGATTAAATGATTTGTATGTGTATAGACCAATCAGACAAGGCTCATGTACAGATACCCAGGGTTATACTCTAACCCTACTTCTACTTTAGCTTTTAACTGACCGTATTTAATAAGACTGCCTCGGGTGTTCCTGTTGGTTTTGCACTTCCACTAGAATTAAGATGATGAGTACAGTATGTGTGGTGAAATAGCATTGTGAATGACAGGGGAAGGATGTGAAACACAGATGGTGCTTTTCATTGTCAGTTTGTCTTATTGGAAAGAGGAGAGAAATGTACTCGCTGATGCTCCGGTGAGATCGTAAGGTTTCACGGCCCCTATCTTGGCATGACTGCTGTTTTTTTGTATTTTTCTATTCTTATGACGCAAATGAAAATACAGTACCTTCCTCCAATCTCACCATTTTTCCCTGCTGTGCAAATTTCGAGAACCAGGAAATACTAACAGATGATAGTTTTGATATGGTCCTAGTTCTCAGTACCTGTAATCCTCTTTGTGTACGCCGAACACGCCAAAGTTAGTGAACGATGCTGGTTGAATAGTCATATGTCAAGTCTAAAGGTCCTTAGAAGACTGACAGAATAAAGGTTTAGGTCACTGTTCGAGGGAAGGTTCTGTTAATTTATATAGACGTCCTGTATTATTCGAACTTCCTGGTTAAGTGTAGTAAGTAGGTGCTATCCTACTTACAAGCAAACAACTCAGCTTTTAAATCATCATTAAGTGTAGTCTAGGTACACTCTTTGTCCTGCAAGCCAAATTACACATATAGACCTATTGGCAATGTCTAAAGCACCTAATTTTTCTGCCTATGTGATGTTTCGCAGCCAACCTCTTTCTTTGAAATAAGTTTCCATCCAGTTAATGGGTTGGTTATAGGATTGTGTTACACATTCAACTCAGCAATCCCTTCATTATTCTATTTCCAGCTCAGGCATGAAAGCTAACACCATGATATTTAAAAATGCACTATTGCTATGGGCATTGGGAAATAAGAAATGAATATGAGCACTCCCTTAACCAGCAAATATATGTGAATTCAGGTGATGTGGGACATCAGGTGATATGCACGGCCTTTGTTGCTTTAAGCCTTGCTCCAACATGAATATGTTCTCATTGCTATAGCTACATTTCAGTAAGTGATCCCATATTATCAAAATCTCATGAATGGGAGGTCACATTCCAGTGGCAAACAGAGTGCAAGTAAGGTAAGGTGGGTGACAGACGGGAATAAAACTGTATGTATGACATCCTTGCAGAATAAAATATGAAAGAGGAACGATGCATTTCAGGGATCTCATTTGCTTGAATATATGATGATACAGAAGCTCATAATTAATTGATCGATTCATTCATCTTCAGTATTCACTTCATCTTGGCCAGAGTCACAGTGGATGTGAAGTTCGTCCCTGGAGCTCTGGGCACGATGTGGAAATACACACTGGATGGGATGGCAGTGCGTTGCAGGGTACAAAAGCTCATTATGCAAAATGTAATTAAACTACTGCTCATTAGGTTACATGATTAATTAAACCTTTTTGAATTAATGGGGAAAAGTTGGGTTATATATGTGTTGTAATATTAAAAGGCTCCTGTTGTGTTTGTTTTATTATCTAAATAAATATCGTACATTACAATGCAGTACACTGTGGCTTGTTAGTGTTTGAATTTATTGGATCTCTAGATGCCAGGACTTGATGCCAAGAGCCTTAAACACATCCTAACATTGGTCAACAGCAAATATAAAAAGAAAATATACAGGCCTTATACAGCATGAAGAATTAGATTACACAACTTTAGATCTTCTAAAGTAATACATGGCTGTCTTCGAAAACCATAAGAAGGAAAGCAGGAAAATTTGGTTTGTCAAAGAAGATGCCAAATTGTTCTAAATTAGTCAGTTAGTGGCAGAACATGTTGGAGAAGTGAACATTGTCCCAGGTTGCGGATACAGTATGTTAGATTGCAGAGTTCGGCCTGCCGAAATAAAAGACAAAAAGCTCAAGAAAATATGCAAAGCTCGGTGGAACTTCAGGAACTGGAACTATTGTTGAGCTTAGTGAGAATATCATAAGTGAAATGTCGTATCTAAAGGATGAGGAAGGAAATTCAACTTCAGTAGTGAAATTCAAAACGCCAGCTGTGATGTTCTGTTCCTCTGTCAGAAGTTTTAAAACTGAAAGCATGTAGCTGGGATTTAAGGATATTTCTCAAATAGTACAAATGCTAACATACAGTTGAAACCAGATATTTACATACAGTTCAGAAAAAACACAAAAACCTTTTTTCTTTACTGTCAAATTTTAAATCAGAGTAAACTTTTTCTGTTTTAGATCAATAAATATTAACATATTTTTTGCATTTGTTAAATCGCGCAAGGGAAAAATTTTATGCTTTTTTTATCACAAGTCAGAAGTATACATATATGAAGTTTATTGTGTCTTTAAACAAAAAGAAAACTCCAGATGATTCCATTCTGAGCTTAAGAAGCTTCTGATTGGTCCATTGATTCCATTAGAGTTAATTGGTGACACGCCTGTGGATGCAGATAAAGGCACACCTCAAACACAGAGCCTCTTTCTTTGACATCATGGGAAAATCAAGAGAAATCA
>JAQLOM010000006.1:12130648-12142821 GCA_030068315.1 Chrysichthys thysi
CACTACCATTTCCACTTTCTTGGGACCCGTAATGAAGCTTATAGAGCAAAAATACAGAGAAACACAACGGAAAAATGTGTTGAAGATGTTCACACCACGAGTGTTTGAGAGGAACTGAATGTTTGTGGTGTGAAGCGTGGGTCGGCCGTCTGTGCATCAGGCGAGGATTTGTTCATCAGTCGGAACAAAATCTGTTCGGGAATTTAATTCGTACGGCAATTTGACCATCATCCGATGTGTTCGCGCGCCGAAGGTCCGCTGTATTAGGATTTTTTGTCTTACCAGTTAATTATGGTAATCAAGATTAATCTTATGGTGGTTATAGTAACAAATTGAATCAAATAGCTGTATAAATCCTGTTGTTTTCCCAGTGTGACTGTCCTGTCAGTCTTTGGCCTTGCAGGCTTCATTTTGGGTTTTTTTGTTTGTTTTTTTTAATCTGCTTCTTTTGCTCTGTGTTGTGATAGAAAGTCGAAGTGGATGTGCGGTTAATGTTGAAGACTAGTCATGACCTTCATTACTGTCTAAAGTATCCAAAAAAAAAATCATTTTTTATAAATTGTATATGAATTGTTCAATTATTTAATTGTACATGTGATGCCGCTGCACTGGGTAATTAAATACATCCATGAAACTTTCCGAATGTGAATATTATGAGTAATGTAGCTTTAATTGGACTGTAACCTTAGCACACATCACTGCCTCATAAAGTTTGAGTTTTATTAAGAATCGGTTGTGCATTGATGCTGACTTCCTCCAGGAATAGCCGTAAACATGCTCGTCGGAGTGAAAATGCAACTTGTTCACAGCTGTGAGTCTTTCCCTTTTTCTGCGTCTTGTGGGTTTTTTGTACTTAATTAACAAGATCACTCGTAGCCAGCGTTTCCATTTCAGAATGGAAAACAAGAGACGGGGAACTAAAACTTGTGGCAGTGCTATAGTACATTGTTTAACAGTTGGGTGATTGGCTTTCTTTCTCTCTCAAGACTATTTTCAGATCGCTGTATTGAGCTCTGATTAAGATGTGCTGAAGAGAGCATTGAGACGTCTTCAGAGTTTTTTCAGTGCGTCGTCTTTGCTATTTTCAAAAGTCTCTTAAGAGGTGAAAAAAAATGTCAGAGTGTCTCCACAGTGTTGCAATAAAACCGCATGAGAGCAACACACATCCTCTCTGAGCCACCGACCCAAAGTCATGGCTTTCCAAGAGGCATGTCTGTCTACGTAATGTTCCTCCGTTGATATTTGGGTGCATATTTTACACAGTGTACACATTTTATACATGGTCTGTTCTTTATCACGAGTGCTCTTTACATATAACAATCCACTGGCTCATATTAGCATACTCAAAAAAGAAAATCTCCTATGAACTGTAAAGTTTGCCTGGCAATCCTGTTCAGCTGCTGCCTGCAGTTGAAGTGAAGGCAATTATAGTGTATTGTGATTAGTGACAGTGATTTTGTAGGAGCTGTCATGCGATGATAAAGGCTGTGTTTAATTTAGTGTGCTCTGACCATGTGCGTTTTCTTCCAAATGAACCAAATTAGTTGTCTGTCCTGCGACACGTGGTAAGAGAAAACGTGTAATTATAAGCACGGCGAGATTTGGAAATGTGTGGCAGCTGCTGTCTTAGCTTGGACTCGAGCAGGTTGTGTGGAAAAGCTCCTGTCCGGTTCTCCAGTCTCCACTGCAGTACAACACACACCTCTTGCACTAAACTGCGCTTTAACCGGTTCTCCAGCGTGTCCAGAACAACGTGAACAACCCCCAAATGGAGACAAATACAGGGTACTTGTTTTTCAAACTTGGTCTCCCTCAATTTTCCATGGCGGGTTAATGAATAAATGAATTGTAGCGGTAATTGGAAAGGAAAAGAGTGCCCAGTCAGTGGAGGAAAGAGGCATGCAGCTCCACTGAGTTTATGGAGGCAGAAATGATGACGCTGGCTAAAGCGCTAATGAAGAAGGCAGGGCAGACTGAGGCGGACTGGCTGACAGGACTAAGAGTTAGAGTGCACCGAGAACTCTGCGCACGGTGTGTGCGTGCTCCAGTGAGCGCGCATGTGTGTGTGTGTGTGTGTGTGAGAGAGAGAGAGAGAGAGTGGGACGAGTCCTCATTACGAGGCGTGTTAGGCACTTGGTTTGCATGTGGAAATGGCTTGACGGGTCCCCACTTCACGGCTGATGAAAACGAGGTGGGTAGGTGAGAAGGGATTACTGGAATGGGAACGTCCAATCACTGTCGCCGGCATCACATAGATGGCTGGATAATGCTGAACACTGTCAGCTGGCTGTCAGAGCCGAATTTCAGCTGTTCAGCAGAAAACATGTAATTGATAGCACTCTTGGGCTTCTTAGGTCTTCGAACCACACAACATAAGCACAACTCTGCCATCTCAGAGGCCATGCTGATGTGATGATGAACCTATACATTGTCCTATGTGTGGTTATATTATTACCGCGCCATTCGGGGTTTAAAAGAGAAAAATCTGCTCACTTGTATTTGCTGCTTTGAAATATTCTTAGGCCTGCACTATTTCCAAGACCCGCTGCGCTTGCGGCCAATATGGCCTCCCAGATGTGTTCACCTGCCCGTTGGCCACAACTAGCTCCTAATTAAGACGATTTGGCATGGACACCGGCTCAGCCTGGCTGTAGCGTGGCTCATCTGCCCTGCTTAAAGAAGAAAAATGCTACTGGCTCATTCTGCTCGCCTTGACGCAGCTTGACACCTGGGCTCAGGTGAGAGGGAACGATCGCTTTGACTCCTGATTTTTGTGTCCGGCCCAATCTTCAGTGCTGCTCCTTAGCGCCGGTTTGTGTCGTATTAGTAAGTAAGCTGAGAATACCTTCGACTCGGGGTTAAGGAGCATATGCAAGGGAATGAATGTACTGTAGGTCAGTGGAGAAGATCATGACTAGGAAAGGTGGTCATGTGCATCCTGGGGATAGCAGCCCTAGGTTTCTACTTGCATTAAGGGTGAAAGTGTAAGAAATAATACCCATTAATGAGCTGTTATATGGAGTCGTATCAGGTTAGCGATAAGGCCGTGGGACTTGATGAGAAGCTCGGGTTAGAAAATAGAGATCACGCCAATGGCCTGGACAATGCTGGCATTAAATATTGAAAAAAGAAGACACGACAAGACACATAACCTATTCAGGTCTCTGACGATGCTTCCCTCCTTCCTCTCAAAGGAAAGGTTTCTTGTCTCTGTAATGGAAAATGACTTCCCGAGGGCCGTTCCTCCGCCTAGTACTTAACCTGAACAAGCAGCACCATGAGCATGCTAGGCAGCGTCTCCAATGGAGCCGGACTACAAAAAAAGGAAGAACGAGAGCAACAGAGAGACAGTAAAGAGATTGAAACTGAAACTGTTTCTTAAATGTGGAAAATAAAGAAGCATTGGGTGAGGAACGAAACCTGGCTGAGAAAAACGATGGTTGAAAGAGAAAATGGAACGTGGAGGAAACAAATCCGGTTATCCTGCTCATGATTAGTGTGCTTGTGATACTGAATACCCTTTTATTCACTTTTCGATTATCTGTTCCATGCGTGATCAGCCTGGTTAATGTTATGTTGAAAAATGAATCTGCTTTATATTCTAGTCACTTATTTTCTGCTTCCAAACTTACCTTTTTCTCTCCATGCTCGTGAGAAAGTCAGCGTATAGCAGCTTTTGGCCACAGCACATGCTTGACTTTCTTTTCATTTATTTATGACCAAGACTTGAAATAGACGTGCTATTTTGATAGAGATGCTATCTTTAATCCAACTTGCTAAAGGATTTCACTTCGGTGTTTCACTTTGTCCCTGTGGGGACTGATAGAAAAAAAGAGACCGCGTTAAAAACAAATCCATCAAAAATGTACGCATAAGTCTATTATTTCATTTGCTGTGTAATAAACTGAACAGCCGTAATGGCGGATTCAAATCAGATGTAGTATTGGTATTGATTAAAAGCTCAAATGAAAGCGAATGGTTTCGCACATAAAGCTTCAACCCAATAAGATCTTTCATAAGCCAATAAGGTGTTTTATATTTCTCCCCGGCATCACTAGTGGTGCCTGGAGGTTCTATCCAATCCGCAGATGAATATCTGGCATGTTTAAGGTTAAAAATGCCGAGTGGTCCAGCTGCAGATTGACTGTAACGAGTGAAATTTGCTGAGACAGGCTAACGTGTGTTAGCCCTCACTTTCTCTACCCACCCACTCTACCTCGAGAGTACTCCAGTCCAAACGCACTCACTGATGCACACACACACACACACGCAGGTCTTCGCCTCTGCCAGCCCAAAGAGCAGCCGTACTCGCGGCACGGAGCCTGTCAAGCGACTCCCTTGGCTCTGTACCAGCATTTGCTGACTCCTGATTGGCCAAAGCGTGGCGTGCCGGAATCCACCGAGCCCTCTCTCCCTGAATCTCAGCCTCATCGTTTTTGCTTGCATTACACCGGGAAAAATGCTCTAGAACAAAAAGAAACACATAAAAGAGCGCAAAACAAGCAGGGAAGCAGAAGAAAGCGACTGATCTACGCCTTTTATGTGCACTTACACTTTTACTCCTCACGCTGTTATCAGCTGTTTGCTTCTCGGCTGTTGCTCTGGGTGACTTTTTTATTTTATTTTTCTTTGCGCTGGGTGACACGAGCCTGTGAAGCGAGACTTCTCCTGCAGCTGCTCAGTGAGACACACCTCTCCTCAGCTCCTTCTCCAGCAGAGGTGGCAGACACGTGTGTGCTCCTCCACTCCTCCTCGGTCCTGGCCTGGATGAGTAGCTATTGTGAAGATCTGGGTGTATCAGTTACTAAAGCAAGACCTTCTGTGCCGGCGTGGAGCAATACATCACTGGAGCAATGCTGGAGAACGCTGTCGAACAGCTTCTGGAGTGCCTGCCCTAGAAGCACAGCTCTCCCACTCAGCAATAAGAGCGCGAAGCAGCCAGCGCGCTGACATCAGGAGAGACCGAACGCACATGTGCGGAGAGAGAGAGAGAGAGCGAGAGAGAGAGAGAGCGTGGAGTGTGTGTGAGTGGTGGAGAAAAGGAGAAGTAAAAGCAGTTTGTGTGGTCATCAAGAAGACGAAAGGAGCTAGTAGAAGGTGCAAAGTAAGATCAGGCAGTGTTTTTCCACCTCCCTTTCTCCCTGTCCCTTTCTTTTTTTTCCCCAGGCCAAAAAGAAACCTCCCAAATTATTAAAAAGAAGAGGAGGGGACTCGGTAAGAGAGCCGTGTTTTCACTGCACCTGCGAAGAAGGAAGAAAAGCTATACAAACAGAGAACCACTCGGACTTTTGGCCTGTCCCACCGCGCTCGGGTGGCCGTCACATCTCCCCTACGTCTTTCTTTTCCCCTTTGGTTCTTGCTCACCTGTCCTCTGGTCGAAATGATGATGTATTTTTGGGTGAGTAACCTGCCTTTACACGTCACGCTGGCCTACTAGCCGTCATCCCTTCGCACTCTCCGCTTCACTTGTGTATGGCTGGATGAGTTAAAATCACACAGTGAGGATAGAGCAGTAGCTTTGTGGGATGAAGCTCAAACCATTTCTGTCCTTGTTATTTTTAAGCATATGTGCTTTTGCCGGCTCTGAGTTGAGTTTCGGAGTTGTGTTTAATATACCTCCTCTCTGAAGGGCCCTGTTCTGTGGTGCTGGTCTGAAGGGAGATGAGAATCCAGCTGTATCCGTACAGCAATGTTTTATTGATGTTCAGTATGAAGAAAGAGGATCATATAACCTGATTCTGCAGAGACCCGGCAATTTCTCAGCTCACTGAAGGAGTATGTTCAAATATGAAATAGGCCGAGCGGATGTAAATCCAGTGTCGTGCAAATTTGTTTAACATGAATCTGCTGTCACATGCAGCTGTACGTCTCCCTGATCGAGGATTTTATGTACTTTGATTTCTCTTACTGCTGTCAGGTTTCTTCTTCTTCAGCTTGCGTTTATCAGAATATGAACGTTAACCGATATTTTGGCAGCTTTTTCTTCTCTGGCTTCAGTTTTATATGTTAACGTACATTTTTTTTGTTTGTTTTCGGATTTTACATGTGTGTTTGTACCTGAAAACGACAGAGGATAATCTCAGCATCGCAGTGTAATGAAAGCATGAATGCAGAGGTGTGTGGAAGAGGAGTGAGAGTGGGGGAAATCCAACTGTGCAGGAAGCAAGCTTTTAACTAACATTAGCATAGTGGATGGAGGATCCCTCTCCTCCTCACTCCACCCAGCATCCTCCTCCTCCTCCTCCATCAGCCTGGCCGCCGCGTGGCTCGGCCCTCCCCTGCCCGTCAGGGGCCAGATGAAAAGTGCGCACCCGCAGATGTGGCAAACAGGATTTAATGATCGTCAGAAAGCAATCTCTCATCTTCGTGCTCGGTGCGGCGCTTTGATAGCGAGGGCTGGTCATTAATCATTCTCCTTCATCGTTCCAGTGTGCCAGAGCCCAGAGTACACGCTGCCTGCTCAGCCTGGGCTCCGGCGCCACGCGGCCTGGCCCTGCGCCGGCACCGTGCCACTCACGCACCTAATCTAATCGGGGATCACTTTCAGCTGGCCGCCAGGAAGTGCAAGAAAAGAGATAAAATTCACCCATGTCAGACATCCTGAAGCTGCTTTGCTAATGTAAGCAGAGCTCATCTCTTTAAAGACGATAGCAGTGCGTGGTGAGGTTTCGGATGTTATGTGTCTATACAATAGAACACATGTTTTAGGGGGTTTTTTCGCACAGAGGTGATATCCGGTACGGTTTTTCCCTCAATTTTCGAAAGTAGAGCGAAATAAGGCTGTGTTGATGTTTCGCTCGCTGTAGACGTGGAACAAAAGAAACAAAAAAGGCGAGAGAGAGATGGCTTTTCTCCTTCTGCTGAATAATTGAGTGCTCAGTGCAGGGGACTTGTTTCTGGGTGAGCACATGTGCTGATGGGAGAACACACCACTTCCTTTTATATAAAGGCTAAGTGCAACTCATTGGTCTAATTTTAAGCTCACGTTGTCCTAAAAAAAAAAAAAAGACCAGCTTTATTCGGTCTTTGTGCACAGTGAAGTAGATCGTTTAATAAGTTTGATTTTATAACCCAGTACACGTATACCTCCAGGTGATGTACTGTTTCTTTAACCTTAATTTGCATTTGTCTTTTTATTTATTTATTTATTTATTTGTTTGTTTACTAAATGTAACCCAATCAAGTTCATATGAATTCCAACAAGCATGAGGAACCGTATTAGATTTCATGCGAGTTGTACGAACAGCTTTGGACTCTTTGCGTTTCTGACAATAGCCGTTTGTTTACACTTTACACTTCTTGCTTCAAATCTTACGAATATTCCATTGAGGTGCCAACGCAGATGCTAAAAATACACGTTTAACACACCTTTAGGTTACCGATGTGCATCAGAAATGGATGTTGAGCGAGGCGTGTGTCCTTGTTCCATGGATAGATTCAATGATGGCATAAATGTCCGTGATGTTGCTGCTCTCAGGAACTGACCTGTGTTCGAACCGTGATGTAGTCCTGCCTGAGACAGCCCGGCTCTGCTGACGCTCCCTCTGAGCTCTCCATATTCATTGAATGCAGCATCTTTCGGAAGCGGCGTCGATCAGCCATGTAATTCGGAGTAGAGAGCGGCTGCCACTGGTGTCATATTGCTAAATGAAGTGCTTGTGCTAATTTGTCACCACATTAATTGATCTGTGTTCTCCAGTCACATACTGTGGGTCCTGTAGCGTTCCGCCTGTGTATTCATCTCCAGTGCTGTGCCTCCACGAGCCTGCTTGACAGCTGGAATAAGTTTCCATTTGCCCTGTTGTCTCGGCGAGGCCTTCAGCTCTGCTTTTGTGACCTACGCTTGCACAAGCTTGTTTTCTCACTCTTTTTCCAATCCATGTAGATGAAAATCTATTTTCAGCCCTGACATTTACTAATGCATGCACAGCAAAACTGTGTTTCTGTAAAGTCATTATTAAGCCGCCTTTCTGCTTGTTTGGGCCTGATCCACCCCCCCCCCCCCAAACATACACACACCCACACACACACACACACCTAATTCAGAGCAATGCGATCAGCACCGTAGCCACGCAGCAGCCGTGTACTCTTTTCTGAATATTCCCCAAAGTTTTTCCTTTTCCCCGAAAGGGCACAGAGCGACAGCGTGGTTTCATTGGCTATAGGATTCTTATGGATCAAGAAGATTTCTGAACATCTCCATCCACCTCAGCTCCTCTTGTTCCCAGTCCACTCGGTCCACTGCGTAATCCTCCTGCCTCGCGCTGCGTCTCGCGCGGCGTCTCACATGCTTGTCATGTCCTAATCTCCCTTGTACCTCTGATAAGATGATTAAACAGCAGGCCAGTAGAGGGATTTATCCCCCGACTACAAACAATCTATGGAGTCTGGGTCACACTGTTCCACTGATAATGAGAGAAAGACAGAGAAAGATCTTGAAACGTCCATGACTATATGGCTGGGAGCTTATCGCACTTTGATATCATTAGCTGTTTACACAGGGTTTCCCAGGGAAAGGCCATTACAAGGATGCTCCATTATCTCTGTCTCTCTCTATTGCTTTCTCTCTATCTCACTCTTGCTACCTTCTCATATTCCCCCTGGAGGTGCGAGTCGACAGCATTATCCAAAGCACCGCTTAAAGCCCTACACCTTTCTAATGGGCTGTGGCACTGGGACTCAAGTGGGAAGACCAGAATTGGAGATCAGCGGCCAAGTCATTGGGCTCTGGGTACGATGAGTGCGGCTCGCGGGCCGGGCGGATCCATGAATCAATAGTGCTGTGGTCAGGCCTAGGAACAGAGAGCAAGGTCACACTGAGGGCTTGTGCGTCCTCCCTCAGCGGGAGGCTGACCGTGAAATGAGCACTGGGAAAAGGCATAAAGGCAATGAGCATAATTACTCAAAGAGTTCCAGAATCAGCACACTTCCTAGCGCTAACTGATTATGGCAATTTGGCCGTGCCATATTACATGCGAGCGTACTTCATTAAAACCAAATGAAAACAAGAGCAGGGAAGAGGATGTGACACACTGAACATGGGAATTTCGAAGGACAAACCAGTGGTAGGACGTTGGGCGGAGAAAAGAAAGAGGGAGGAAGAGAGAGTGATTTGAGGAATGGGGGAAGAGTGCCCCTGTGTGTGCGCGATTGGAGGACACTGTGGGGTTGGGGGACACGGAGTTTAGCTGTGGGCCGGGGACATCTGCGGCTCTGCCAGCCACGGGTCATTAAGATACAGAAGGGACACACAAGCTATAAAACTAATGGCAGGACTGTGACATTAACATTATAGGTTATTGACCTATCAAAAGGGATTTATGGTGCAAATCAAGAGACAGTGTCAAAGTGAATGAAAGAAATAAGGCTGATTCCACACCTTCGCTCCACTCATTCCACCATCCCAAATCACCATTAACTTCCCTCTGAAATTTTACAAGAAAACAGTCAAGGAGAACTCTCACCATGACTCGTTAATCTTTTTTTTTTTTTTTTATCTGAATTGCTGAATTTCCTGCCTACAGCTCTCCTGTACATCCTTTGCATCTTGGTGTGTTCAGGTCAGCTCCAAAGCGATCCGTTGCCTGGATCTGCTGGATCTGGAGGATCTGTGCCTTTCCGTGCTCACAGGTCTGCCACAATTCGACATCCACAAGGGAAAGGGATGCGCACGCACATAACATTGCCATGTCAGTTTCTCAAAGATGGAATACATACACATAGGAAACATCATACTTGTCTAATTATCTCAGATTCTAATGCAGCGTCCCCGAGGATGATGATTGCATATTTTGAGTAAATTCCTGTACATGGAGATTTTTTTTTCTCAGTTGCAGTCATTTACAGAAGTATGGCTTTCTGCTGAGTCGTCTGAACGTAACAAACATGGAGTGTATTTTCAGGCTCAGGTGTGACAGACTACAGTACGCTCAACAGGTGCAGATTTTATTTGCAAATTTGAAGATTAATGGGAATATATATATATACATCACATCACATATACATGACGTCACTGTAGCTTGCATCACAAATCTTTTAAGCAGGGTCCGATTTAGGCTCCCAACACTTTTTCTCTTATTCTGATCCCGTATAACGTCCTGACTCCAGATTAATTATTTATAAATGTCGTCTTATCTCTGTTTTATTGTTTATTTATTATTGTATTATTTTTGTGCCTGTGTAATTGTTGGCTCTTTAATGATCTGAGCTTTTGCTTATCATCTTCGTCTAAGCTTCTCTAAATTCGGGTCCAAATAAATGATCCACATTCCATCACAGATGAAACGCGTATGGAAAATGATTCATGGCCATAACGGATGGTCAGTGCAGAGAATTTTATATTAAGTATTCTGTATACGGGTGGAAATTGAAAGATTTATATTTTTGTTCCTAAACACCAGAAGTTCTGCCGTATACCAGTACACTGCCGACCGTATTGCACTTTAAGAATACGCAAAACTGGAGCGTCCCAGAAGTCTCGGCTCGTGACGTCGCTGTATGAAATGCCCAGTGCGGTCAGTAATCGGAGTGCAAATGGAAATGTCGTTTTCAGAGCTGCCCTGTGAACCCGGGCAGCACACTGGCTCCCGAAGCCCTACAAGGCTAATGTTTTTGTTCGTCTGTCTACTCCCCATGCCTAATGGGCTCTGTCTGAGGACTTGCAGATTTGAGTAACTTTGTCTAAAAGCCTTTTTAATGGGCCTCTGTTTTGATTTGGGCAACAGCATGCAAGCAGAAGGCAGGAGGCTGAAGCAAGGGAGAATAGAGGCATGGTGAAGGGAGAAATACCGAGGGGGGGAGAGATGTCTCGAACAGAAATACACTGTGTTTGTTTACTGTATTTTTACATGCTTCACGCACATCTGCTCTCCATTATTTCTAATATTGTCAGTCTCTCAGTCCCCATCTCTCTCTGTATATTGATTTATTCCGACGCTCAGCAGTATTGTGACAGTTGCCGAGACTGGTCAGTGACAGGAATGCGAGTTGCTACTTGTTTGTGTTGATTTGTTGGGGAGGTAGGCCATGTTGACTAGTGTTGCTGTGTGAGCGCTGTTAGTTATGGAGAGCTGAGCCTTTATATATCGCTCACTCTTGCATCACTGAAGCTAGACCTCCTGGGAGTTATCTGTTTACTCATTTGGTCAGATGAATTCTACACACATACCATTTTCACATTACACTTCGTCTGCTGCTTAACTAAATCCCTGTGTGTGAAGATCTGTATTTTAATGAGACGCAGTAGGGGTTCTCCAGGATGTTTGGATTCTATAGGCCTCGACATACAGTGTTTCCCTTCTGTTTTGCCACCTTTTGCTTTTCCTCACGTGCTTTGGAGGCGTAGATAACGTGAACCATAGCTTAAGGTGACCGGTTAATTATCATTATGCCTCACTTGCTCCTATATAGCCAGCATGAGGCATTCTGTCTATATGACATGACATAACGAGTATATTACATACTGCTTAACTGAGACTCGGACAGATTTTTCATGTTTTTTAGTCATTTTTCCTGTTACTGGAGCTTTTCAGCAGTGAATTATTTGCTATTTAAGACACTGTCTTAATGCACCAAGGCTCTACTAGTTTTGAAGGGAAGAACTGGTCTTATCTGGGATCTGAGGGAAGTGTCAGATTTTGGTGGCACAGTCTGGATTGTGGCAGGTGACAGAGATAGACGTTTGCATCATGGTTGATATTAACTGAAAATTGGTGTACATGCACAGCCTTCTTGATGCTGTTTCCAACAGGCCTACTGACAAACACTGCACAGTTCACTCAGTTTCCTTTCATGTATGTTAGAACACCATAGGTGGATGAAGGGAGAAAAAGGACGATGAATCTGCATTTCTTATATCAGTAAGCTGAAAACCTTCGGAGCTATATTATTCCCTAATTCAACCTGAACCCTGTTTCAGTTTTGACTTAACATGTATTGATTTTTTTCCAGAAATATCACAGTACTATATGTGTTTATTTCCTGCAACCCGAATTCCAGAAAAGTTGAGACGTTCTTTAAATTGAATTAAATGAAAACTAAAAGACTTTCAAATCATATGAGCCGATGTTTTATTCACAACAGAACATGGATAACGTGACAAATGTTCAAACTGGGAAATTGTACACCTTTATCCACTAAATGAGCACATTTCAAATTTGATGCCTGCTACAGGT
>JAQLOM010000006.1:12147517-12157517 GCA_030068315.1 Chrysichthys thysi
TGTGTGTGTGTGTGTGTGTGTGTGTGTGTGTGTGTGTGTGTGTGTGTGTGTGTGTGTGTGTGTGTGTGTGTATGGGGGAGTAATGCAGAGTGGCTTTTGCCTTGCGGCCGATAAATTGCTGGTGCACTAAACCTTTAGAGGCTTTGAGGGTGAAACACATATTGCAGGTAGTCTGCAGTGACACAAGCAACTCTGTACTATGGAGCATGCTCGATATGCTCTAATCTAATGACGTATCCATGTTAAAGTAACAGTCGGAACTAAAATTGAATTGGACCATTTTTCCTTACTAAAAATAAAAGCCAGGACAACTTGTGCATTGCTTTATACTTGAACTATATTTGTCTAACATCGGGGAAGTCTATAGAAACCAGTGTAGCATTGTGCATAGTGTAGTTGTGCCAAAAAACAGACCCCTGTGTGTTTACAATTTAATTCCACATGTGTTTCAGCTTCTGTTCAACTCAAATGTATTTTATTTGCGTATCCATATCGAGCAGAGGCACCGGTGACAAAGAAAAACATCCTGAGATGATGCTCGACGAACCCCTGAGAGCTAACCCTAACCCTGGTTCCAAAGGGGACTCATGTCCTTCTAGGTGACTCCAGATTGTGGGACTTTACGCTGTCTGACATCTGTATACTGCAAAGCCGATCAGTACAGTGTCGTGTTCTGAAAGGAGGTTTAATATGAGCATATTGTGAGTAAGAGTCTTAAAATGACTATATATGACTATCTTTATGATTATAGCAGCAGTTGGACAGTTTTCTAGTTTCATCTAGTAGTTTTGAGTACTAAGCTCCACTGTATAGGTAAAAATAATCCATTTAAAGCAAGGCTTCTAGTTCTTGTTTGGCAGAATAGTTACTTATTAGATCTGGTTTAATTCTATAATTGTTTTAAATGTTGAAAAGTGTTTAAGCAGTCGCTATTTCCAAAGCGCAGTGCATCTCCAGCAGGCAAAGTCAGAGGTTTGGGGGACTCAAAATTCCAAAGTCGGCATGGGCGCAGGGAGAGGATGGTTGTTGTCACGTTGAATGTGCCGCTGGCTGGTGACACAGCTGCAGTGGTCCGGATGACTTGAGAAGGCGCTCGGATGGAGCTGGCGGCCAGCTCGCAGGCTGTGTTCCCCCTCCGCATGCCCACCCCGCCATGCCAGCTGTTCGCCGTCACTGTGGCAGAGAGCAGTGGCATGCTGCGGATGCGGCCTGTGCCAATGGGCATTAGAGATCCAGCGAGAGAGGCCTCATCCCTCACACCTGTTCAGCTCTGACAATCGCACCACCACCGCTGCTGCTGCTGTTGCTGCTGTTGACTGTTTATCAAGCCTCTCAGTGGGCCGCCACCATTGTAGTGCGGAGGTGTTGGCAGGATTTAACTTTTGGAGTAAGAAATACTGCGGCATAAAGTATGAATATACGGGGTAAGTACTTCTTTGAGAGACGCTGAACCACCTTCTCAGCCGAAGATAAATCAACATTGGCACAGGGAAGAAATTTACGCGTCGGACTTGATTTATATTACGGAGGTCTTCACTTGTGCATGTCACAATTCCTTTAACGGACCTCGCCATGCATCCTTTCCTCCTCCCCATCACCATTTCCTAACCGAAATGCAAAATGAGTTTGTTCACTCATTCTCTTCTCTTATTTACCGAGTGCTTGTGGAGAAAAATGAAGTTTATGGTAATAGGATGTTAAGCAGGTGAAGGAATGTCGTTTCTGTCTAGTTGTCTGCTTGACTCTTTTTCTTTTCTTTTCTTTTCTTTTCTCTTTTCTTTTCTTTTCTCTCTGCATTTATTGCCTTGTGTCTGAACACGTCTACATTGTGGTCGCATCACTTATGAAGCCTATTAAGTGCTCTGTTCAGATATTTCCAAGTCTCCAGTAAGCCATTTGGGAAATATCATCAATTGTCTTGTAACATGTGGCCAATCTTGCCAAACAGTTTCTTTAAGCAATATTGTTGCCAAAACACTTGGTCTAAACTCGGTAAAAGATGCCGTGATCTGGGACATCGTGTTCACCTCGGGAGTTTCCCCTCGATGCCCTACAACTCCTATAAATCTTGTACACTCAAATGCAAATGTTGATGGAGGTGTCCTTAAATTCCATCAGAGACATATTGCATCCAGGCAGCAGCGAGAAGCAAATGAGAAAAGGCCAGATTGCGTTGGAGAATTGTATTTCCAAGCGATGTGAGAATATACAAAGTCGCTGGACCAAAACCTGAAGCCAGGGAATTCACTTTTGATTCTGAATGGAGCATTGTTGGAAATCACGTTTGCCTCCTTTTTTTTCCCAAGCACACACAGAGGTGTAGAATTTTTTATTTTTGAGGAAAAGAGAGGAAAGAGAAGAAAGGAGCGCAAGATGGAGAGTATGATGGAGTAGCTGACGAAGGCGATGGAGCTGTGTCTCAGTGCACTGCTAGGATGATGGATGGACTTTGAGCAGATTTGCTGAACATTAAAAGGCTGTGGAAGCCGCTGGGCTTTTCAGACAGGCAGATGGAGAGGGGCTCAGAGAGAGAGAACGAGTGCGAGAGAGGTTTCTTTCATACCTGTCCACCACCTTACACTAGGAAGCTATTCATTAGGTGCAGGAAGGGGTTTCGCCCCTGTCCCAAGCAACATATTCTTCTAAGGTATAAGGTGAACAGGTCAAATAGATCAGTATTGTTGCTTGATATGTAGTACTGTTACAGTAATGTAGATTGGGACGTGCTGCGTGGTGCTATCTTGCTGTGAAATTTATCTTACACTAACGTACACCACGCTCGCTCCTGATTTGGGTGTGATGTAAGTCCTAAGGTGTTTTACATGTATGGAAATACACAGTTAACTAAAATGAAGAGCTTGAAAAGATCCCGACTGGAGAATTCCTGCTGTACTATGTCTATCCATTCTTCCCAAATCACTTCTCAGGCGTTTCATTTTTAAAACACAACACAATAACACAATAGATCCCAGCGCTAATTACCTCAGTATAAACGTCACATAACGCAAAGCCAATTTACTCACAATTATATTTCATTCCACCCTAAACAAACCATTGTACTTAGATAATCACAAGTTACCCTTCGGGCCGAGGTGGTCCAGCGCTGCATGAGGCTAAATTACGTTCTGCATTGTGAAATGAGAAATAAGCCCAGACTTTCAATCATCACGCCAAAGGTATATTCATGCAAGGTTTTTTTTTGCTTGTTTGTTTCTTTCTCTTTTTTTCATTGCTGTTGGATTAGATGAGGACGTAATAGGCACCCAGCGGTGTTAAAACCTGAGTCTGCAATTAAACTCCAGGCAGTTGCTAACTTTGATTCTTTTTTTTTATTATTAAATAAATTACTGATTTATTTAAATCCATTTGTTTGTCTGTCTGTTTGTTTGTTTGTTTGTTTGTTTGTTTGCATTGCCCACTTCAGAGAATTGTCTGTTATTTTCTATTCTGCATTTGAATTTACGAGGTTTTTTGACAGACAGACAAACAAATAAATACATTTCAATGGCTTCAACTTCATCTTTACCTTCATAATAAGAGCGAATATTTAAAATTATTTCACAATCATACCAGTATAATTCAATTAATAATCAAGATAAATCTACTCATCAGCCTGAAAGAATGGAACTACTGGTCCAGAACGTGACACACCCTTCATTTATAAGAGTAGTTAAGCGATAAGGAACTGATCATATATCATCCATAACCTGCCCACCTTTTACATTTACAGTTAGCCCTTTAGCAGACACTCTCTTACTCAGAAAATTACAAAACATGAAAAAAGTTCATAATTCATAATCTAGAAGATGCCCACGAGGTCTGTGTGGTTACAGCAAAGACGATTTTGACCTAAGCAAATAGGACAATCAGTTATGAAAGGAAAGAATAAAATAATAATAATAATAATAATAATAATAATAATAATAACAATACAGGTTATCTAAGTGAGAGCAAAGACTGTTAAAATGTTATCCTAGACCTCCACCTGCTTTTCCTCGACAAACACAGACTTGCGTACACAGATTTGCACTGTGTTGTCATTTATGTTTATTAGCAGTCAATTACCGTATTTTAATTTGGCAAGCTAGCTGTCACTTTTTTCCTAATGATGCTAATTATTGACCTTAAACCCTAAAAGCAACCTCACCGTTTTCTCCCTCTCCGTGTTAAGTGTGTACTTTCATTCTGGTTCTTTCAGAGGGGACGTGAGATTTATTAACTCCCGGTCACCGGAGCTCCGGTGCGTCAGCACCTTC
The DNA here is from genome assembly GCA_030068315.1 of Chrysichthys thysi. Taxonomy (NCBI): domain Eukaryota; kingdom Metazoa; phylum Chordata; class Actinopteri; order Siluriformes; family Claroteidae; genus Chrysichthys; species Chrysichthys thysi. The sequence goes on from JAQLOM010000006.1 coordinate 12,151,774, forward strand.
ATTCAGTTAATGCAATGCTAAACACAAAGATGCCTTCGTAAAAATACACATCATGCAGTCTAATCCAAATTGCTAAACTAAGACAAATCGGAAGACTGATATGATGTCAAATTAATGTGATTATCCTGACTGGAGTCATTAACAAATATCAGCAGCACTGTCTTGTCTATTTAGCATATTAGGCTATGGTTACCTTTTAAATTTTCTTATTTAAATCTTTATCATATTAGTCTAATGTTTCTTTTAAAACCTTGGATGCCATTTTCTGTGTGTTTTGTTTTACTTTTAGATGACCTTGCAGTACAGCTGATAGAGAATTTCATCTCCTTTCTAACAGTGTGCATTTTCTTCCACCCAGTTTTTTCCCGTGATGAGTTCAATCTCATCTTCAGATTCAGAATGTCTGAATGACTTGACCAAACACAAATCAGAACTTTTCTCCTGTCTCTTTTGAGCTTAACTTATAGAATGAAGTCTCCAACTACGAATGCAGACCAAAATTGTACAGTAACGACTGCACACGAGTGCAAACGGAAGACAAAGAGCAAAATAATGCACACTGCAACACCAGTAACTCATTATGACGCACAAAGAACGGATAAACTCTGTTTCAGCCATTATTGTCTTTAGTGTCTGCTTTTTCATAGCAGATGTTGACCTGTTGTGACCACATATGATGAGAGCCTTGGTAGTGCTTCCCAGCACAACATGGTGGAATCAGTTAAATGCTTAATGATGCTCCTAGGGAACTTACTGCGAGCAGGATAAACAGAATCAACACATTTTCCAGGATCATCCGTTGCAGCAGATCATGCGCCTGTAGAGAGCATGGGCAAACGCTAGAAGGGAAGATATCGATACCCAGAGTTTACGGTCAGGTGTGAAATGACATAAGGTGATTTGATGAGGCCCAGATCAATGGTGAAACCAAATTTAGATTTCAGGAATCCAGAAGAAATATGTGGTAGGTCAAAGGGACAGACCTGCTGTCTCTTATGCCTGGGTATTGTGAGGATTGCCAAGAGTAGCTGTAGTGCCCTGAAACGGTGCCTGGCTCAAGAGCGCTTGCGAGACTAACGATAAGGGGGACTTATTTTAAGCTCTAGCTGCCTTCGCATCCAAACAGCAGTTCTTGTCTAAGAACAGAAACTGAGAATCATCTGTTTCGTGGACAGTGGAAGTGAGGGTCTGTTCGTTTGGCTTGTCTGTTTGAGTCGGCAGTGGGTTCAGGCTTGTACAGTGTGTAGTAGAACTTCATAGTTGTCAAGGTAATTTGTGTGAGTGGGAAAACTGTGCTTGGTGTGCTAGTAAAAAGGTAGAAAAGAAGACGGCTAATTAAGCAATTACGCAAATTAACTTAGCTGCTGATACAAAGCATCGAGGCTGACCAGAAACTGTGCAGTAGGAGAATCCTCTCTGAAAAATGCTGCCTAAAGCCGTACCTCAAATTACATTTTATGAATTAAATTGAACATCCCTGTGAGAAACAGCTTATGTCACAAACGTGCTGTACATTTGCCAAGTTGGCGTTTTGTTTTGGGGTTTTTTTTCCTTTTAGAACGGTAAGTACACTAAGAAAGGAATAAAACCATGCTGTTCAAAGAAAATAATCCATGGCGTTGTGGTGGGATGCAGCCTAACTTGAAGCGGAAGTGGATTGTTTCAATTCTGAATTTATTAGAGGGAATGACGTCGTGCTTTTATCCATTTATAGTTACACTTCATGTTGCAGAATGTTTACAAGACAAACTATCTCCTATTATCGATGACCTTGTAGTAGCTATAAGCAGCTCTTTTTATCTCTCTTGTTAGTGAGTAAGAAAAAAGACCATCATGGTACAGTGAAAATGCAAAATCCTTTGTCCTGAAGACTTTTCAGTAAATCTACTGACTGTTATGTGAATGTACTGAGACCCGAGAGTTCCTCCATAAAGAGTACATAAATGCTTCCTTACGGAAAACATCGATTGTGTGGTTTTTGTTTGTTAAATAGCAACATTTTTAATCTATTTATTATTAGATTTATAAGATTATGTGGAGCATCATTGTGAATTAGTTATAAGAACTACAGGTAGTCCTCAAGTTACGATGGAGATGAGTTCAGCCACACCCATCGTAAGTCAAAAATATCATAAGTCGAACAACTGTGTTGAACCACTTAGCCTAGCTTATGTAACCAGGTTGAAATTATATGTTTATAATTTATTGTTTTTCCTGTTTGTTTGAAACTTCACCAACATCTCAAATGTTCTTTTATTTGATTAGTTAAAATATTTGTTTTCATACCACAGTCCCATTTAAGAAAAAAGTGCACTGTGGGAGTGTGTGTATTCTGGGTCCTGTCGCTTTAAGACTGCCATCTTTATCCCATTGTTTACTTCCTGGTTCAGGCAGAGGGGAGGGTTTAATGCTGCTCATGCTGAAAATGAATTGTAAAGTTTAAAGTTTTAATATCCGTCTACAGACAGTCGCCGCTGAAGTCCCGAGGTAACGCACTGTACAGTACGCCGATACACGAGGGAACTCTGAGTCATGGGAGAGAGTGAGGCATGTCCGGGCGTCGTCATATGCTGTTACGCTGGCCTGCCAGCGATGCCTGCCCGCGAATTTTAAATATTTTCTAAATATTTTACAATTTTTAGCGGATCACAATAGTCATCGTAACTCGGGGAGCACCTGGATAAGATATTTAAGGAAGCACTTTTGTATAAATCTGCTAAATCTGTGCTGTTTACAGAAATTAATTAACACCTTGCTATAATTCAGAACATTACATGCCAACTCGTATCAATGGAATTTGATTTTCTTTATTTTAAGCTTATTAACAGGTAGCAGGGAATGACCCGCACACTCGGAGTCGTCTGATTCTAACCGCTATGCGATTGTCCCAAACTCTTCAAAACTAAACCGCACACAGTAAGTTCCCAACTGACGGAGAAAGGCATGACTTTCCTTCTTGCTGTTGTTCCACCTTGCAGAGGACAAGCACCTTAGGGGATGAAGGGAAAAGAATTCCTAATGTGAAAGCCCCCTGTCAGGCAATGGCCGCTTTGATTCCCGTTTCAAACACCGACTCGTCCAGCTGGGAATGCTGCGCTTGAAAGTCACTTTCTTATGGACAACAGCTTGTTTTTTTTTGTTTGTTTTTTTGCATATGCTTGTTATAAGTATTTCCAAAAGTCAACAGCTCTTTAGTACTCTTGTGTGTGTTAAGTTCACCTTTTACCCAAGCCCAATATCGGGCATCCCTTTCTGCATTGTGGCAATAAACAAAACTTTACCTGTCATGAATAAGGTAAAAAAAAAAAAACCCAACAACACAAGTTTAAACCAGCTTTGAAGTTATAGCCCTGGTGCTTTGAAGTTCTCAATGTCACAGGGTTTTTAGGTCCTCATAAAAGCTGCAGTGGGACTCACCTTCAACACCTTCAACAAAACTGCTCCACCCAGATCAATAACACTATTATTAAACCCAAGACAGCCCTGGTATTAGTCTAGCGTGAGAAAAATGTTTAGAAGTATATTTATACCCCTTGCTGTTGAAAAAAAAACCCCCAGAAATATTCATTATCATATGTTATTGCTAGAATAAACACACATGCACTACAGTTGAAAACCAGTGGAGTTTTATTTAAGAAAAAAGCACACACTGGTGCCGTCCTTCCTGGTTTGATTAGCGCTGCGGGAGTGTGTTTGTGATTTACTGAGGCCTGCTGAAAGATGAATACGCTCCACTACCTGAGTGCCTTTGAAGTTCTAGTGTGAGTTTGGATTGATAGTGTCAGAAATCTGTAGTCATTATGTGTTGGCGTGGTTGTGTCTACAGGGATGCAGTTTTGTATTGTATATTTGCCCACATGGATTTGGTACTGTAAATACAATTTCAATTTGCACCCTGGGAAATATCAGGATGTGAAGGCAAGGCCATAACACAGACTGTGGTTTATTTCAGTTTTGCTTAGTGCCTCTGATCAATCAGATTTACATTTGTTTCCACATTTTGCATGCATGTTGAATTTATATATCCACTGGCTGGCCTGATTCGGCATTGCAATTGCTTCCTTTCATATCTGATGATGTTCTTCCATACTAATGCGATGATCCCAGCCGGTTCACGTTAGGATTTTCTCTTTTGAGAAAATTTCAGTTATTTTGAGATATAAAAATAAAAACTAAAGCTACAGTTATGGTTTCTTTTTTTTAATAAGCGTGAATAAAAAAGATTAAGTCTGGAAATAAACACTCTTTAATATGCTGTACCTGAGGTCCTCAACAGTCCTCTAATAATACTTCACATTCGACGGTGTATCAGGGACATCAGGACAGAATTATTGGGAAATAATTTGTCTACATAGAAAGACATAAGACACTGCAGGTACATCAAGAGACATCTTACCCTGGCTTTACGCGTGAAGGAAGTCCGTCTCCGCTGTGACTAGCAGGTGCTGGCAGCCAATCAGGAGAGAGAGAGAGAGAGAGTTAGACATATGTAATGGTTCAGAAAGGCTGGAGTACAAATTACACGGGTTAAGTTTGAATTACAAGTGGCCAGAGGTGATGGTGTTGTCTTAAACACTGTGTTTGAGATAGCTAGCTGGAGTTCGTGGGCTTGCCTGTGTCTAACAGCATTGGAGAAAGGCCGAGTCTCATGCAAATTGCTTACGTCGCACAATAATGTGCGACACTGTCCAAAGAAACAGCCTTCTGTGAGATTGCAGCAGAGCAACGGAGGGGATTTGCATTTTCACCTCTTACTCAATAACTGGCAGTTACACTAATGTGCACAATATATACTGTCCAAAATCAGTAAAAAAAAAACGTTTAATCTTTCTAATTAAAAGAAAAGCACTACAGTGTGCAGTGAACAGTAATAAACTAAACAAAGGCCATATTTGGTGTGAGGACTATTTGCTTTTTCAGTTCTTAAATAGTCCCATTAGAGCAGATTTGTAAGGAAATTTGCTGGTAAGGTTTACTGAGCATGTTGGAGAACCTGCCACTGTTCTTCTGGAGACTTTGACTGTTACGCAACTCACAGGATGCAAAAAGAATTGTTTTGTTTTTGTCTGAAAAGCGGTTTTTTGTCTTATGTAATATGCTGCTTTCTTTTCTTCCATAAGTACAAATGAATACAAAAATATTTGCAGATTATTTTTGGGAAAGGTAATGTTTGGAAATCTGACTGAATCACTAATGCAGAATTCATAAAACGAATAACTGTAATAAAATTTGCAGTTAAAAAAAAAACAGGCCGTCTAAGACTTTTGCACAGTGCTGTCTATGTATTTTAAATTCTAAGAACACTTTTGTATTAATTATATTAAATTGTAAACGCTTGGGGGCCTGCACTTCAACCTGCATACTACTGTGTTAAACAGTCTGTACTGTTAGTACGCCAAAATAGTACGCCGTTGGTTTCATTATTACTTAGGCATGCGCCAGTGTAGGTTTAGAGTTCAGGGTGTAGTTTGAGATCCAACTAGATATTGAATTCTTTCTAAATCTAAATATTTTCTACTGTATTTTTCAGAGGGTGAAATTTGAGAAGCCTACACCCAGCAGTTTTAAATCAAAATGGCAAATACATGGTACAATACCAGGGACTAAAAGAAAAGCTAGAAAGTGGAGGGTTAAAACCGAGAATTTAATAAGAGCACTTTAAAACAAAAATAATTCTACACTACACTCTGATTAGTCACTGTAAAATCCAATCCCATATTCTTATGCCTCTCATCATGACATGA
>JAQLOM010000006.1:12240939-12259922 GCA_030068315.1 Chrysichthys thysi
GTGTGTGTGTGTGTGTGTGTGTGTGTGTGTGTGTGTGTGTGTGTGTGTGTGTGTGTGTGTGTGTGTGTTTGAGAAAACACATTGCTGTTTGTGGGGTTAATACAATATGTTATTATCTGGTACTATATCTGTTGTTGTTTATATACGTCCAGGAGCTTAGACAGCTCTTTTGGCCCAGAATGTGCGAGATGCCCTTCATCAGTCCAGTCCCATAATATTATTTATATTAATAAATATATTTCAGATACTGAATGAATTTAATAGTATGCATGATCAGAAATGCTGTTCGATATATAAGTGCCCTAAAAGACAAGTTTCGTCTTGGCAGCTTCATGTACATGTGCAAACTCGTTTCAAGGGCTGTTTGAATTTTTTGTAGCTGGATGTGAAACATATAAGTGCATGCCAGGATTAGTACATGTTTTAATTAAGCTCATCTTGGGAAATCAAAGTGCTGCCAGTGACGTTTTAAATCTCCGCTGTTTATCTGAAACAGCGCTATAGTGCTTGTAGTATCTCCTATATGCCGTACTCCCTATAGGGCACATGCAGCACTATCTCTGTCTTTTTTTTCCTCTCTCGCTTTCTCTGGCTCTCTCACATTCTCCCTTTCCACAAGCCTATTAAGGTTTTCCATAGGGCAATTAAGATAATTCACATAATGTACAAACAATACCAAGGCCTATATATCAGGGGAAAGTCGAGGCCAGTTGTTTCCTAAAGCTAAATGACCTCCAGTGGCCCTGTGGAAAGGAAAGCTATTAACGCTAATTAACACGAGGGTGAAATACTAACATGGTACTTGTTGCCATCGGCCATGTTTGAATTCCCACAGCAGCCCCCACCTTCGTAGAAGCTCTCGCGCTCTGTGTCGCATACTGTTTGCCTGAGCTCAGACAAAATACTTATTTCGTCTTGAGGTTCAGTTACTGCTCTTGCCTTAAGGGATGCCGTGCTTGCTAATATGCACGTACACCAGGGGTGACCTTTTTCCGCAGAGAGACACGGTTTGGTGATTCGCCTCGAATCCGATGTCTCCAGTATTTTGTAAATCCTTGGGCATCCTTTAATTAATAGTAAACCAAATCCTTCTCAGTAGAGATTCATAATACAGCTATTCAAATATCAGCCTTATTATTGTAACAGTACAATTTACAATAATGCAATAATTATGTACAATGCAATTTTGGATATATATATATATATAGATATAGAGGCCACAGAGTATTTTACTAGAGAACCTGGCACTGACAGAACACCTTGGGTCAAAATTACTGTTATTTGTAGTATTATTTGATTGGCTTAAGATCATCCGAATCAAATAACAGTCTAGTAACTTTAAAACAAAATCAATAATGAATATAATGATTCCGATAACGGTGCCTTGTGATTTCCTCCGATGCAACAGAATTTTAAAATCTCCGAGCTTTGTTTTGAGAACCGCTGCTTCAACCTCATGAGCCCCTACTTTACTTATTCTCCTAATTGCATTGTGCGTCTATGCTTGTGAAATTCCTTTACGTGAGCAATGGGGATTACGATTTTGCCAAAGTTCTTCCAGTTTGAGGACAGGCAGTAGTGTCCCCGATCAGGTACTGCGAAACAGAACCGGTGAGAAGAAATTACAAGGCACACACCATTAGAGTTTGGGTCTCAAGAAGCTATGCAGGAAAATCACCAAACTATGTAGAGCTCTGAACCTCCAGGACTGGCACTGGATACCCCGGGTTTAGATGATTGCTCCTTGTTCATTAGGAATTCTTATAAAATATGTTTTCCTCGCTGGACTACATGACACCTCTGGTTGCTCTAAATCTTGCATGGTCACCTGTGCGTGCACATAAAAGTTGGATTTTCTGTGAGTCCCTGTTTGCATGCTAGTGTGCCTTGATGCTCTTCTGATATCCGCTAACGCTGTGGTTCATGTTTCCTTCAGGTAAATAACGCAACAGCACGAGTAATGACAAACAAAAAAGTGGCTAACCCCTACACAAACGGTAAGTGCTTTCCCCTCACTTTTTCCCTTTATACTCCAATTTTTTTACCCGCCTCTGAATAACAGCATCCTGCAAAATGTAACTCCACACTTAAGTGCATGCTGCCACCACACAAGCGACTTTGTGGCTTTTCCACCTATGCCACAACCCCTATCAAATTTATCTGGAGCTCGTATACAGAATGCACCACACAGAGAAGCTAGAGGTCACTCTATACAAGTCGCTTTGCCAAGCTCAGGGCACCTCAGAGAAACTTATTGCTGTAGACAGGTAGCGCGGGAGAGCAGTGAGAGACGGAGAAAGCAGAAAGCTGCACAGACCCCCCAGCACTGCTCTCGTCAGCCAATATGGAGAGAAAGAGGAGGCCATTTTACAGCCTCCATCCATCACTGACAGCACACCAGATAACTTTCACTTCTCTCCCTCTCTTTCTCTCACACGCCCCCATTTCTATCGCTCTCTCATTCTGCATCTCCCAATTTTCAGACTACTCCAGTGCAACCTTTCCTCACAAACTCTTCCTCCACTATTCGGTGTAAATCTTTTCTCTGCCCTTTCCTCCACTCTGACACCGCGTCAGTCTTTCATCTTGTCCTTCTTTCCATATTTTTTATCATTATTTTATTTTTGAAGCATTAGCTTTTGCTGCCGGTTTGATCCCACTCAGAGTTAGACTAAAGAAAGTTTTCTGAAAATGTCTGCTAGGTTTAAGGCATTAGGAATTCCAGCATTAAAGATTAATAAATCACTCTTTGTGTGCTCCGTGTAGGCTGGAAGCTGAACCCAGTGGTGGGAGCTGTCTATGGGCCTGAATTTTATGCAGGTAAACTGATTCATCTCTTAACTTTTTAAACTTCCAGCTTATTATTCAGTAATTCATCTTAAAGAAGATTAGTCATATATTATGGTGATAACTACAGTAGGGTTGTAACTGAATATACATTACATTATTCAAACACATTATTCAGAATGAACAGCTAATGTGCTTTAAACAAATACGCGTACGGATGTAATTAGGAGGCTCGCTGTTCATGGTTTTGGTTTTTGTTTTGTTTTGTTTATGTCTAATAGCCCAACAGTTTCCTTCTTGAGCTCTGATTTTCTGATTTTATTTCGTTATCTTTTAATTACGTTTTTTTTTTAAATATGAATCAAGCATGCTTATTTTGCGCTGTTTTTGTAATTCGTACGTAAGATTTCTTTCTCATTGTTATTAAAAGAAAATCAAATGTCCATTATAATGAATTGTCACTTAAAGGACCACATTTTTACTCTGGACAGCGCCGCATTCTGAATTTCTGGTCTTTCTGGAATCAAACAAACAAACATACACAAAAAACTAAAGAAATCTGGTAACGCATTAATAATCAAATACAGATCGTTATCGTTGTAGACTATAATCAATAGAGCTTGCTTTCAAAGACAGTCCAGTGTATAGTATGACAAAACATAGTTTAGCTAACCCCCAGTGTGAAGGTTTAACAAATATTTGTGCAGATAGCATGGCCCCGAAGACATTAGGTGTGTAAGGGTTTTAGGCAGGACCCGGAACACAGCGTGCTATGAAATATAACATAAACTAGGGTTCGGGTCCTCGGTCCCCTGAACAGCTGGTGGAGTTTAAGCGGTTAAAACCAAACCACTGTAGTAATGCGTATTACCAAAGAACCTTCTGAGAACATTGAACCATCTTGATGTCTCAGACAGCTGACTGATTTTAATGAAGCTTACAAAACCATGTTGCTGATTTATTGACACAAGATACGTACCCCCCGATATCTCTGCAACTTTTTCAGCAATATTTCAAACCCAATAATATCGATATTCTCTGTGTAATGCATAAAGAATATGTATTTTAACTTTGTCCTCTGCCATTACAGTCAAAGTTAATAGCTGGAGCAATGCTTCTGCATTTCCTGCTTGGACCATTAATGAGTCTTTTTGTTTTTTTCCCAAGCACAGACAAACACTTATTGTGTTGTTTACATTAGCTAATTGAGCGTTAAGTTGAATGGCACTTAAAAAGTTGTTCTTATGTGAATGGCCTAAAAGCACAACTAATAACTACCATAATGTTAACTCCAGCACCTTCTATTGGAGGTTTTTTTTTTTTTTTTTTTGCTGTGCTGTTTATTTCATGGACAGCAAAGACGTGCTCCTGCTCACCACCAAGCTAATGAGATGAAAACAAGACCTGTGTTTACTTATCTTGCACATGCACAGCAGTTTAGAGAACTTTGGTGGTTTAGTTAAATGGAGAGTGTTGACTTTCTGGCATATTGCCCCCCCCCCCCCCCTCACTCCCTACTTTCTGATTTCTTTATTGCTGTGTGTTCTTTGGATCTTTTGCATCCTAATGAGGGGGAAATGGTATTATTTCATTTGGAAGAAGTGCTGAGCACATCGCATCACTTTAACGGCCTGCCTTTTTGCTCATTAGACTAAAATCTGTTCATTCCAGGACAGCTTTACAACGAACCTCTAAATAACCGCCTGTGACAGAAAGCAGTCATTTATCATTTTCATTTCACTCCTTCTCCCTCCCCTACCTCCTGCTCTCCCTCTCTCCGTCTTCTTTTCTCCCCGCCCTGCCTCTCTCTCTCTCTCTCTCTCTCTCTCTCTCTCTCTCTCTCTCTCTCTCTGTCTTTCTCTCTGTTCTCTACTTTCTGCCTCAAATACCTGCTGATACATGCTCACACAATCAACTGCATATCATTATACAAAATTCCACTCCCTCATTCATCTGCGTATATGAGCTTATGTCGTATAGGACACATGAAAGGGAGTTGTTCACTCATTAAACTTTCATGGGGGGAAAAAAATTAAATTATGCGGCAGCGCGGTGGTGTTGTGGGCAGTGTTGCCGTTTCACAGCTCCAGGGCCTGCGGTTGGAGACCAAGCTTGTGTTACTCCATGTGTCGAGTTTTGCATGACGTCTGTGTGGGTTCCCTTTGGGTTCTCCTGTTTCCTCCCACTTCCCAAAAGTAGACTGAAGACACTACATTGCTTTAGGTGTGATGGTGGACGTGCACTCCAACGGACCATCGTGCACCCAGGCTGTTATCTCACCTCGCCCCCAGTGTTCCCAGGACCGGGTCTGAATCCATTGTGCCCCAGGGTGAAGTGGGTACTGGAGAACGAGTAGATTTTAGAATATTCTGTATGTATGTGCCTTGAGTTTCTGGGAGTGTGTTGAAAAACCAGCAGGACAGACCAACAACGCATGAAATCTGTGCAAATACAGATCTCCTCCTCATCCACACTAGCATACTCGTACACCAGTATATGAACATGCACCTACTAAAAAGTCGCCATCAAATCAGATTTACTGTGGTCCGCCACTTCAGCGTCTTGGCTTGGGGAGCCAGCATGCTTGATTTATTGGATGCTAATTTTTCATGTCTTCTTAACACACCACTAAAGTTTGCCAAGCCTAAATGACACCATATGCCTCCCGTGCCCCCGGGGACAGCAGTGGAGAGACTACAAAATGGAAATAAGATATAGATTTCCCTGACTAATGGGGATTGTTCTAGAAAAGCCCTATCAAAAATCGCCTCCCTCCCTCCCACGTGATCCTTCTATCTTTCAAAAAAAAAAAAAAAAGAAAGAAAGAAGGAAACAACAAAAAGACATGGTCAGTGCATTTCTTCTGGTATAATTATGGCTATGTTTAATATACTTTGGGGGTGAGGGGGCTGAAATCGGATGTAAAAGTGATTAATCACTGTTTATCAGTCCTAGTTTCTGTGCGGGAGATCAGCGAAATTGGGCCCCATAAATCGTGTTGTGCTGACAGCGCACTCCGTCTCCATTCGTCCTGGCGCTACAGGTTTATTGTCCTCAAATCCCATTCAGGAGAATGACGGATGAGGGCCTCCGATCGCCTGCTTTTAACCTGTTCCAGGGAAGTCAGGTTTCTCCCTCCTGCAGCTAGCCCATCCATCCCTCCGTCCCCTTCACACATCTCTGTCATCCCTCCATCCCTTTCTACACTGAACTGAATACACTGTAATACACCGTTGTTTCTCCCTCCCTCTATTCTGTTTTTCTTCCCACTTTTACTCGTCCTGCGTTCAGGCCCCGAACCTGTTGTTCTCTCTCACACACACACACACACACACACACACACACACACACACACACCCTTTTCCCTAACACGCATTATGTATCTCGTTTGCCCTTTCTGCTTTCCTTTTCCCTTCTCCCGTTCTCCGTCCCCGTGCCAGTCCTGTCATCCTTAGTGTCTCTTTGTTCTCCTCAGCCTAAGCAGAGTGAGTCGAGCTAAGCCAGGGCTGAGGGCTGAGCCAGTGATCCCTGCCTGGAGAACTTAATTGTGTAATCTAGGGTCTTTTCTCTTGAGTATGTCAGCTCGTGCTGGGTACACGTGCATGAAGGACACCAGGGGAAATGTAATATTGATTGATTGACTGTGTCTTCAGCCAATGTATTCAGTGCTTGGCAGCACGTTGAGCCGAGACCAACAACATGAGATTAAAATGCAAAGTAGATGGGACGGAAATATTAATAGTGCTGGGTTTGTTTTTTTTTTAGTTTTAAGTAGACACTAAAACATTTGCAGGGGAAAGTGTGACACACATTTGCTCCCAGTCATGCCCAACTGATCCAACTTTGCAAAGACACTGCTGGGTGACCTTATCAGTTATTACCGAGTAGTACTGTCATACATAACAGCTTCCATGTGTATATATAAGCATAACTAATTAACCAAATACAAATACATTATTCAGTATGACTAGATAATGTGTTCTAAACAGAGTTTATATGTATGTATGTATGTATGTATGTATGTATGTATGTATGTATGTATGTATGTATAAAGCTCATCAGAAAGGTTCACAGGGAATGTGATTGAATGTACAGGTTTGCATTGGTACTCGGTTCCTGTAAGAGAAATCAGAAGGGTTTTTACTTTCACATGGCCAAGAGAGCAATCAAATAAAGAAAGATGTCCATTAACATGAATGTGTATCATTGCACAATCCATTTACAGCATCCCTTTACTCATTTTCTCATAACGTCCTGGTTGGGGTTGCTGCCATTAAAATTAAGCTCTGGTTTGGGACATAGAGCCAACTAATATTCAAAAATATCCTAGGCATAAAGGAATAAACCCAACTAATAACTGTGTAAGTGAGATGTTTTTTGTTTTGTTTTGTTTTTTTAAATAGTCCTCAGAAAGAAAGAAAGAAAGAAACCCTTTCACTTTGGTCCAAGTCCAACTGAAGCTTCAATCTGAATTCATCTGTGGATATTTTGACCAATACAGATACATTTATGTTAATTTGATTGAAATTAAGTTTTGAAACAATGCAAGAAAATGAAACAAAAGGATTGCAGTTTGGTAAAAACATGCCTCTTGATCATGATTATTGAAAACGCGGTGATGGAATTCTTGAAATCGGTTTTAATATAAAGACCTAGAGAGGCGAATAGCAAGCCCAGTCAATGAAGGAGTCCTAATGGGGGATGTCATTGCCCTAAACTGCAAGGGAAGCTTTTCAGGTGGAATGATGACACTTTATATTTAGACAAATGTTGCATTTTTGTCCCGACGGTGCCATTAGTTATTGTCTTCTTGTTTTGTTTTGTTTTTTCTCTTTTCGAACCCATCCAGTTATATCAACACATTTTAGTTTTACACGTTTATACACTGTTACTCTCTCTGCTTAGGACAGGGTTTGGTCTTCGTTTTAATCATGCTGCCAGTCAAAATAACAGCAACATATGAGGTATTAGTCAATTTATGCACCCGTATAGTTTTGCTGCTTCATGGGCTTTATGGTGTGTCATAACTGGCTGTGGTGATTTATGGCATATTATTGAATCAGTGCAGCATGCAGACCCATAGCTCATTATGAGATTACATTTGTGTACATCAGAGCACACACAATGCACACAGAAAAATCAAAGGGAAAAAATAAGAGCAGTGCATACGAAAGGAAATTCAAGATAAATTGACCATGGCCTGGCATATATCACAGACCACTGCTGTTTGGCATATTAACACTGGCGTCCATAGCTTAGGAGGAACAAATTAAAATGTCACCAGCTCCACTCTATATCAAAACGAAAGACCAAACTCCTTACCTTCTGCCATCTGTCTTTCTTCTGCACCAGATAAAGGGGCCCTCCGCACCACCCTGTAGCCGAACATTATTCCCTACCTCACTGCGTTCTGCCTTTTTCATTTCAAGAGCCAGTCATAATTAGCAGTCATTAACAAAATTAAGTATTTGGTACACATCTGCCTAGAGGTACAGCCAAGCAGTTGGACTGCAATTTGGGTTCCTGGAACATGCTTAAGGTAGAACAAGGATCCAGGTGTTCATTCGGGAAAGCAGAGCAGTCCAGGAAAACCGTTCCTGTGTTCCAAACCCTACTGTGTGCATTCTATATTATGGCCGGCTATCCATCCATCCATCCATCCATCCATCCATCCATCCATCCATCCATTATCGATACCGTTTGTCCATCAGGATCACAGGAGAGTCTGGAGTCAGTTCTAGCTGATTGCAGGTGAGAGGTGGGGTACACCCTGGGCAGGTCGCTAATCTGTCATAGACGAACGCCCGTTCACACTCACATCCACACCGATGGGCAATTTAGAGCAGCCAGTTCACCTGATCTGCATTTCTTCGGGTTATAGGAGGAAAGCCACGCATGCAAAAAAACTCCACACAGAAATGCTCCATTTGACCGGCAGGTTCAAACTCAGAACCTTCTTGCTGTGAAGCGATTAACTATGATTCCCATTAACTACGAGTCTATAAATACCGTACAGGTAAATGTCGTGTCAAAGTCCGAGTGATGATTGGTATCAAAACAAGTACTTGCATGTTGCAGTAATGAACCACACGCATCTTTTGTGTCTTTCAGTAAAGGAAGAACTCATTCATTTAGAAAGTATTCCTAATGATGTGTGCCTCGGTGTACGTACTTCATAGCCCAATGTGTGTTGGTGCAGCATTTCCTTTGCACAAATTCCTGTGGATAACAAACTAGAAACCACAGATTATGTTTATGAATCTCTGCGGGTTTCACATTCTCGAAGCATATTTCTCATTTATAGCATAGTTAGGGGTTGGTGTATGCATTTGTACGTTTTCTTATGATATAAAATAAATTGAATCGAACCACGTCACACACAAACGTTCAAATTTATACGTATAAAAAAATTCTACATTTATATATTTAAAAAAATCCCATGTGTGTGTGAATATCACTCAAACTAAACCACTGGGTTTTCAACCTCTGGGGAGAAAAGACCCACAGGTCAGTTGAGAAAACTCTTCTCTTCTCTCCTCTTCTCTAGTCACAGGCTTCCCATACCCAACCACAGGGGCAACAGTGGCATATAGAGGTGCCCACTTGAGGGGCCGGGGTCGTGCGGTCTACAACACGTTCCGTGCTGCGCCTCCACCTCCTCCCATCCCTGCGTACGGAGCGTGAGTTCCACCACTTAACATTTGGGTTCCACACATGTCGACGGGTATTCTAAAGGGTATTTTTCTTCGGCTAAGCCAGCCTGTAGTTATTGGAGCTGTTACGATAACCGTATAAGCTTTGTTTAGGTCTTGCAGGTCCGTGTGATAAAAGCACCTTTCCCGCAAGTGTAGAAAAAAAATACTGTTAAATTGCCCTGATATTTACAGTTAAATTGATTTTTTTTTTTTCCCTCAGTCAAGTGATGACCTGAATCCCTAGCATATCAGCTTGGTAACAGAGCAGAGGACATCAGAAAACAACAGAAATTTTCTAGCAGAACACAAACATCACTCTGTGGTGTGAAAATGACCATCATTCCTCATTTGCTGCAGCATTTCCTCTTCTCAGCCTAGAGCGCACGTTTTTGTGTGTTTTGCCCTTTGAATTATTTCATTGCCTCTATTTCTACACCAAAGGAAGGTGAATATCCACATTACGTTGATGATTTCAGCTTTCTTGCGTTGATTTTTGCCTTTTTTTTTTTTTTTTTACAGTGTGGTTTACCAAGATGGCTTCTACGGTGCCGAGATCTATGTGAGTGCTCTTCCTCTGCCTTTTTAGATGTTTGTCTTTGTTCCGATTCTGTAAACAGACAGAAAGAAAACAGTGCAGGTTTCTGTAGTCATGTCGGCATGTCACCACACGTCTAGGGTCGTTAGGATCATACCCTTGCATGCCCCGTCAGTGGCCTGATGGAGGAATCTAGCCTCCATGAGCAACTCTCTCCAGCATTGCTGGCGTCTTATCTCTCTGCTGCGGCTGAACAGCTGCTGCTGAATCTTTCATAAGGCTGAGGTCAAGGCAGGTAGCCTGCACAAATCCAGTAGGACAATCCTTTCATGGTCACCAAGAGCCTTGTCAAGGTCTCCTGTACATGCACTTCCTTCCCATGGTGACACCCTGAAACTACGTGAAGTGAGATCTTGTCAGAAATGCCCTCATTTTCAGGCTGTAGTAGCGGTTACATGAAGAGAGTGAGCCATAGATGTAAAAACGCAGCCCCCCTGCCTCCCAACACCACCAATTCTTGGCTTCTGACTCATCTGTGTTTCCTCAGCTGCCCGAGCTGATTGATTTGACTGTGAGGAAGCACCGTATCATGTTAGATAAGCTGGCTGCTTGAGAGACTTTGTTTTGTTTTGTGGAGCACATTCTTATCTACTCCTCTCACGTCATATTAAATTGTAGCCAAAAAATTCTCCTATTCAATGCCAGGCCCATGCCCAAGCACAATTATTCTTGACAGCATGTCAGAAGGTATTAGACAGTCAGGTGATCAGAGGGAGTGAGAAAGCATGCCTCCTTTCCCAGGATTATGTCACTAGAGGGAAAATGGGAAGGAATTCAACTTTCAGATCTAAAGAAAGGGAAAGCAGCCAAGACGGAAAGAATAATGATGTCCGTTCCTCCGTGTTGTGTTTTGGCCAGATCTATAGCTGGAGATATCTATAGCTGCTTTAGCATTCACCTCAGCGTGCTAAATGTAAACCGAGGACCTGAATGGGGTGCTAAAGAAGAGCAAAACCTCCCTCCAGCCTGTACGGAGTTCTCACAGTGACCTGATTTTTCTTTTTCTTGCTCTTGCTCTGCAGCACTTGATCTACTCAGATGAATGTCTGACTTTAATCCGCGACTGAAAAATGAGTGAGAGCATGTATAATTTAGGGTTGCGTCTCGTGTCGAAGGCTATGCTCGTTCTGACGCACTCTGTGCCAGCGCCGCTATAATATATCGAAGAGACGTCGGAGAACGCAGTGGCAAAGCGGAGATGGACGAGCCGAGCGGTCTCATTTAAACAGACACTTGGATAAACATTTAAGTGACTAAAAATACTTGCACCCAGCGAGCAGATTCATTCAGTGTCTTTACAGCAAGGCATATTTGTATTGCATTTGCCCACAAAGCTTGTTCCGAGCACATGGTTATCAGCCGAAACCAGCTGGGTTGCTGATCTTCTTTGGTGGTTAATGATCACGGCTAATGATATTTGATGCTGCTTGCAGCATGCCTATTAATAGCAGACTTATGTGGAGCAATTAATGGCTTTGTCAGATGTCATCTAATGCTTACACAAGCAATATTTGGTGTCTGTCGTGCTTTGGCTTCTGTGAAGCACTTTCCCTGTCAGGGCAGCTCCCTTAGGCATGGTGCCAAAGGATTCGTATTGGGCAGCCACACTAATTAAAAGGTCCTCCAGTAGCCTCAGCTAAATCTTTCATTTGATTTCATTCACAGTAAGCAAGCATTGACTGCTTTTAAATGTTTATACCAGATTCCCACTTAAAATGCTGATCGATAGGCACCTAGTGCTACCATTTCGATTGATGGAATTGATGCTGTGCAGACAGGAATGTAGCAGGTAGCGTGGCTATCGCTGCACACAAAGTAGATAGATATACGTGCTTGATTAGTACACTGGGTGAACTGCTGTGTGGCGTCGTGCATCGCTGCTTAGTGAGGGACCTGTGTATTTGTGTATCACGGGTGCATTTTCTGGGCCATATCTTTCTGTGAAGGTTAGCTGTGTTCAATTTTTAACTCTTTACAAAGTTTTCCATGTTTGTTCATTTATTTATGCATGTATTATCCGGCTGATGTTTCCTACCTCCTGTGTTTCGACAGGGCGGCTATGCGGCATACAGGTATGCCCAACCAGCCGCAGCAGCTGCAGCGGCTTACAGCGACAGGTAAGAGTCTTCCAGCACCCTCCCTGTCCCAGGGCATTATTGCTTATTGCTTACATTTGCTGTTCTCAGTAGAATTTCTCAGCTTTAATTCTATTTGAAACAGTAGCAGATGTCCTCACATCTGGTATTTTTCCAGTGATATAGCTCAACCTTTTCCCAGTGCACATTAGTACACCAAATAAGTAAATCATCTACATGAAAATGTTGATAACATTTGGAATTACTGGCATGTTTGAACAGGGACAATAATTACAGTCTCTGGAGGGTTTGAGTGTAAGTCCAGTCTTTCATGGCTTGCATAGCTATGTACCTTTATGACTGAACAGCACTTAAAGATGAAAAAATGAATAACTGCCCAACGTGAAGCAGTTTGTATTACATCACAAAGTTGCTACTCTTCCAATAACATCACATCTAAGTGTGATTTATTGCTCTTATACCACATAAATTGGCTAAAAGTGGCACTTTTTACTTTACTAATGAGGGTGGCATGTGGTGTAGAGTTAAGTACTGTCACCTCAGAGCAAGAAGAGTTTGCTTGTCCTCCCCGTTTCTGCGTGGGTTTCATCTCACACTCCAAAGACATGCGGATTTGGTCAACTGGCTACTCTGAATTTGCCCGTTGGTGTGAATGTGAGTGTGAATGGCTGTTCATCTCTGTGTTTGCCTTCTGATGGATTGGCGACCTGTTCATGGTGTATCCCACTTCTCATCTGGACCCAGCTGGGATTGGCTCCAGCTTCCCCCCGTGACCCTTAATGGACAAGCGGCCTAGTAAATGGGTGGACTTTTACCAGTGAACAACATATTGTACTTTTAAATACAGGCGTTGCCCTAGTTACGATGGCCCGACTTACGATTTTTTATGCTTTTAAGTTATGCTGACGATTGTGATATGCTAAAAATTCATGGGCAGGCATCGCTGGCAGGCCAGTGTAACAGCGTTTGACGTACGATACGTTCGAACAACGCCTGGAAGTGCGCAGAATTATGTGGACAACGCCCAGATGTACGCATCGCTCATCTTGCCCTTGTGTTTTTTTGTGTGCTTCAAGAGCTAATTATTATTCAAAAGCATGTCTCCTGGGAAGGCTAGGCTAAGCTACCTAAGCTAGGCTAAGCAGTGGTCTACAACATTCGACATACAATATTTTCCAGTTACGATGGGTTTAGCGGAACGCAGCTCCATCGTAACTTGAGGACGACCTGTATTTATGGTTGCATTTAATGTTGTGGAACGTTCGTAAGATAAGCTAGTTTGTTTTATCACAAGTTAGTGCACCTGTGTAAATAGTCGTTTCTCCCCAGCCTCTGTTTGATAAGACAAAAAATACAGCTTCTTATATTAGCTAGAAATCTTTCTTGGTTTCTTTTCTGTGTTGGAAAACTGACCATTGCAAAGTGCTAACATTTGAGACTCCTTTGATAAATCTTGAACAAATTTCTCATATCAGACTCGATCATCATATCAATTTGTCTTATGCCTTAGGTTATATGGATTGTCTGCCATGCAACTCCATGTGAATGAGCTTAGAAATATTAGAACAAGAGCATTAATATATGCCTGACTGTGCGATTTGGGTTATAGCTGAAACTATTCAGAACCTTGCTTTTGTATGAAATTAATCAACAGCACTATGGTATACATTGCATTAGCTTCTCAGGTACATGCATAAATCATCTTGCACCTGAGAAAGCTTACTTTCTAGAGCTTTGGCCACTTATCTCAAGCCTGGAGGGCTCTTTGTGTGCGTGTGTGTTGTTGCGAGGGTGGGATGTTTGTTTGAGGAGCAGGGTGGTGCGGTGTTGTCAGTAATTTATCTGGGACCTGTGGGGACCCTGTCAGGTTGGATCAGGGCAGGCGCTGGTTTAATCTGGGCGAGATTGAGCGTGTCAGTGGCGATAAGGCCCAGCCCTGCCCACTAGCCTGAAGAGCACAGATAATGTAAGATTTATCAGAGGCGAGCGCTGATCCACATCAGAGCAGGTGAAGAGACTGGCGTTCTGCTGCAGTGACTTCAGCCGCCTCTTCTCTTCACGCTCTCGTTCCTCCCGTTGCCTCTTACTCTATCATTCTGTCCTCCCACATGCCTCCTTCTGCAAAAAAAATATAAATAAATAAATAAATAAATTCTTCTGTATTCTTTATTATTTAACAGGTCTCCTGTACATGATGTTTATTTACTTGATATTTTATGGAGCAGATCACTGGAGGCAGAATGTTACAGCTCTAAAATCAAATTTCATAATTCTTTATTTTGCTTACCTCAGATGTTGTGACTCCATGATATATGTGGTATTTTCAATTTTGGACCGAAACTACAAGGCTGACATGGCCAACCAGAAACCAAAGCTTGTGAATACCAATTAGCAGCATCCAGACTGCAAGCCAAAATCATCAAACATTTGCCTCCAACCAGGACAAATAGATTTGTCTTTGGTTTCTGATACTGTGTGACACTGTAATGTATAACTGAATCCATAAGTGCTTGATTTGCATATTCCAGATTAAAGGGAAAACTTTGTGCTGAAAGAGAGCCAACTGGAGCCTTTCTGTGTGGAGTGTGTGACGTTTCCATGTTCTCCCTGTGCCTGTGTGGGTTTCCTCCACGTGCTCTGGTTTCCTCCCACAGTCTAAAGACGTGCCAGTCTAAATGGCCTGTAGGTGTGAATGTGAGTGTGAATGACTGTTCAGTTCTGTGTTAGCCCTGCTCAGGGTGTACCCCATCTCTCACGGGAAGTCAGCTGAGATTGGCTCCAGCTTTCCTGTGACTTTGACAAATAAATGGTTTTATATAATGGTTGAGGAGATGGATGGACTGACGGACGGACGGACGGATGGATGGATGGATGGATTTTGCCTCAATGCTTTGAATCCAAACTTCAAATCAATGCAAAAATATTCTGACTGATCACTTTTATCCCGTGGGGAAACCGTTCTGTGCTGTTGGGAGTGGTGTCCAGGTTGACCCCATCCTCAACAACAGGACATGGCAGCTGATTGAATGGTTTAATGTGGATGAAAACCATGTAAATCATATAATCCGGCATTCACAGTCACCGGATCTCAACTCTGTTAAACACCTAGGGGAGATTTTGGAGTCACCAAAAGATGTCATGAAAACACCGATTGAGGGAATATCTTTAGGAACAGTGGTGTTCATGTCTCCAATACACTTACAGAGAACTTATTTCAAGGACCTTGGAACCTCTTCTTGTAGCTTGTATTGGCCCATATAGGTATATGGTATAATTCACTATGTTGGTTTTAAGTTTTCAATTTGTCAGTCATTTGCAGTTTTGAAAATACTGATATGGTTTGTTTATTATATGGTTTCTATGACTTAGTCTGAAAGTGTAAGTCATGGTATGGCTGTGATGACGTATGCATGATGATAATTTGTGGTTATTTGATGGCCGCTTCATCATCTTCAAGCTTCGTGGTAGCTACATTGTTTTCATTATTAGCTAAACAAATATTTAGCATTAAATTAACTTTTCTCTGAAGCATTCTTTAAATTTGAACTCTTTATATGGACTCTGTCAAGAGTGGAGGGACTTGATCTCTGTCGAACTTGCGCAGTGGAATAACTTTGTCAGTGGCGATGTGTTGTGTTTAAGACTCGTAGCACGTTCCCGCCCGTTAACTTTAAGCAAAATGATTTTGTATGAAAATCATTTAGCTTGTGAAATGGTGAACGGATATACTCCTGCTAACCTGCATTTTAGTGTGGAGCTTTAGTGAGTTACCTGCTGATATTTTACAGAGAGCCGCTAATTTGTTCAGAACGCCCATGCTCCATATTGACCCGGGGATTCCCAGGTGAAGCGCACACAGACACTGAAAATCCTGCGTGACAAAAACCTGGTCAGATCCGATAGCATTTCCATGTGAAATAGCCATGTCTGGGCTGAGGATTTCCCCGTCTCCTCTTTTCTCTTCTCTCGGTCCCTGCCCTTAGCCCTGGCCTTGTACTGCCTTATCTGCTTCCCACAGGCCCTCATTTGCAAGTGTGTGTTGGGGAAAAGTAAACAAATGAAGAAGGGAAGTGTTGGAAGTAAATAAATAAATAAGTGAACAAGTGAGGCCCATCTTGGAGGAATTAGTTCCAACCCGCCAACAATGAAAAGAGTTAGAGAAGCAGCCATCCCCAGTGCAAACTGGGCAAACAAGGCAGGGCCAAGGAGCATGGCCAGAATGAAAAGAGCTACACACACACACACACACACAAAATATATCTTAAGCGCACTCACTCTTCCAACTTCCTTCCTGTTCTTTTTATTCATTTTCTCCATTCGCATGGCCTACTCAAATTAATATAACTTTCACCACATCCTGAAAAAGATCAGACGCTCGCGACATTTTCACCTAAACACCAATGACTGCAAACAAGTTCGCTACATACCTTCCCCGTTGTACTATACTGAATTAATCAAGTTGACAGGAGCATTTTCAACCAAGATCCAGAGAGAAAGCAATAATGGGAATTTTTTTTTCTTTAAAAAAGACGCTGATCTACTTCTTGAAATATTAACGGACCCTTCCATGTTCTCCCCTCTTTATACAGCTATGGCAGAGTCTATGCAACAGCAGACCCTTATCACCACACGATTGGACCTGCAGCCACGTACAGTGTGGGCACTATGGTAAGTCTTGCTTTCCGAACCGTAAAACCGTTATGACGCAGACACAAATACTCCTGATTTCATCCACCAAGGTTCATGACGTTACTTGAGCAGTGATCGCATGGCAAAGAGGCAAAACAAGTAACTGTGGCAAGGCATAAAGGAAAGTGGCCCCTCACACGGCTAAATTTGATGTAGAGTAATAATAGTATGAAGTTGAGGTGGTTGTGGGTTCTGTGCTGTCATGGCAAACACAGCCTATGTACGGACCTGATGACCGAGAATATTTTTGCTCGCCTTGTTTCGGTCATCTTCCCAGGTACGTGTCAGTTTGTCCGGAATAAATGAACATTGATCTCGATTCCCTAGTAATTGAAAGGGGATGTTCTGTCTCAAAGTCGATATCGAACTGAACTTGATTAATTCCGAGCCATTCCAGCGTTCGGTCCAACCTATTTCACTTTCCATGTGAGAACACTCAAAATGTTGTGAGGATAGCTGTTCTGTTAATGTTTGTTTTTAGCTAGCTTTTGCAGCTAACATCAAAGATGAAAAAACCCTAAAACTCCTATCCGTGCAAACGAACCAATTGTGCACTGTGTTCGTCTTGGGTTTTTATTTGTTTTCGTGGTTGTGGCTAGGGATATATCCAAAGATTTATGACCATCAAGCGCGTGCAGCAGCGTGCCACGGGATATTAAAGAATAGCAAAAGATATAGAGAGCAGGAAAGACCAAAAAAGATTTCATTGCATTCACCTTCCCGTGCCCATGGGGCTTATTGGACAAACACTCTGCCTAAGACAAATGGCTGGAATTTACCAAGCCGACATGCGTGTGATTCTCAAAACAGTATTATTCCCCAGTGCAGCTGCTAGCTAAAAGCTTTCATTAATTAAGACCATTTTTTCCTCTTCATTTACTTAATTAAAACTGTGGCCTGTGTTGATTTTTATCCTTCCTTCTTCCTCTTCCTTTTTCAAAACATCCTCCCTTTCTCATGAACATAATTTCTTGGTCTAAAACACAACAAATCGGCGCATCCGGAGTTGGATATGCATTCACTAGTAGGTTTTTAGAGCTCCGACTAGTTTAGAGAACAAAATGGTAGCGACTAAAGCGGTTGATGTGACCCGCCACTGATGGTCCGGCCAGGGAAATGAACAGAATTTAAGCTTATTTGATCATCAGATCTCAAGTAGAAATAACTTTAATAATGAGTCCCAAAGAGGGCAAAGTAACGTACTTTTACCTCGATCTCAATTCTGAGAGCAGAACTGAGGAGAATTCATGCCAAGTTTTGAGGCACGTGCGCTTCTTTTAGAAAGTCTAGAGACAGATGCTTTGAAGTTGGTCCACTTGGTCTGAGCAGCAGTCCGGCTGAAACAGAGCAGTGAGAAAGTGCTTAATATACCCCAGGACATCTCTGATCAAATAAACCTGAGGCCTGGAGAACCCATCCTCTAGGTAGGACAACTATATTGAACCTTTAAAGAGAACCATCTCCTTCTTGCTCTCTGTGGAATTGAATAGAGTTGTTAGGCCAAGATAAAGGGTTTTAATCATGTCGATGTGGCTATAAATCATTTACCACCGTTGGACTTTTTTTTTTCCCCGACATATAATAAGATATACAGTATGTTTTAATTGAAGCCCGTGTGTGTGAACTGCTTTAGTCGCTACCTGGTACGGTTTCAAGAGTACACCTCGGCTCAGAAACACATTAGCCGTGGAATTAAACCTGCCACTGTGGAGCAAATAGATGATTTAGTGAGAAAAAGGAAGAAGAAATGGAAGGAAACAGAACCCAAATACTTTACACTGATCGGAACCTTTTTTTTTTCTTTTTCATCTTTGATGTTGCAGGCTAGCCTATACAGAGGAGGGTACAGTCGCTTCACTCCGTACTAAAGACAGAAAATTCATCCCCAGACAAAACAAAAAGCAAACAAAAATGCAATCAGCCCACCTTCTCCTTTCCTGGGAAACTAAATAGAACAAAATGCTTCCAGGTTACCACCGACCCCACCTTGAACACCCTTTCAAGTCGAACCTCTTGACGTTTGTGCGATTTTCTCTGATGTTTTCTCTGGTGTGTGTGTGTGTGTGTGTGTGTGTGTGTGTGTGTGTGTGTGTGTGTGTGTGTGTGTGTGTGTGTGTGTGT
>JAQLOM010000006.1:12260022-12271929 GCA_030068315.1 Chrysichthys thysi
TGTGTGTGTGTGTGTGTGTGTGTGTGTGTGTGTGTGTGTGTGTGTGTGTGTGTGTGTGTGTGTGTGTGTCACTGTTGTATTGATTTGGAATCTGTTTTGTTTGTATTGAAATGCGTGGGCCAAGCCAGGAGGGGCTGAAAGACAGCTTGTGGGGAGGAGAGGTGCTGTTCAATGAGCTTTCTCATTTAGTCTGGCCTTAGATTTATGGGCATGAGCTCAGCAGATTTATGTTCTGAGCGAGTGAAGGGAGAGGACCTCGCACTGGCTTTATGTGTATTACTCAGTGGCACTGCGCTAAGCAACATGTGCAGAGCAACTACCCGGCCAGAAACACAAACAAACTCGATTCTCTTCTCCTGCTTGACTGAAGCAAAAAAATTAAATAAAAGAGTCGTCGTCTGGTTGGATCGCAAACGTTCACATTGTGGTTTGGTAGGATAATGGTACATAAAATATGTCACCATTGTTTTGGGCTGTTTTTTTTTTCCTTTTGAAAACGGTGCTAGACTATCAGAGTTAGTGCACCCATCTTGCTCGTTTTCGCCACTTCGAAAGCAATTTCGGAGGGAAATGGAAATGTTGAAGGGATTTGTTTCAAAAGCTAATTTCCTCCTTGTGAAACTGTAGCTAAGCTGCCCTTCTGCTGAAAATTCGACACCTGTTATTTCCTTTTCTGTTTTACATAAAAATGCTCATTGGCTCAGCTCTCTCCTCACCTTCCAGGAACCAATCCAATGTCTTTATGCAATGAATTTTACCTTTTTATTAAACCCTTATTTACAAACCCATTCTGATGTTAATGCAAAGTAAGAAATCATTTCCTCTTGACCCAAATGTATTCCATTGCTACAGACCAGCGTGATATTTCAAGAAATACGAAATGCAATTCATTTAATTTTGCCCCCCCATCTCTCACGACAGATGCTGACATTCTCAAGCCATTGACACTAAAAAGTTTTCTAAGCGTACACATACAACATAAGGATAATTTACCATAATCATATTCAAATCTAAACAGAACAAAACAGTACTCTGTAAAAAATCTCTCTTTCCGGGGAGCAGCGCTCTTATATTCATGATCAAGTGCCCTGAGCGTGCACTTAATCACAACTATCATCTCCAGCTCTTATATCATTCTGTAAATAAACATAGAGTATTAATATCACAAAGGGAGAGCGCTTTGGTACTACATGGTCTGTTGCACCCTCTAGCTGATAAAATCTTGAAATCCCACTGCAGCTTAAATGAAGACAGTGAAGGCAGGGCAGTGTGCTGTTGAAATATTCATTGCTGTTGTGGCACACATTTCTTCTTAAAGGTCACTCTTGCAATGAGATGCTGAAATACAATAACGAGATAAAACTGTTAAAAAAAAAAAAAAAAAAGAGACGGCAAAAAGTGCCAAGTAAGTTGAAAATGAGAAACAAGGAGGCTTCGCTTTCCCTTGAGATTCTGCACATTTTGCAGAGATGAAGCACCGTAGGGTACTGCGCAACATGTTCGGCTATCGATTTGCAGTTCAGGTACTTGTTAAGTGCGTGGTGTGTCCCACCAAGTCATATATTTCTGGAACATTATTAGCTGGCCAAAAACGTATAGGTGGCTTCAGAATCTCTAATAAGACAGCAAAGATTTAAGCGTTCTTTCCAAGAGGAAAGATGAACGGGCCAGGTTTTGAGAAAATCAATCGAATCTTATCAGACAGGGTCTCCGTACCTCCTCTCAGGTAAGATCCATATGTTAACAATGTCACGCCATCCTAGATTGAATCACCGCCAGAGAGTGGTTGTTACCCTTGAAAGATATTCAGTTTGGCTTCTGCTTTCATGATTTTACGTGTGTATACCCATGAATATGGGCATGTTCCAGCATTCTAGTAGTAGTAGTAGTAGTAGTAGTGTGGTTTCTTCTGACTCATGCCATTCTTCCTCCCAGTGGAGAAGTTCACAGGTGAGAAGCTCTCTCTCGGTCTCAAGGTGACATTATGCTCAGACCCAGCACTTTGTAGAAAGCCAGTGATAAGGCATGCTAGGCCTTTAGAGAACATACTGTGAGAGGGAGAGAGAGTGTGTAAGAGAGAGAAAGAGTGGGAGAATCCAATAATCCTTTCTGTGAAATAGGGCCGCTCTCGTTTCCAAGTTGTTCGGGGCGTTGATCACGTCCCCGAGGCTCAGAAGCAGCTCACATCCCCATACTCTGACACACACCCTGCCCAGTAAATAGCTGCCTGCTCACTTCAAATGGAATAGAAAGGTGGGAGTTATAGAAGAAAGGGAGAAAAGATTCAGGACGGAGGGGCAGCATCCAAAGCAATTTACTCCACAGATTAAAGATAACACCATTGAGTCAATAACCACTGATCTCATTTGAAGATACACCAGGCTTACTCTGCGTGTAGCGCTGCTCTTCGGCTCGTTCTATTACCATAGCAGTTGTGGCTTCAGACACACCATTCTCCTGCCAGACTGAAATCACATGCAGCCCATTGTAAAACAGTGATTGGATGCAGTGCTTCCCCCTCTTTGAAGAAAAACTCTAGCGTACAACATAATATTTCACTTAAATAAGCATTCTCTTCACATCCGCCACCGCCACCTCTACAGGCTTCGTCGTCGTCTTTAAGGGGTGGGGGGGGGTTTGTATTGATAAAAAGAAATAAAGTTAGCCGTTGAACCCAAGCCGTTCCTTACTACTATAATGCTGGTTAAATATTTAATCCGTTTCTTATGAGTGTTGCAAAGATAATAATGATGGGAACATCCAGTACAATTATTAACACATTCATCATTGTTAGATGTTGTTTAAAAAAAGCAAAATCAAAACAAAATCATTATACAGTGAGAAGAAAAAGAGCCAAAGTCTGAAACCAGGCATTTTCCTGCCAGGGTTCAATTCTGACTCATTAGACATGAATTTTTATTTTCTTTATAATAGAATAAAGGCTTTATTTTATCGTTTCATTTTTGGATGGGACCTCAAAGCACAGGGCCTCCAAGCTAAAAAAAAAAAAAAAAAAAGCTAAAAAAACAAAACGCTATGCTTTCTTAGATAACAACCAAGCTCTTTCTCTGTGGGAATGGAATACAAGGCTAGTGGTACCAAAATGCGTGCTAACCTAAGCTGTAAATACCACTGAAATCTGTCCGACCCCCATGCTTGCACTTTATCGGTTTTAAACAGTTTCTTGTTGTTGTTGTTGTTGTTGTTCTTGTTGTTGTTGCTGTTGTTGTTTTTTTTAATGCTCATCTATGTATATATCCATTTTTCTAACAAGGTCAAGCCTAGATCGATAAGAAGATAAGTATACTTGTGTGTAACAATAGATGTATTAGCGTACATAAGAAAGCATATCTCTGCTGTAGTACTTCAAAGTTAGAGAAACAAAGCAAACAATGTATTCTTCCTTTTATAAACGAATATTATAAGCCTACAGATATTCCATTGTGAATTTTTATATAACTATGTAAAACATAAATCATATTACTTTATACTTTTTTTTTCTCCAAAGAGAAAAGAGAGCTGATTATGTCTGAATGTGTTATAGTAATAACTCTGTGCTGTGCAGTCGGGCTATTTAAATGTGTTTATATGATGTTTCCAAATAACTTGAAGGTATTAAAGCTGCCCTTTGACATTGTTTTCATTTTCATTTTCAATTAAAGACAGATTTAAAAGGCTCCATTTTTATTTCGCCAACTATGACACAAATTAATAGAAGTTCAGTTCAATTTCTCTCCTTCTAGCACACAGGTACTGATTTACTCAAGGCGTGCGTGTGTTTAAAAAAATCTAATTTGATAAGAGTTGAAAACAAAATACACACTCTAACAGGATCTGTGAAGAGCTCTCGTTCACGTAGGAGCATGTCTGGTTCGTTGTGTGCATTTTACTTAATAAGCAAGCTATCTGGGATGTTCCTACTCAAGGTGCAAAATGCAAATCTATTAATTTGGCAGCGAAGCTGTAATTTACCAGCCCTGAAAGTCACTTCAGGAAAAGCAACTCTGTGCACAAATGAACATGTCCAAAGGGCAAGTGTCCTTCAACTAAAGACATGATTGTAATATTTACTAAGCCTTTATAATAAGCTGTAAAGCTGTGAAATATCTTCGATTCCCAAAATGACACTTTATTATTACTTATTACCGTGGTGTTATTAAATGTATTTGATATTTACTACCTATTCATACCTCCCATGCTTAACAGCATCACGCAAACCGAGCCTTTGAAAAGGTTTTCTTTCACAAACACCTTATTAGCATAATCAACACTTATGTCTACACACATTTATTCAATTATTCATTTATTTATAACATATTTTAATATATATATATATACACACAGTACTGTGCAAAAGTAAAAGCTGTAAAGCTGTGTAAAATTTTAGTACAAATTTTATTCTAGGTATTTATTTTTCCGATTTCTGCATTACTGAGTCAGGACGAGAAACTAACTGTGATGTCCAGACATTACTTGTTAAAATTAACTAAATTAATTCTTTGTATATGAAAGGTTTTGAACGTCAGTAAAGAACGCTGCATATTACATAAGAGAGCACTTTTCAGAGAAAACACAAGATGAGGACTCCTGGGTTTTGTATACAAAAAATGAAGTAAGTTTACAAGTCCGAGTCTCCAGAAGAGCAGCGTGGCAGAAAAACTTCCATCTCATTTCCTTATGAAGCTGTACACATTGTGCCAGGGATTACTGTTTAAGAAAAAAAACAAAGGGTCGTCACACCAAATATTGACTGTTTAGTTTATCACCGTTTCCTGCATGTTGGAGTATTTTTCCTTTAAGTGGAAAGATTTAATTTCATTATTTTTGTAGTCATTTTTACTTTGCAGCATTTCCTTGCACGTGCCTAAAACCTTTGCACAGTACTGTGCGTGTATGTATGTATGTATGTGTGTGTGTGTGTATATATATATATATATATATATATATATATATATACTGTATATATTTTTTATTTTTTTTTTTTACATTTATTTATTTATTTATTTATTTATTTTTTAACATCTCACTTGTCTTTAGTTGGCACTACACTTTTACATACGTTTCACGTTCGAGTGTAAGCTTCCAGGAGTCCTTCGGAGATCCATATTTACTGCAGCTGCCAGGAATATTTAGCACACGCAAGAAACCCTATTTGCATAATGTTTCCTCCCCCTACTTTGCATATGATGTAATTTGCACAATTCTTCTTTGTAAATCGCCCTTAACATGCCCACTATCTGCATGCACAATTTACCTCACTGCACACGCAAATGAGCGCTCGTTATTTTGGATTTTGGTAAAAAAAAAAAAAAAAAAAAAAACAGAGCCCGAATATTTAACATTCAAACCGTTTAAAATATATACATATATATATACATATTACTGTCTACTAGTTCACCTCCAGACTCGTACCGATACATAACTATGCAGACATGTTTTGATTTCAGTACTAAAAACACTCATTTCCAGTATAGACAATTGGTCTATATTCGACAGAATTATATGCATCATACTGTATTATTACTCAATTATAACGCCATTAGCCATTTGTGTGATCCAGTATTTAGAGTGTGAGGCTAAATAGCGCTGAAAAAGAGATGAGTGCTTAGAGGACAGTTTGCTGGCATCAAAATGAATGTGTGAGCTTGCAGATTGTCATGATGGAAGTCTTCATTTTGCACGGATGCTGCAGCGAGCCATTAAAAGATTGCCCGTCTAATTGGCTCTGTTAATGCAGTCATTTGTAAGATGGCACCACGGGCCAAGGGCCAGTACAAAATGGCAGCATCCTTTCTGTAATCTCATTTTTTTTTCTAATTATGGTGACAAAAGTTTTAAAATAGTCGCCAGTTTCACAAAGTAAGGATTAGTAAAGATCGTTTTCTGAGAGGTGCGAAATGCCTGAAATGTTTTGCAGTGCAATAATGTAGTGAAAGGATCTGGACTGATAACATAGCAGGCAATGGAAACTGACAGCGAACAGCAATAGAAATGTTCCAGCCACATCGTACACCTCAGATACACGTGAAGCAAACGTCTACCCCCTGTATTGCTGCTACATACAGACTATGTCATGAATGCACTTTTAATTTAGTTATGCAACTACAGAGTGTTTTTCAAATTAGTATAGATTTTTTTCATTTCATTTCCACATGCAGTTTTCTTCTGACAGGGGATTTTTTTTTTGTAAATGTTTTTAAAAAAAAACCAAAACAAAACAAAAAAAAAACCAGAAGTAAAAAATGTACTTGTATAACTAACTAGTATAATCCAATAATAACACCACTGTTAGATCCTCTTTTATATGTGTATAATCTGTCACCTGTGTATTTGCTGCTCAGATCATGTGCAATGTGTACTGGACATTTTCAGTGTTTCAGATCATCCTGTGTGTTGAAATCATTGACTGGTAGTAAGATTTTACACTTATCTATTGGTTATGGACGCTGAAGATCCTGTAGTTATAGTTCTGTACACTTCTGTACAGTATGGTATTGTACAAATCTGTTTTTGTGTCTGAATAAAACTGGAATTCTAGCATGTGTCTCCTCATATATGAATGGATTTGACCAATTTAAATTTAAACCATCCACTGTACAAAGATTAGCTTTCAGATATGTATTTATATACATCAGATATAAGAAAGCTAATCCTGGCTATTAGTGGACTCGGAGATTGCATGTGTTTGGACGTCTATGGCAGGATCATTTGAAAAAGAATGTGTACTCGGTCACAGATGAGTAGGCAGCAGCTCGGGCGGCTCTGGTACCGCTCTCCCTGAGTCTATTTCTGTCTGTGTTTGTCAAGCGAGAGAGCGGAGCCCATCATGAGTCTCTGTGTAAGAGATAAAGTGGCTCATGTCGAGAACAGAAGCCCATCATGGGGCTTGATCAGTATGCCAGAGCACATCTGTGGGCTCCTCCAGGGAGGACTGAGCAACAACAAAGTGATGTTAAAATTAAAGTTGGCCTGCGTGCTCTTGTGAGCCTCTTCAGTGCATCGCCGCATCTCCCTAAATTAGAGAGCTTCTGTCAGGAAGAGAGCCCCAGGACACCTTGGACTCCCCGGTCTTGCTCCTGATCTTCTCCTCCTCTCACCCTCTCTCTGTTGCTCTGCTTCTCCCACTGTCTAACATCTGCCCAGTGTTCGCTGTGGAATCCGTTGTTCTCCTTGTTTATTGTCATCCTTCATAAAAACTATTTTATCTTCAGTTTTGCCAAAGCTCCTTTCATGTGTCTTGCTTTTCAGTTCAGCCCCTCCGTATTCGGATTTGTCGGATCATCTCAAAACGCATGTTCAGCATTATATCCAGGGATTATGCCTCATATGTCTGATATCATTTCTGAGACCATGCAATTAGCAGAATGTAATAAGCAGCTTTTTTTGCATTGCAGTGCAGTAGGGTTTTGTTCCGTTGTTTAATCAGTTCAGCTGTTTACCAAGTGCATGCTAGCATGCTATAGCTTTCAGGATAACGTTCCACTAATCAGCCTGTCTTTATGTTTCTAGTAAATAAAAGCGAAAAAGAGGGATCATAGAAGAGACGGACATCAGCTAAATAGTGGACGTCGAGAAGGATTAAGGAGGCGATACAAAACAAAACACATAAAAATACAAAAACACATAAAAAGAAGGATCCCTTCCACCAAGGCTGTGAGTTGAAGGCATCGTATCGTGATGGAGACGTGATGAATGACAGCCAAGCTGTGAAGCGGAGGAAGAGTCAGCCTTCACCTGGGACAGCCTGGCTGGGTGGAGGACGAGACAAGAGTTCATCATAAAAACTTTTTTTATTTTTCTAAACTTTTTTAAGTTTGTGATCTCAAAAAGAGTAAAAGATGAGTGTATATATATATATCTATCTATATATATATATATATAAATCTATATAGCGATATATATGTATGTATAAATATGTTATAAAATGTTTCAAAAAAAAAAAAACTCCGCAGAGGTAAACGATGCATGAATGCAGCGCTGTTGGAGAGCGGGGTTGAGGGGGCACGGTAGTTTCCTCACCCCCCCTCGTCCTTTTGCAGACTAGCTTATCCTGCCCTTGAGACCGGGTGTACGGAAAAGGGTAAGAAAAGCGGGCTGCAGCCTCTTTAGTTACACAAGTCCATGCAGCCTGGCTTTGTCTAGGACTCCAGTGTGTGGTAGGCCTGAGTCTTCCATCACTGACCTTCTGCTATGGGTCAGAAGTGACAGCTAATGCCTCGGTGGACAAAAGGCTAAGTTCCTGTTGAACAGCATTACATCCCACAGAGAAAGGTCAAGGGCCTTTAGTCATTGATGTAGGCCTGAAAAAAAGAAGCTTTTATTCACTCCTTCACCCTCCATTTCTCCTAAATGTCAGTATCATTGGCTTAACGCAGTTTTCTAAACTTGACATGAATTTGAACTCATTTTTCATTTGAATTTTGCAAATAGAGATCCACTGTACTGTAATTCCGTTCCATGCCAACGTCAAGAGATGATCCTTTTGAAAGACTTTAAAAAATTTGTTACGATCATAGAATACTATCGTTTAACCAGGAGAGGCAGGTCAAGTCAAGATACTGTAAATATACCACGGAAAGCCTGTCCACCAAGAAAAAGACAAAACAAAACGACAAAAAAAGAATGCAAGCGATGTCCTCGAGGCTGTTCCCATGCAGTGTGTGATCAATTGTCATCGTGAATACTTTAACGGATAAGTGGTCAAGTGTGGCAATTGCTAAAGCTCAAGACCATCCCCGAATGAAAAGATGCAGTTCATACAGGCGTTCATGCTGTCTGACAACCCTCTGTTTTCAGTAGCACAATGTGTAAAGGCCCAGTGAAGAAAAATGGGCGCACCGAGACGTATAAGGCTGTGTGTATGTCTGTGTTGTGTGTGTGTGCGTGCGCGCGTGCGTGTGTGTGTGTGTGTGTGATATAGTGCGTGGGCATGGAATGCTCACAGGGGACTAAATGGGAAATGGGTGGAAAGGGGCTTTGTGGCCCCAGTGCTACCAAAAAGCATTGCATCGTAGTGTTGTTGTGGAGTTGGCCATGTTGTGTAGTAAACCACTTTTGTACATGGTGTCAGGGGGCTACAAATTAAGACAATTGGAGCTGTCTGCTTTGTATTGTCACAGGAGTTTGGCCATCCATCTTGAAAATGGGCTCTTGCCTGCTATAATGTGGGAAACAAAGTGAGATGGGCGGTAGTTTTAGTCAAAGGGTTGCAAGCGAAATTTTACTAAAGTCTGTTACCTTTCTACTCTACTGAGCTCCACTTTAGTGACATCCATATATAGTTAAACATTGTACTAATAACATGCTGCCGAGCATGGGTCAAATGTCAATTGTAGCCATTTACTAATGTTGTATTATTGTATTACAAGTATGGAGAGAAAAAAAAAACCACATTTCTATATGAATATATCTATTTGTGACTTTGCGACCCTTCAGAGGATGATCTTATTTCTTGTTTTCAATGGTGGTTCAGGTTTTGCACTGTCAGTGTACTGAGAGATTTTTTACTTCGGTGGCATTTCTCTGTCTGTCTGATTCTTCGTTTCAGCTATTGAATGTACTTCTCTCAAACTCTTGAACTTTTTAGGTATATGTCCTTCTTTTTTAAGTAGTACTTTGTAAATGTATGTACATGGTCTAGCTAGTCTCTGTTCTGGTACTGGACCTGAGTTCTAATGGAGATGTCTGTGTTGACTACTGTTACATGATTTAAAAACAAAACAAACAAAAAAAAAGATTAAAAAAAAGAATAGTAAAAATAAAAAGGAGCACTCCAGGACAGCAGGATCGGTCAGAATTGGCTCACCAATGTGCTTCACGAGAAGGAACACTTTCCTGAGGTTAGTAAGAAAACAGCAAAATGGTTTGGGTTTTTTTTTTTTTGTTGTTGATGCAAAGTGTGATCAGTTTCCTTACATGCAGAAGCTTCCTGTTAAGATGTACTGCTCTATATGTGAAATTAAAATCTGAATTTTTTTATGTGACATGCAAATCAGACATGCTGATTTTCCAGGATTTTGGTTCGTTCGTCAAAAGAATGGTGCACTTAATCGTGTGCAGGTACGCCTCTTCTCCAGATGCCATTCCCAAGCTTTGCAAAATCATGAGCTTCCTTGGACTCAGGTGTTATGTCAAGACAGAACTCTCACGTTCCACACCATGAAAATATAACTCCTCTTCGCTGCATTTTTTGCTTTCAGAACAATGTTTTGTTTTCTATCAAGCTGGTAACTCGTATCTCAGCGATTGTAGTACATTAAAGGTAACTATACACTGGGCAACCGAAGCACTTGTTCACCTGTTAGAGGAACGTTATGGAGCATCAGCATGCATCAGCAACGGCGGATGGGAGCCAACCGTCAAGACGAGCTGTTTCAGGGACATTCAATCCGACTGGAGGATTCTGTACTGAAAGAGACTGTAACTGAACAAAGTAACAAAAGATGTCAATTTCACAGAGATCCAAGACCTCTGGATTTATTTGCTTTTGTCTGTATGACATATATCTTGTTTACATGTCCTGGTTTTAGGCCTCTGTAAGGTGTGTATCAGCCCTTGCACTGTATCTTTTGGCTTGTTGTCTTCACCCTGCGCTCTTTTTCCTTCCGCCAAGTCTGAAGACATGTCCACCTAAGCACCAAAGTCAGCTCGCCCCGTCTTCCTCAACCCAAAGCCAAAAGGCAATGCAAACTGTAGTGTGCTCATTCCCCTCCCTTTAGCTTAACCTGAAATGAAACTCGCGCTTCTCCGACATTCCCTCATCCAAAATTTGTCTTCCTACCAGGCCCAAGAGCAGTTATGCAGATGACCTCGTCAAACTCATACTGATGAAGGAATCCAATCTGTATGAACACAAAGCTAAATCTAGTTCAGCAGTCACACGAACTCTCCACAACCTGCAGCCATGTGTGTCTTCACCAGTTCCCCTAAGCACAAAGGTTTGAATGGGGTGTGAGAAGGCCATCTCCGTGAAAGAGTATCCACACATCCATCTTTCCATTCATCCACCCATGCATCGGTCCATCCAGCGTCTATGTGCTTCCAGCCCCTTTATTTTCTATAAATGTACAAAATCTCCTTCTACTGTCGGCTCAATACAAAATGTGTTATATTAAAAAAGGAAGAAAAAAAAACAGTGTTCTTATTGTGCTACACTGGCTCAATGTAACAACAAAGCTATTTTTAATATTTTCAGGTTATTTTCTTCATATATATTTTGCAGTTGTTCCAAATGAGTACAAGTTTAGAAAAATAATCAGAAAAATCAATATTGAAAATGAAAAGACTGTTCTGGGTCTAACTTTGCATTTGAGTTGTTCTCTTTCTGTATGCTTCCAATGTGCTTCAGACAACCAGTACTATTTATTATATCATTATCTTATGATTATTATCATCATGATTAATATGATTATTAATAAATATTTCTTTCTTCAACAAACAGTCTTCGTTGTGTTTTCTTGCACATGGATCCCAAAAATAGTGCCTCTTTATACATACATACATATATATATAAAATGTGTGTGTGTGTGTGTATATACACACACACACACACACACACACACACAGAGAGAGAGGGAGTATATACATATAGACACGCACATCAGCAGTGGTTATCTATGGCCATTGTTTTTCATGTTGAAGTGTGTACATTTTTTTGGGCCCCTGTGTGTATATATGTATAAAAGAGGTTATATATGTATATATGCAATATCAATAATATATATATATATAGTTGTCAACTGCTAAAGACTCCAGGAAGACTTGTTGGGTCCTGAAAACTTTATACAGTGTTACCTCGGCTCACGACCTGAATCCGTCCCTAGACTCTGTCTGTGACCCGATTTGTTCGCGACCCGAATCAGTGTTTCCCATTGAAATGAATGTAAATCCAATGAATGTGTTTCAGCC
>JAQLOM010000006.1:12289836-12301410 GCA_030068315.1 Chrysichthys thysi
GTGTGTGTGTGTGTGTGTGTGTGTGTGTGTGTGTGTGTGTGTGTGTGTGTGTGTGTGTGTGTGTGTGTGTGTGCAACCTATTAAAGGAGACTATTCTGCTGTTTGAAGAGCAGTAAAAGGTTCATTAAAAAAAGTTAACACTTCCCTGTATGTTGTATGCCGACTATTCACTCATCACATGTCCGGTAACTACCTTCTAACACTGATAATGCATACATATACCATAACACTCAGAGTGGTACTCTAATCCAGAGAAACCTTCATGATGCAGAGGCACCCTTGAAAACGGCACCATCAGGTTCTCGGATCACACGCAGGCACCAAGTTCGGTCTCTGTACCCTTCTTTGCTTAATTCAGTGCATATTGTAGGTGGAAATTAATTTCGCCGTGGAATGTCGCATGGTTTGGCACATGGAACGTGTTGAGAGTGGGTTGTGCCACCATTCAGGACTGAGCGGTGAGTGTGTGGTCCTCCGTTACGTGTTTATTTGCCTAATTATTTAGTGTTAATTAAGTTGGAAGGCTTCACCATCAAGGCAGAACAGTAGCATCTGCCGTTGAGCGGAAGGGGAGTGAGCAACCAAGCTGGTGAATCCAAGACAAACGGGCCAAATTCAAGATCGAACACAGCGAAGAAAGACACATACATGGCTTTAGTGGACCAATTAATGAAGTGATGTGAGGAGGGTAGGCCAGTGGGATCGGACAAAGTGCTGGCATCTGGGTGTGCAACCCATTAAAAGAGACTATTCTGCTGTTTGAACACCCATAAAAGGTTCATTAAAAAAAAAAGGGAGGCCTCCTTTAACACTTCCCTGTTGTGTACTAGCTATTCCCTCATCGCATGACTGTGACCATGGAACAAGCCTGGCCAATAAATGTTTTATAGTTGTACAGTCACAGGGCAGTTTCCCCACTCTCCCCACATCCCAAGACTCCAATCGGGCGCAATTAAAAGGGAATCATGCGAGTGGAACAATTGGCCGAATGCACCTTGGAGATTGCTCGTCAAGAGAGAAGGGGACCTCTAATGGTTTTTTAATGTAAATATTTGTTGACTTAAGTGACGGGCCACAGGAACGTTAAAATCTGATTGAGGGAGCCCAAGGAGTTCTTCCATCACAACTGCCTTTGCCAAATACAATTATGTCGAACACCAAGAAACTTTTAATCATTCGCGCTTTGCTCCTTTCAGAAGTGCCCTCCCTGGAGTGCTTCTTAATGTTTAATTCTGCCGTGCTGGACAAAAAGAGGGAGGGTGTCGTTTTTTCAGGCACGGGGCAGCCAAGAGTCATGTTAGCAGACCTCCATTAGAGCTTAGCTCTAGGAGGGGCCAAAGGTCACCTAAGACCTTAGTCACTCAAGCAGCAAATACCCCTTTAGCTTTAGAGAAGCCGGAGTATTTTGCTGTCACTCTCCGTCCGTCTCACTCTCCCCTTCTCTCTCCACTGCTCTTCTTCAGTTTCTTTCTTTGCTGTTCTCAACACCTCTGCGCAGCACCTTTCCATGGTCTACGCAGGAGAAATTAAGACACAGCTGAAAGACTTGTGAAGCGTTCTGAGGCTTTGTGAAACTTTGAGCTCCATGCAGCACTGGAACCTTTGCTTTCCCACTATGGCACAGGGCTGCAAAGCACCGTCAGGCTCTGTTACATTCTTAAAGATGCCTCTGAACAGATGAAGCCATTCCAGAGTAGACACAAGAAGTAACCTGTTATATTCGGTCAAAGAAAAGAGCTCACGATTTGATAAACGATGTCGGCGCATGTAATGTGAGCTTCGAGCTCATTTGAGCCTCTTCACCCAATATAATCAGACATCAGTGGCACAATAGAGTGAGAATTACTGGGTGTGAATGAAATGCCAGTTTAATGCAGTAAGGGTTAATTCAATGGCGGTAATTTTACTGTGTGCAGTGCAATTTTAACATATTGCAGTCTCTGGCTATTACACATGCAGAGGCAGGCAGCAAAAATGAAGGATTTTGATTGCAAGTCATTAGGCGAGATGGGGTGAAGAACAGGGATGGGGAGTTCATGTAACACTCCTTCATCTCTGACATGGGCGAGCAAGAGTTCAATCTTTAATGGATAATAAAACATCATAAAAATTAAACCCACAAGATTTTGTTTTAAAATGCAGCAGTACATTTAGGTACATTCGGCATGAAAAATTCATGTCGCCAGCAGGCTTCAGAAGTAGATTATTTATTATATATCGGCATATGCTAATAAATATGCCTCGACATATTCAAAGTGCACGTCAAATTAAAAATTGATATTGCTTGTGGCCGTTAGACATAGAATATGCATGGTGTGCTGTTACAGTCGTTCAATACTGGCAGACTTCATTCAGGGGTTACGGTCCAACCTGCAGATCTGCACATCTCTGCCGCTGCAGGAGAGTGAACTTTACCCAGATTAAATCAGCAGTTTAGTGCGTTTACACACATCAGCCCCGATCTTCTTAGCTAGGCCTCCCGATTGTATTGTCGGTACTTAATGCTGTATATGAGGATTTGAAAGCCATACGAAGACTGGCGAACAGAGATACCGCGCATAATATATTCCTTATCTAATTCAGCAATTCAGAGTTATTCCCAGGTGAGTACTCTGGAGGAGACATAATTAATAATCATCATGCCACTTCTTCTAGATCGCTTATTAATAAGCTCCCCTGAGATCTACAGTTTAACTGGCAGTAAGTGGAGCCAAAACCAAAAATAGCCGCTTGCTTTGTTCTCCGTGATTCATTTAAATATGTCACAGCAGTCGAGTGCAATGTTTAGTTGTTCTACAAACTAGCGACTAAATATAATTTGGATACTGGTGACGTAGGTGGATGCTATGCATGCGTCTCAGATATCTCTTTAGACCAGAGATCTTGTGTAATGCAGGGCCACTTGTCTTTTCAGGCATCTCTATCTTTAATTCTTCCAGTTATCCAGTTCTGCTAAGAAGGCAATAAACAAAACAAAACAAAAAACCAAAAAAAACGTGCAGAACTGGGGGACTATTGTGGTTAGGAAGCCAGGAGCAAATTTACAGCCAGGGGCACATGCAGGCAAGTGTGCCATCAAGTGGCCATTTTGCATAAACTCAGCCTCGAAGATGAATCCAGTAGAGTCACATTTACATTCAGGGCTGGAACACACCTGATTTAGCAAATCAGCTAATTAACAAGCCCTAATTGATTATATCAGGCAGGAAGAGCCAGGAAACATTACACTGCTACATCTGAACACTTTTAGGACTAGAACTGCTCACCTCTGGTCCTGAAAATATTGGACTTTAGACTAGAATTAATTGGCTCCAACACCAAATTCAGCTGTTTGCACATAAAACCAAGGTGAAGTTTATTTTGTTAACCCTGGTTCATTGCTAGAGCTTGGTGTTGTGCCTTAGTGTTGAGTCACATTGAAAGATATGCAGAATCATCGCATATTTAGTCTCTGAGAAAACCTACAACTGCCAAAACAGGAAAGAGGTATGCTTGCCTTCTTTATCAGACTTCAGTGAAATCTTTAGAACAGTGATAGAGTGAACTGATGGAGTAGAGCTTAAAGTCAGCGTACTGTACCTAGAGAGAGAGAGAGAGGCTTCCTAAAGCAGTCAGTTCCAGGTCTCTTCACACAAGCCTACCCTGAGCGAGTAGGGAATTGAT
The DNA here is from genome assembly GCA_030068315.1 of Chrysichthys thysi. Taxonomy (NCBI): domain Eukaryota; kingdom Metazoa; phylum Chordata; class Actinopteri; order Siluriformes; family Claroteidae; genus Chrysichthys; species Chrysichthys thysi. The sequence continues at coordinate 12,293,500 of JAQLOM010000006.1, forward strand.
GGCACTCAGCAGCCCCTGGAAACAGATGCCAGCACACCAGCGAAGGACTTCAAGGACTAGCCGTTGACAGGTGAGCCACTCCAGCGAGCACAAATTGTCCTCTCTCCTCTGAAAAGTGCTTAGCTCGTCTTCTGCCAGGCCTAGGGAGGGGTAATGGCTGTTATATGGGCGGAGAGTGATGGAAATAGGTTACAGCTGGAGCGTTTTGCTGGCTTTTGCACCAGGCTTTTAGCGCTCATTCCTCCTGCTATTTGCCTCCTTTTTCCCCCATTCTATGACAGCAGTACAGCCAGAGAGGTTCACAGTGCATGACTGGCAATGAAGCGGAGAGGTCGAGGGTCATGCAGAGGCGGCCCAGCTTGCCGAACTCAGGGCCACCAGGGCAAGTGAAAAGCAGAAAAACAGAGGTCTGTGTCAGAGGGAGCTGAGGAGATGAGAGAGGAAAGGGTGTGAAATGGAAGAAAACCTTGTGCAGTGTGAGGTCAGATGATCTCAGATGAGCGGAGATCTTTCAGCAGGCTCGGTGATGTACTCTAAGCAAATGCAGCCTAGGGGGAAAACATGAGCTGAATATTTTGGCTTGGCATTGTGCAGGTAAAAGAAAGCAAACAGCTGGAACAGGCGATCAGCGGGAATTTTAAACCCTTTTGCTCATTTTATATCTGAAAGATATGTTTAGATCGTTTAAGTGATTCAAGAGCACTTTCTGTAGAAAGTGCTTGATTTATTTATGTAAAATTCTTTTGGCGTTTGAAACAGAAATGCCGTCTGACCACAGAACATATTATCCGTGCGTATGAGCGGAAACAGCGTCACGAGCGCTTACATTTTAACTAATTCCTTCGTTTGTGGACGCCGTTTTTATATCGTCTTTACGAATCGTTATTATTTGTGTCAGAGTTATTTTACTGATATTGAAAAGAAGTAAACACCAATTTGGGAAGTAATTATTTAAGAAAACTTTGATCTAAATATATAAAATTCTTTTCGCGTTTGAAACGGAAATGACGTAGGACCGCTATTTGTTGAAAAATAAACTTGGTGATTAACAAACTTATTTTCTAAATACTGCATTTTGTTTTTCCCTTGCGCTCAGTGAGCGAAGCCTCTGCAAAATCAGCTAGTGTGTATATATATATATATATATATTTTTTTTTTTTTTTTAAATATATATTCACACATAATATAGAAACAGGAGAAATATAAGTGATGCTTGAGTTAAACTGTCATAAATTGGAACTAAATGTAAAAGTTTAAGCTGTCATGATCTGCAGTTCACGTTCTTCAGCTGTACCTCAGCAGTCATTGCTCTGAAATGCACCCCGCTGAGAATCACTGACAGGTTGAAGGAAAGTCCAAAATGAAATGTGAAAAGAAACATATTTTAGCCTCAGAAACACTTGGGATGATAGGCACAGATACAGTATAAAATGCTGGAAATACGTAGTTTCATCTCGATTCAGTAGTCACTTTCAAACTACCTGCTTGTTCATGCAGCGAAAGATTACTACTACACTTAAACCTTTGCTACATTTAATTTCATCCGGCAATTTTTTATCTCTGGCGCATCTAATTAAACTGTTAAATTAGAAGAACATCTGTGATCTTAGCTTCTACACTCGTAGGCTTTACTGTTCCTTCTTAGCCGGGAGTATCAAAATGCTGGGCTCAAGAAAACACAGGGGTTCTGTCACATATACACTTCACACACCTGCGAAAAAACAACGTGCGGAAATATTTTATATTCATGAAAAAAGAAGCGAATGCAGTAAAATGCATGCTATAGGACCATAAGCACACATTAGAAGTAGAGGCTTAATCAGAGGAAATTATTTCTGACTGATCAATTTCAGGCAGTATGAGCTCAGTTCAGCAGAGCCATCACTGTTTCCGGCCATTTCACTCAATTGTACATTTTGCTTGGCTCTGGGCTTGCTTTAGACATTCTCGTTGATTTTCTTTTTCTCAGAGTTGCTAATACAGCTTTATGACTCCTTTATACTCTATTTGATTACAGCCTGCTAGTAAAAAGGTTTTAAAATCCGATTACGTATCTTCATCAAGCAGACAAGCTGAATAATCAGAGAAAGATATGTCTTGTCAGTTTTTTTTTTCTCTCTGTAACATTTGCTGCTCATTCTTGCTAGTGGCTATGTGGCAGCGGTCCAGAGCTTGCACTGAAAATCTAATTTGAGAGGCTGTGGTAGAGCCAAGACCAGAAGCCAAACATAAATCTGCTCACCGTAGAGCTGGCCAAGCAGTAACTTCCAGTGCTATCACCACCCGCATCTGATTCATCTCTCTCTCTTTCTCTCTCTCTTCTCTCTCCGTCTTCTCTCCCTCTCTGTCAAACAGGATCAGTAGCACAGATGCGCAGAGTTAGCATAAGCTTAACTGGCTTAAACGAAAAGCGCTCCCGGAAGACACCTAAAAGGGAGCTAAAAGCCCTGGAACGCGGGGCTGTGTTGTCGTGTCTGCAGAAAAAGGTTGCTTTTGGAGCAAACATGTTTTTGTGCCCCTTTTATACCATCTGATGGCCCATTATCATTCAGATAAAGGCCCATCAAGAGAGAAGCCCATATCAGCATCTATTCAGTCAGTGTTTTTAATGGACTGGACACCACTGCTTTAAGATGACTACACATTTTTTTAACTGCCGCTGGACCAGCACACTTTAATGACTGCGGCTTTATGCCGAACTTCTGAAGATAATACTAATCTCACTCTCTCGCTTTGTCCTGGTCAGGTTCTCAGTGGATCTGGAGCCTGTGTCAGGAAGAGGGAGAATTCACCCACAGGTGCAATATCAGTTCATTGGAGGGTACCAAACACACACACACACACACGCATTCACACACACATTCACACCTAGGGGCATTTTAGTACAGTCAGTTTGGTCACCTGCATGCTTTCAGTCAGTGGGAGGAAATAGTTGATTAAAAAAACAACCTACACAGGCGGACTTTACAATTTTACAAGCATGGCATGTTAGTACAGCAGCTAATGTTTCTGCCTCACAGCTTCAGGGCCCTGGGTTCGATCCGGAACGCTGGGAAACAGAGCTGAGGCCTAGTTTGCTCCCACGTCTCAAGAAGGTGTGTAGGAGGATTGGTTAAGTTAAATCGCCCTTAGTTATGAATGTGTGTGTATGGTGTCCTGTAATTGTCTAGTGTCCGGGGGTGGAATAAGTACTGAGAAATTATATTTAAGTGAAAGTATAGATAAAGTGTCAAAATCGTATTCGGTTAAAAGTTTCGTCCAGCCAAAAATAGGTATCCAGTGAATCCAAGCCAAAAAAAAATGTGCTCAAGTGAATGGAAAAAAAATAAATTGCTACCTTTAAATTCACTCAAATATTTAAAACAAGAAAAGAAAATGAAAGAAATGCTTTTACATTCAGTTAATATGATGTTTTCATGTCAAAAGTAACTTATATTACTAAGACTTACCTATAAGGCAACTATGCGGGCATCGTTCAGTCTCTGTCTGTTTACTCTTCATGTGCATGACCAACGTTACATGGTTTAAAATGAATAAAACAGAAGTCCTGTATCCTGTATATCCTGTAAATAACAAGCCAACTTTGTGAAATATGGCCAGTTAGCATTAACAGATTAACAAAAGTTACTTCACCCTGCTGGATCGAATTAAATGGCGTTCACGCCGGCAAACGAGACACCTCCATTTTACACGAGTCTTTCCTTACTTCAGCATATGATAACATTTTACAGAGCTAGACCCAGTGCTGCTCCACATGACGGTCCAGGGGTTCAAGTATTTCAAGTAAATTTTAACCACCTTGAAACACTATTCAAGGTGTTAGACAGATAGATATACGACATGGAGAAAAGTTTGTGGAAACCTGACCATGATATCAGTATGTACTGTTACCTCAAAGTTGAACACACACAATTGTCCTCGTCTTCTTCCGCTTAATCCTGTTCAGGGTCGCGGGGGGACTGGCGCCAATCCCAGCTGACATCGGGTGAGAGGCGGGATACGCCCTGGGCGGGTCACCAAGCTACTGCAGGGCGACACACAGAGACAGACAGCCATTCGCACTCATATTCACACCTACGGCCAATTTAGAGCAGCCAATTAGCCTAATCCCCTCTGTGCATGTCATTGGACTGTGGGACGAAACCCACACGAACACGGGGGGAACATGCAAACTCCACACAGAAAGGCACCTCTGCCGAACCCAGGGCTCGAACCCAGGACCTTCTCGCTGTGAGGCAACAGTGCTAACCATTCAGCCACCGTGCCGCCCTCACACACAATTGTTTAGGAAGTAATTGTTCACTATAGTGTTACACATTCCCCTCACTGGAACTAAGAGGCCCAAACCAAACATGACAATGCCCCAGTGCACAAAGCGAGCTCCATGAAGACTCCATGGTTTGCTTTTATTAGAGAATCGAAGAACTCAAATGTCCTGCACAAAGCCCTGACCCCAACCCCATTGAATATCTTTTAGATGAACTAAAACACCGACTGCACCTCAGACCTCCTCACCCGACATCCGTGTCTGACCTCACGAACGTTCTTGTGGCTCCAGAATCTAGTGGAAAGCCTTCCCAGAAGAGTGGAGCTTATTATAACAATAAAGGGGACCAAAGTAGAATGGGATGTTCAACAAGCACATATCGCACAGGAGTCCACAAACCTTTGTCAGTATAGTGTAGACAGACAGACAGGCAGAGAGACTGATTGATTGACTGATTGATTGACTGATTGATTGACTGATTGATAGACTGTATTGATCCTGTATTGTATGGAAAAATAGAACAGCGGATCTGCAGTATAAGAAACCAAACTTGAAATAAAGATATCTACGATACGTCCATCAAAAACAGAAAGAACAAACTGCGGTGGATTGGTGACCTGCCCATGATGTAACCCCGCCTCTTGCCCAAAGTCAGCTGGGATTGGCTCCAGCTTCCCCCTGCGACCCTGAACAGGATTAAGTGGTAAAAGATGAGTGAGTGATAAACAGTAAGAAAAATAAGGTGCAATAAGAACAGGAATGCAAAAAATGGCAGAGGATAATATACGTACAGCAAGAGTTTAGAATATTATCGATAATAAATTCACCTGTCACACAGAGCAGAGCTGTTGTACAGCGTTATACAGAAGGGTGGGGATGATTTCCTGAAACTATCTTTATGCCAGGAGAGCTGAACAAGCCTGTTAGAGAATACGTTTTGCTTCATTGAAAGGGTGGAATGAATTGTCCATGATGGAATGTAGTTTGTTCAGTGACTTCCTATTACTCACTGTCTCAAACATCTTCATGTTTTGACCAATGATAGTTCCAGCCTTACGAATAAGTTAATTGATCCTGCAGGCATGTTTGGCACTGATGCTTCTCCCCCTGCAGACCACAGCGTTGTAGATGGCCCTCATGACAGACTGCAAGATGAGCTCTAGCATCTTGTTGCATACAGTATGTTAAAGGACATGAGCATCTTGGACACAGCATCAGAGTTGGTCCTCCAGTCCAGTCTGTGGTTCAGGTGGACACCCAAGTACTTCAACAGTAGTGTTCCACAATTCCAACCAGATCACTCGTGACATTTATAGACTTAGTCGCAGTTCTCTCTTGTCCTTGGTCTTGTTCACATTGAGGAGCAGATGATTCCTGCGGCACCACTGCCTGCTGCAAAGTTATCCACCAGCTCCCTGTAGTCTGTCTCCTGATCATCTCATCTAATATAGTCCACCACTGCAGAGCCATCAGAGAACTTCTGCAGGTGGCAATATTCAGAGTTAGACGTACAATCTGAGGTGTACAGAGTGAACAGGAATGGAGACAGGACAGTCCCCTGTGGCACTCCTGTATTACTAACCACATCAGCCACACAAACTGGGGCTTATTCAGCAGATAGTCAGCAATTCAGTAGACAGTAGATGCACTGCCACTCACCCTGAGCAGCTTCTCACTCAATAAACGTGGTTGGATATTATTAAAGGTACTGGAAAATGTTTTTTATTTTAAATATTATTCTCACCGTGCCACCACTACCATCCAGGTGAGAGTGAGCACGCTGCAGCAAGTAGATAACGTCATCGTCTAGTTCCACATGAGGCTAATAAGCAAACTGATGAGGGTCTAGAGCAGGTTTCACCTGTGATCCAAAGTACAACTATGAAATACAAATACTTGAATATTTTCCACCCCTTCTGGCATCCCATCAAGGGTGTATTCCCACCTCATGCCCAGTATTCCCAGGATAGACTCTGAATCTGCCACGATCCTAAGCAATGAACTGTAACCTGGTCACATCGGCTGATATTTTGAATAAAGCAAAAGGTACGAGTTTAATGTGTCCCAGCTGTTATGAGCACAGAGTTCAATGAATAGCCATCTAGGTCATCTGAGACTTGCTGTCATAGTAATCATCATAGTGACATATAAAGCTATTTAATCTTCCAGAGAGCAATAGATTTTTTTTAATGTGTTGTCATCAATTCTGTAACCACAAGGGGGTGACAAAGGTTCATTTCTGGTTCTGTTTATTGTACCGAGGGTCTCCACATAGTACACATGATATTTTTTAAAACAAAAAATGGATTTAAAACTTAAATTAATTTCTTCAAGTGGTGTGATTGCTATTAGTTAGTTTTTTAGTTTCTTTTGTGTCATTTTTTGTTGCTGTTTATTATTATTATTATTATTATTATTATTATTATTATTATTATTATTATTATTATTATTATCCTGCGAACACCAGAGTTAGCATCAAAGACACTGACATCTGGACCGCATCACAGCTTTGTTTACCCAAATGCTATTAAACCCGTCGTGTGTTATGTGCATAGCTGTGAAGCATTATCATAATATATGTCTTAATGACTGTAATAAAACTGAAAGTGAGAGTGCCACACACACCGACAATGGCCATTAATGACTGTTATCAATCTGTCAGCCATAATAGCAGGATTAAAGCTACCGTACTGTACATACAGCAGTTAAAGTCAAAGGCAAACGTCTGCATCTCAACTAAGTGTGTGAAGAAATTGCTGTTGAAAGTGCTACGGCTGTCATTTAGCTTGAAGCAGACAGGGTGTGAAGCATTTGGACCCTAATATATCTACAAACCTGTCAGCCAGGACACATTCCTCTGGGTCAAGTGTACATAGTCCACCCATGCCAATGAAAATAAAGACACCCCCCACATATACATAACACTAGTTTATTTAAAAAGTGTCAATTACAGCTGTTTTTATTATTACACATGGAGTCACTTTCCATTAATGTCAGTGAGAGGAAGAAGAACATCTACAGCTGTTGACAATAAAAACGACTCCTCCCGAGGCCTCCACTTTGCCTTTTATTAAGTATTTCCTGTAACGTGCCATGAGATCTCAGTTCTCTCATCTCATGGAGTTTCATTTTCAGGAGGGATTTGACAAACTTTTACAAAGTAACAAACCATAAATAAAGCTTTTCACCTTAAGGTTAAATCTCATTAAAAAAAACCTGAATTTCCAAAAATTTCTGAGTGTATTTTTCATTGCTCATATTATTTGAGTGTAATAATGCTTTAAATGCAATTTCTAATCATAAAAAAAACATTTATTATAGAATCCTATTTCAGATTACATGCTTGTTCAACAGTACCATCAAATTGCATTGTACTTAATCAAAGCACCATTTGCATCATATCCCATCAACTAGTGCAAGATGAGGCACCAAACCAATTATAAAGACAGGTTAGATATGTGTTACGTTGACCTGTGAAACTGACCCACCGTAACACTATTCATGTCCATAGCTAAGCTTAACCCTGCTCTGGTACCATGAAAAAGTCCCATTCTTGGTACCGTGTGGTCAGTTTGACTCCATGGTGAAAAACATGCTATATGAGCAGAATAACACCACTTTATTACAATATTTTGTTTTCCTTG
>JAQLOM010000006.1:12337428-12351224 GCA_030068315.1 Chrysichthys thysi
GCTCATGTGATTTGAAAGTCTTTTTGTATTCATTTTATTCAAATTTAAAGAATGTCCCAACTTTTCTGGAATTCGGGTTGTATATTTTTATGTTTGCATACAGTTTTTGGACAAAAGATTTACCCGACACTGGTCATAAATGGTAACTCTGACCTCGAATGTCAACATAAAAATGAAAGAACTTCTTGCAATATAAAGTCTTTTAAAATCCTGCAGTAACACTCTCTAGGGTTGAATTTTTGAATTCCCAAGTACTTCAATTAGTACCCTACAAAGGGTTAAGGAAATCAATAATAAAGTCGATATCTGTCCTATTTAGCTTACATTTAGACGCCCCATAAATCTGCTTGCCATCGTGTGGTCCGTAAACGAACATGTCTGACAGGGAGGTACCTCATCCGACACTGTTTCTGGGTCTCAGCGGGTTTTATCCCTAGAGGATTCTCACGTCACGCTGTAAACCGAGCAGCCGACGAGAGACCAGACATTCGTCGGTTTTGTTGAGGAAAATGCCATACCCTGTGTTGTTCATACCGAGAATAGGTGTTGTGTTATTAATTTCAGTGCAATCGCCTTTGACATTTGCCTGTTGAGCTGGGATCAGCTGAGTTGTGCTCAGCAGCTGCGTTTTGAATATGTGAGTAGGGTTTGTTACCACAGTAGTTCATTTAGATGCCTGGTGAATAATGGACAAGAGCAGCATTAACACATTAAAAAACACAAACCTGTCCTCGATGCAATTTACGTTTTAATGTGTCCGCTCAGTCACTAGGCGGATCATGCGTTTAACAGCAATCCACGTCGTCTTGGGTCGTATTATTTTCTTACAAATCTTCTTCATGCAAGCTCCTGCTGTGTTGCACATATAAAATAGGGAAATCTAATAGGTATATACTGGATGAGTATTAATTCTGCCCACAATATATGGAATATGTTGTAATCTCCTGTGGCATAAGTGTGAGCGAGCAGCATTTTCCTGTTTGTCGGAAGCAGATATGTTTCCAGTGCACAGCCCCGAGTGAAGCCGCTCTAAGTTGCGCAAGTGCATGGCATCTCATGACCTTTTGTGCCTGAAACAGGAAATGTTGGCGGATTTCGACAGCGAGATGCGAAAACGGGAACACGAGTTCAACCTGAGACTGGATGAGATGCGCAGCGTCGTGCTGTCTCATGAGCTCAAGGTGAGGTCTAATAAAACAAGACTCGCAAGCCAAAACAGACTAAAGCTGTGTTTTCTGTGAGTTCACGATGTTCAGATTACTGTAAGTGATGGTTTGTTTAACAGGTGCAGCTTTTGAACAAAGAGTTAGACGTCCATGCCAAAGCCCGTGGCGAGGCTGTCGAGGCACTGCAGCTGTCTGAGCAAGTCTGTCAACAGGCGCAGAAAGAGATCCTGCAAAGAGACTGGGACCTCACGAACACATCTGCACTCAAAGATTCGAAGTGCTTGTGCCATACCTCATACCGATTATTATTTCACATTTAATTCAGCCTTTACTCATTGAGATTTTTTCTTTCTTTTGGTGTTTTAGGATAAAAGAGCTTGAGGAAAAAGTGACCCAAATGAATGCCAAGTATAAAAAAGAAGAAGACGTCAACAGCAGGAAGTAATCCATGGCACCACATTGATGATCTCTTCAGGACATTATTTAGTGCTGAGTAACATGGAGATGGATTTCATTTCTAATTAAAAGCATTATATTTCAAAACCTGTATGGAATGTACAGTATGAGCATTATGAACCCCTCCCCCCACCCCCACCCCAAAAAAATCAGCATGCATGCAGAGGTTGTGAACTTTAGTGTGATATATGGACTATAAATAACAGGGTTGTCTGGCTGCTGTGAAGTGACTAGGGCGATGTTCCTGTGGTGTGGCTGTTCACTCCAGGCATGCAGAGTTGGAACGCAGGGCCCGGGAGAGAGAAACTGCTCTAGAGGTCATGAAGGAGGCGCATGTCTCTGACCTGCATGAGGAGAAAAAGAAAGCTGCACAGGTCCAGATGCAGCTGGACGACATGATCCTGGAGCAGCAGAGGAGAGAGAAAAGACATGCAGATGAAATGTCCCACAAAGAGCAGCAGATCCAGAAGTAAACACACACACACACACACACACTTGCTTTTTTACAAATCACTCGGCTTTGCATCACCATCAGTGAGATCATATATCCACTTTAGGACTAATGCATTTTTGTTCTTTGAGGAAAAGTGATTCAAACTGTCGGTTAAATCATGCGGACTGTCTTGCACAATGACTATCTTGCAGCAATATCAGAGATGCACAAAGGCTCTCTATGCCCATGAAAAAAAAGAGCACGTGATATCAAGATGATTTCTTTTTCGTTGAATGCCGCTCTTGAACCCAAGTTATGTGCTGGGTTTTTTTTCTGTGGGCATAGAAAGCCTTTGTGTATCTGTGATATTGGCTCCACAAACATGACATGTAATTAAACCGATAAAAAGCTAAAACTGTTATTTGTTTAGGTGGATAATTCTTTCCTGGGATAAAGCTTTGGCCCAATCATTATTAGTAATTAATAGTGTGGTACTCAGTCTGGTAACGTTTAACCTATGGGAGTTACAAGAGAGGGAATGATTAATCTGTTATGTTATCATAATAATAAATCTCTCGTTGCCTGAAAGGCTCCGTGCACAGCTGGGGAAGACGCAGGCCAGCTGGGACGCTTACATCACACAGGTCTCTAAAGAGACGGTTGCCAAGGACACGGAGCTTCTGTCCGTGGGGGACAGAGAGGCCCAAGTCAGAGCAGAGCTGCAGAAATGTAAAGAGGATTCGGAGAGGTAGGGCTTCCCAGGAATCACACTGACCAGTGATATTTCATATTGGTGTTGTATGTAAGCAAACAGGGCATAGGTATAGAAATGCTTATTATAGTTTTAATTATGATAATCTGCTTTGTTCTTATCAATAATCTATCAAATCTATACTCCTGAACAAGATCTTAAGACCGGATGGTAACCAGGCTGCGAGTAGTGCTGCAAAATGGAAAAAAGGAGCAACAAAAATAGAGAGGAGGAAAATTATAGAAATTGCATTTAAATTCAAAGAGGCTGTTCGTGAGCTGATCAAAAGTTTAAATACATTGTCGGGGGGAAAAACAAAACAAAACCAGAAATAAAAGTGTCAAGTGGTGGGAACATTGCTCCATGATGGCTTCATGAAGAGTATCCAGGGTCTGGAACGGACATCTGGTTTTGTAAACTTCAATTGTCATCTATCCCCAAAAGTTCTGAATGGGACTTGAATCAGGAGAACACGCAGGATGGTCCAAAAGGGCGACGTTATTCTCCTGGAAGGAAGTCCTTCGTCAGGTGGGTGTTGTGAACATCAGTGTTGTCCTGTTGGAAGACGCAGTCATTACCACACAGACGAGGTCCCCCGGTCAAGAGGCATGGCCCCCCTGCAACATCTCCACATCGCCAGACGCTATCTGACACCTGTGCACAACCTGAAGATCTGTTGTTCCATTGAAGGAAAAAGCACCCATGATGCACTCATGATGGAGCTTCCTCCACTGTGTTGCGTAGTAAACATCTCCAGGGGGATCTCCCTGTCATGCCAGTAACACGATGCCTGTCTCCCAGATGCCGTCTTATGATTATTGGGCTGCAGTCAGCATCAGTAAGGGCCTTAATTTGGGTCGAGGATCGGCCTGTCTTCACGGACTGCCAGTCTGATCCTCCGTCTCAGCGCGGGTGAAATTGTTCTGGGTCTACTACTTGATTTTTTATTTTTTTTGTAGCTTAACCCTCAGGATCTTTTAAGATATTTAAAATGACTGTCTTACTGCATCCAACCTCAGCAGCGAAGGTGTGCTGAGAGAAGCCTTGCTTGTGCAGCTCAACCATCCTGCCACATTCAAAGAACGAAAGCCTTTTTGCCTTTGCCATCAGGAGGTCAAGACTGTGTAAATGCCTGAAGGAAAATGACATGAAATTCAGGTTTTGTGCAGATAAGGGTGATGAAGTGCAGGACACTATCTACAGCCGATTCCCCCGACTGACTCTGTCAACTTAACTAAGTTATTTAACCTTTTTTTTTTTTTTACCAATTAAGGCTTTCTTATATTGTTTTCATACTTTCTTTGAAATCAGAACTTTGTTCACATTTTTGTTTCCTTGGTGTGTTGTTTTTGTTTTAAAGGCAGCATTTCAACGAATGTAGTTTAGTTTCTAGATTTGGTGTGATTTTCTTTAAGATGTTTGAAATAAACTAAACTGAACTAGAAACTAAAATACTTCAAATTTTTAATTAAGCAACACAATAGAGTAAATATTACATGTTTGAAAAGGAGTAGGAAGAAATAAATCATTGATCTATTCCTACCCCTTTTCTCTTCTTGTATTCCATGTTCATCAGGCCCCAATGTCCATCATACACATCTTAAGTACTTTACTGTAATGATCCTCCTCATAATGCATGCCTAGACAATGTGCAGGTGCCCGTTGGGCATATCCCAACACTTTCCAACAGATCAGCGTTCGCATCATCACCATCCTCATCATCATCACCATCCTGACTGTCATCACCACCATCGTCATCATTATCAGTCAGCGTCTCCTTCTCGAGAGAAACAAGGCCCTTGCCTCAGCCCAAAAAGTAGTTCTCTTAACCCTTGTGATGCTCCTATACAGTTTGAGTTCCCAGTACACTGTTTGATTCAGTGTTAATTTTAAATATGACAGTCCTTTCAACTTAAAATATTTCAATAAAACATGTGCTAAAGTAATAGTAATTAGTTTTGGCAAGGTGTTTGTGTCAGCCAGTAAGGAACTATAATGTCTGGGATGTCAGCATATCGAGTCGTTATAAGATAACCTTTCCGGAGTTACAGACGTCATGTATGTTTGCAGCTAATGGGGACAAAAAAGTCTTGAAATAGTCCTGAAAAATGCTTTTCTAAAAAACCCTGTATGTGTGACTTAATATTGATAATATAGATAGATAGAACGTTATTAATCCCTCGGGAAGGTTCCTCTGGGAATATAGGGTGATTAAAAGCATTTCAAAGTCTGTTTGCTGTGAATGAAGTGTACTAAAAGCCCATGTGTGATGGACTCAGGTATAAGCAGCAGTTGGCCAGAGCAGTTGAGAGGGAACAGGCTCTGGAGCAGAAGCGCGTGCAGGTGGAACTGGACTGGGAGCGGCGCTGTGAGGAAGTGCGTGCTGAACACTACCTCAAGAGTGAGGAGCTCATCCACGGGCTGACCCAGTCCAAAGAAAAGGTGCGCTAACTCCCATGTACATGTATACATGCAAGCTAAAATATCACGCCAGAAAACAACCACGTCATGAGAGGTATGGGAGATAGTCAGTGAGCTTGACCAATCATGGACAAAGATAATTGCCGGTCACATTTCAGCAGAGGGCTCCAAAAACATGAAAAGAATGATGTAAAAACGTTATAAGTAATCTGTGGTTGATTTTTATGGCGGTATTAATGAGCCGAACTATGTGTCCTTAGGTCCATGCTGATTTGAGGGAGAAGGAGCGAGAGCTGCAGGAAACACTTGCTTTGCTAAGGAGTGTGACCATAGAGAGAGATCAGGCTCGGTGTGCCCTTACATCAAACTCAGCTTCTCAGGTCTGACCTAAAAAATAAAACGCCATTCCTGACAAAGTGACGTCTAAATCGAGAGATATTTGTTCTAAAGTACAACCAGTGTTTGATTTCTATTCATTCAGTAAAACCACACTTCACTCATAGAAGTCATGCTTTCATTACTATTATACATAACCCTGAGCACAGGAAGGGGGGTGAGATAACTATTCAAGGTAATGCCAGCACATTTAGCAGAGGTCAGTGAAAGGCCTGAGTGATGTATCTCCTCTCTCACTTGCTTTGGAGGTCATTTATCTTGTAACATTTAAAGGCCTTTAAATAGCATGTCAGCAGCGGATGCTGTGACAGTATCAGTATGCGACACTTAAAAGTTCAAGGTGCCGTTTGTGGGAGCATTTGAGGAAAGGCTATATTTGATAAACATTTTTATTTATGTATGTATGTATTTATTTATTTATTTATTTTTCTGAACAGCTGTACCTGCCATGCTTTGCCTGTGAATCAAATACCACTGTCACATTAGTGTGACCCACTCGTGACCCGAATATTCTGGGTTCTGGGTGTGCTGTGGTACATGTCAGTATTGTGTATATATACTTCACACAGTTCCCAGCCAGCTGACAGAATCATAGAAGTATCCTCGAGTAACCAAAGGTGAATGATATCTTAATGTGTGGACAGTTTTTTGTTTTTTTTGGGTTTTTTTTTTTCATTCTATAGTTCTGAGCATGCATTAGGGATGCTTAAGATTATTATTTGCATGCATACTTTGGTTAAAATAATTACTGCTAAAAGAATGATACTGAACACAAAAGCACTAGAAATGTCACTGGTCACAAGCGAATATTAAATGTAAGGCTGAAAAAAATATATACGGGTCGGATGATCATAAAGAGATTTAGGTGTCTCCATCTAGTGGGAGTTAAGCACTTGGCATCCTGAGACTGAAATTTACGTCCGAATTGGACGTGCACGGCTGAACATTTTGTCCACAGAAAGTTTTGCGTCACTCGTTTTGTTGCTTATAAGCTTTCCAAGTATTAACAAAAATGTGTTCTTATCAGATTTCCTGCTGCCGTTCGTTACGAGTTCTGCTATTCCTCAACTTATGTTCTTGCATGGTATGAACGTTTTTGCAGGATGAATGTATAAGTTTCCTCTGCAGCACATGCAGTTAGCGTTTAATAATTGACATTAAGATTATTAAAGTATTAATTAAATAATTAATATGTTTTGATATTTTTAATTAAGTAAATAATTAAAATGTTATTCAACCAAATGTCCTACTCATGCTGAATATTCAAATATCAATATTTTTTTCAAAGCTCCGGCATAAAATTTATATTGAAAACAATGACAAAAATAAAGAAAGAAAGAAATGAAAAATATCAACAAGAGGAGTCTATAGTGAGTCTACAGCACTCCTCTTGGCAAAGCAAATGTGCTTGGCACAACAAAGCATTCAGACCACCATTCTGATTGCTAAAAGTGCCGGACAGGACAGGTTTAAAAAAATAAATAAATAAATTTTCAAGTTTCAAGAACAACAGAGACATTTAAATACGACCACTTTACAGCAGTTTAGCCACACCCATTCTTTTTACACAAGGTTGGCCCGCGTATTCACGTTACAGCATCTTAGCTCCACCCATTCAGCAGTTAAACTACATCAAGTTAGCCCCACCCATTCTCTTTAAAGCAAGTTACCCCAACTCCTCAATTATTGCATGTTAACCTCCTACCCATTCACACCAAAATCTGTAGCACTTATTAAAGTAAAGGATAACAAACCATTTTGCTCTTTCAGGCTGTAAGTGTTAAAAAAAAAAAAAAAAAAAGTTCCACATGACCGAAATTTTCACAAAGAATTGGCTGTAGGTTTTTTTTTCTCTGACTGTTTAGTATGAACCCAAGCTAATTAGTGTCTGCCTCACTAATTACTGTATATGGCTACGTACAAAGTCAAAAAGAGTGGACAGTAACATTCTGTGATTTTTAAAAATTGCTTCATCATCTTAGAACTAGTAAATGCCATTATTTATTTTCCAGACTTTCCTACACGGTCTTCTGCATGTGTGGGTCCGGGTGTGCCTCATCTCACTTGTGAGGCAACCATCCAATCAGAACAGAAATCGTATTCATATAACAAGGAATTAGGGGAGGCACGGTGGCTACGTGGTCAGCACTGTTGCATCACAGCAAGAAGGCCCTGGTTCCCTTTTCCTGGTTCTTCCCTTCCCCTTTTTTTGAGGGAAAAGATCAAGTACAACAGCAGTATAGTATGGGCATCTTCTAGCCATGACTGGCTGTGAAGATCAACATAGATTTTTTTGGTTTTTATCTACTTGCATTAGTAGCTGTACTTGTGGGCCCAGGCATTACTTGGAGAGTGCACTTTGTTTTGCCACTCCGTTGAATAATTTCTGATGGGTTTTTTTTTTTTTTTATCCTTAGGTAGCTGGGGTTGAAAGCAGCAGTTTTCCCTCGGAGGAGATCCGGCGGCTCCAGCAGCAGAACAACAGCTTGCGGGAGGTGGTAACTGAGATGAGGAGACAAATGGAGTCTCTCAACACCAAAGTGGCCCTAACTGAGAACCCAATGCCGGCTCAGCCCACAGACCCTGGACCCCCCTCCACCGCAGGTACTAACTATAGAACTGTCATTTCTGGCAGCGCTTCTTAAAAGCCCCCATGCTCTTCACATGTTTGTGATTACATATCTGTGACCCCACAGGCCAATGGCAAAGAATGTCAACCAGTATAGTAACAATTGAAACATTATATGTAATGTGGTATTCTAACTGAGCTGCTATTTTCATGCCATTGTAAATTGTAGTGACAATCTGTTTATAATTTGTCTCCTCGGTCAGTTTGTTGCAAAAAAATATAACCGACGACCGAGAATTTGAGATGCAAAGTACAGATGAACAACAGCTGAAAATGAGAGTCTTGTTTTGTTCACTTCAGTCTCTCTTCTCTAATAGTGATTTGGCAGGCTGAACAGCCAATCAAATAATTCCTTCTTCTACAGGAATTCAGTGCCTTTTCCTGCTAATCAGTCAAACAATAATTGATATCTTTGGAATTGACAAAGTCTGTGAACCACAGTAGGCCACTGACACTCAGAGGTGTCTGGTAGCTCACCGTTAGCTTGCAGCGTCAAGATCTTATAACCCTTAATTAAATTAGCAAATAAAAAGACCAACTAGAAGGGCATTTGGAGTGTGCAGACATTTGCCAAGGATGGCTCTTCTATGATGTGCAAATCTGCAACTGAAACCACTTTATATGTCTGGATATATGGTGGCTAAACCAATTTACATATGGGCTTCCCACCATTAAGCTTGATAATCAACAACAAAAACAGTCAGTAGCACTCAAAAGGGCTCATTTAGCTCTAGATCATTAATCTCTGTGAATGTCCTAATAGCAAAATCTTAACATTCGACACATTAATTATCAGCCCTGCAAAAAGCATTAATCAAGTGTTCAGTACGGAGATTTTTCCAGTGCTGCAGTTTCTCTTTTCATGGAGACTCAATAATCAATAACTTCAAGATATGCACACTGAGTGGCAGAAAGACTGAGTGGCACCGTTGGTGTTCAGCTCCAGGACTGGGAAAACGTGCAGAATAAGGATAACTGTTGAGTCCAAGTGCCTTTAATGTAAGCAGATAATTGTTCGTTGTACTCCCAGTATCATAGTTTCCTTTGCTAAAGGCAGTCATCTTCACTGTGTTTTGCCACTCAGGGGATGTTCTGATGGGACAGTAATATCTCCACATACCCTCTCTATGTTTTGTCACTATCGAACTCTACTGGATATTAGCATGTATGGCAGTGTTGAGCACAGACGTTTGCCAAGCCCAAATGCGGTATCTCATAAAACTGAAAATAAATCTGTGGCCCCGCCCCATGAATCAGAACCAAATTCAGAATTTGAATAGGTTCTTCCTTGACCCATGCTATACATTTCCCCCTTTTTCAGTAAGGTGACTTACAGCAGAGCCAAGACAAAATGAGAGCATGTGGTCCCTAGATCAAGAATCGACAACCACTGATTGAGATTTTTTTTTTGTGTGTGTGTGTGGATTTTGGTAAACTTTAGTAGTTGTACAATTCTTGATTCTTGCCTTTGCATTAGCCTCATTCTGTTGTTTGAAATTATGTTATGGCAGGAACTACAGAATACAACCAGGCACTAGAAGAGGAAATACAGAAACTGAAGGCTAAATGTAGACATCTCGAAGATCAATTGGAAGAAGCCTCTAAGACAACTAATTGCATTCCAACTCCTACAAGTGTGTTTCCTGTGTCCCCTGATAATGCCTATCTTCAAAATCACATCCGATCCCTCAACGAAACTATAGGTGACTTTGACTGGTTCAAGCATCCATTATTGTCCGCTAACCTATTTTTGTATTTATTTTAAAGGCTGTGAGTAGTTCTGTAAATATATATATATAAAAATAAAACATAGGAAATGATCCTAGTACAATGCTGAGCAGAATCGGTTTGGTACAAACGTGGTGTTCTAGGTTGTTTTTTGTTTTATTTTTTTGCTTGTTTTTGGCAGGTGGTCTGCGAGCTGAAAAAGTAGCCAGCGCTGCTGCTTTGAAGAAACAGGAAGTGAGGCTGGCCCACTTGGAATCACTGGTGACTCGACTCACACAGCAGGTATGAAAACCAGACTGCGAGAGTCACTCTGTTTGGACTGTGTCCATCTCAGCTGTTATCAGCTTCATTAAAAGTTTGTAAGTTTTGTCATTTGTTCTAAATGACATTGTCCTTGTTGAGTAGAAAGACCAGTATTTTCTGTGGTCATGTCCGTGTTATGTCGTCTTCTAGTGTCACGCGAGACAAATGGAAAATGAAGCATTACAAATTGAACTGGCCAATCAAAAAAGAGGAGCAGCAGCTGAAGAGGCGAGCTTGAAGGAAAGGTTGACTGCTGCAGAGTTGCAGCTAGAGGAGGTGAAGAGAGAGGCAGAAGAGTACCAAAAAGGCAGCGTTCTTCATAATCTGGAGACAGTTGCCCTGGGCAACCAGGTGGGCACGATGTACCAAGCGGTGCCTGTTAACAACTTTTTTAATAGAAGTTCAGAATCCTTAGGAATGTTGATGGGAGAAATGATTACAGTGCAGTGTCTTTGTGCAGGTGACTGCACTGAAACTGGACATTGCGAGCAGGAGAGAGCCTATCATACTTAACCAGGTAAACAAAAAACATTTATAATTGAACTTATGGAGCTTTAATGGCTGTATGGGAAGAAATAAGTTGTCATTTGTCATTTTAATGTAACTTTATGATAAGCTCTGTTATGGCTGTGGTGCATATTTTAATTTCGCTCCTTTTCTAGAGCGAGATGGTGAAGCAGCTTCAGGAGGAGAATCTCAGGATGAGGCAACAGCTGCTGTTCCAGGGTGCTGGCAGAGGAAGTGACCTTGGAAACCCGCATACACTCCAAACCAAACTCAGACAGGCAGTTCGTTTGATCTCACGCCTCAGCCAGGAAAAACGGCAGCTCATTGAGATGGGCAACAGACTCAGGGCTCAGCTAATAGAGTCAGGGTTGGATGGTGAGTTTTGTTTCAAATACGTACACCACGCCAAAATTTTTATAATATATATAACAACTATTGTATTAGTCATTGTGAAATAAAGTCAATATGAAATCTAAATACTTTCCGAAGAAATGATGTATCCGTCATGCGCAGTAATTATGACATTTAGCCAGATGTTTAGCTGACCCCAAACCCTAGTTCTGCAACATTTTACATTTCTTGATAAAACTGATAATTTATGTATATTATACAGTGACAAAAAGGATGACTATTGTGGATTTATTCGTTTATTGGATACTTTTTTTATGACAGAATGTGTGGGTTATCCATTCTGTCCCAGTTGTTCAGTTGTCTTCCCCCTCCACACTGAGATAATGCAGATAAATTACTCACATACTCATATGACCCCCCCATTATGCATAATGGTAACCTGCATCTCAGGATCATTTTATATTCCTTAAATGCATACATTTTAAACTAACATTTCACCAACAGATATTATTTCTATAATGTTTCAGTTACTGTATATTGAATAAATAAAATAAGTTCTTGAATTTTTTTTTTTTTTTTTTTTTTTTTATTCTGTCAGATTTGCATCATTCTGAATCAAGATCCACACGTAACCTTTGTGAGAAGGAACTCTCTAAAGAAGAGTCTGATGCCCAGCCACATGATCGTTTATCTGCCCTGGAACAGCTTCAGTACAAGCTTACGACTCAGGTGCTGCAGACAGCAGGACACAAAAGCTTAGCTCCATGAAGTTTAGTTCAAAAAACAGTATACTTGCTTAATAAGCTTAATGTGCAAAAGAGTATATTTCCATTCAACATGACGGATTTAGTCATATTTCTTATGCAATGCTGTTATCAGTGAGGCCACTAGAGAGTACAAGAAGATAGGTGATTGAACTCTTCTATCAGATGTACCAGATGTATCTATCAGATGTTGCAAACATTTCGATCTAGTACAATCCAGTAAATAAACTCTTGGTTATAAGGTGGAACCTTGGATTGTGTGCGTAATCCGTTCCGGAGACGTGCTTGTAATCCAAATCACTCATATATCAAAGTGCGTTTCCCCATAAGAAATCATGGAAACTCAGATAGTTCGTTCCACAACCCAGAAATATTTATATAAAAATGATTAATACAAAATATAAAGTAAATATACATGAAACAGAACAGCCTGCACTTTATCTTTGAAAATAATGGTGTCTGGTGTGAGGGAGACAAGAGAGAGAGTCAGAAACAGGAATGTCCAAGGCTACGACAAAAACAAACAAGAGTCAAAACATGAGCAAGGTCAACACTAGAACATGGCTTGGCGATAGCGCGGGGAAATGCAAACTAATGCTTCGCAAACTTAGCGTTCATGAGTCAGTCTATTTATAGTCTATATAATTAGTCCTAATGTCCTCCGGCATGCACCGCTATTGGGAGTGCCCAAGATGGGCAGATCCATGACAGAGAGCAGGAGGATTATTGTGTGTTACTTTCACTACAACTCACAGAATCACTGCAGTCTGTCGCTCCCCCCTTGTGTGCTAACAAGGAAACTATCCAACGATGGCTGCTTTTGCCTACTTTTGAGGATTTCACGGAAATGCGACATTGCATCGTCTATATACTCGCACGGAAGCCAAAATCCCGCAGTGAGCGAGAGAGAGAGAAGTTGTGATCACGTGAGGCTCGGCAGACGAATACTACTCGTATTGCAAAACATCACTTGTTAACCAAGTCAGAATGTATTAAAAATTTTTGCTCATCTTACAAAAAACTCACAGACTTAGTTACTCGCAATCCAAGGTTCCGCTGTACTTTATTTTCACACCATCCAGGAATTGCAATATGCCCAGAGAGCTCAGAGTAAGAAAAATCCCATAATAGTTCGTCCACTGTCCAGGAGTGGGAGTGGGACCAGTGACACCAATCCATGGGAATTGCCAACAAGAGTCAGAGTCCAGGTTACTAAAGTTGCTTATTTTCACCATTTTTAAAGGCCTTTCAGACCTGAGGCTTTTCAGATGAGGCCTTTACTGGCTAAACATAATTTCTCTCTTTTCTCTCTCCTAGCATTCAGTCAGTAAAGAGAACAGTCCCCCTGTTCAATCTCGGTCTAAGGGCCCAGTGAATCAGGCCAGCTCTCCACAAACTCTGCTGTCCTCTATGGGTACTGATGAGTCTCTGCAGGATGTGTGGAAGATGCTGGAGCATGGCTTAAGCCCCACAGTGCTCACTCCTTGTAACAGTGAGGACCAAGGTGAATATCTGCTTACCCTGGTAGTAGCAATACACAGACAGGTGTTAAGTCAGGTTAAGGTCGAGGTTCTTTGCAAACCACTTGAGTTCTTCCGCTCCAGCCTCGACAAACTGTGTCTTTGTGGAGCTTGTTTTGTACACATGGGCATTGTCATGCTGGAACATGTTTGATCCTCATAGTTCCAGCACAGAGACATCCTATACAATTGTATGTTGCAGCCCACGCATGGGTGTGATAGTATGGTGTGAACAAACTTTTACCCATAAAATGTCCTTTAAGTTCTGTATCCCTAATTATAATTAGTGCTGCTACTAATGACTAATTTTCTAACGATTAATCTTTCGACTAATTTTTCAATTAATCGATTAATCTAAACGACTAATTTCC
>JAQLOM010000006.1:12351324-12369797 GCA_030068315.1 Chrysichthys thysi
GCACATACTGTAAATATTCTTTGAAAATGGTACATCAGGTGACCATTATTACATCAATAGTGCACTTGGAGAAAAATCATGTAGGAAGTCAAGGAAATGTAACAATTACAGGTGTTTTCATACAAGACTATTCACTAAGCATTGTGAATTTTTTTTTGAAAATTAGAAATGTTTTGGTGGTAATAAAATATTTTTATACTCAGTAATGGCGTAGTGTGGTTGTATTTTACATGCATGATATGCAGGAGACCTTTTTATGCCTATGCTTTTGTTATACCAACATTCAGTAAGAGCACTTGCACCGTATGCCTGTTTATTTGTTTTACTGTACGAGTTGTGTATAGGAGTAATACTAACATGGGAGTGTGTGTAGCATGCTGGTTTCACACTAGCTGCTTTATTCGGCACACACTTTCAGGTGTATATTCTTAAAGGGTTCTTGCCGTTTCTGTCATCAGTTTCTGAACACAGCACTGATGTGGGGTGGATATTTTTGTTTCTCAACCAGCAATGACATTCATGTTCGAAACATTTCTGAGCAAACATGCTGGACCTCATTCTGATGTACCTGCACCCCAGAAGCTATAATTTAAGTGCTTTAACAAGACTATTTAATTCTAACAGAAATTTTTACACATTTAAAGACAGACTAAAACGTCTGCTGGTGGATGAAATGCTTGGCATTAAGAATAAAAACGTACCAAAAACTCCGTACCTTTTGTTGTCGTTACTATAACCACACATGATATCCATGAAAGAAAAATGCTAACAAAAAACATGATCTGAGACCTTTCCAAAACTTGTTAGTCTTTTTGTATTTAAAAACAAAAAAACAGATATCTAAGGGTTTCTACTTCCCTCCCATAAAAGAAACAAACTTTATTTACATGCAGAAACTTGGAGATTTAATAATTACAAGGATGAACATTATGTAGCAGTTTTAAGTGCCCTTCCTCGACCTTACTGGAAATACATAAGGCAGTATTTATAAGGCAACACCCACATATGTTTTCAATTAAGATTCAATCATATTAATTAATATTAATATGAACATACAATATCACTAACAGAGTTCCAAAGGTTGTTGAGTTGATTTTGGATATAGACTGAAATATCTGTCTTAAAACTTATTATTGCAAGGTTCACAATCAGGTCCATAAGTATCTTTTTTTTTTTTTTTTTTTTTTTTTTTATTAATTTTACCCCTGTACACCACTACGATGGATCTGAAATGAAGCCACCAACATGTGATTGAAGTGTAGACTTTCAGCTAAAGTTAAAGGAAGTGCCCTCTTATCAGTTTTGCAGCATTTGACTGAATCTGAGCAGAAAGTATAGCTCTCATCAGTGGTCACCATCTAGCAAAGTCTCTTCTGGTCTTTCTGTTCTTGAGTATTACTAGTGATCTTGAAGTAAACCCTCTGTATTTTCATTCATAAGGAGGTCTCTTGATTGTCCACTTTGACAATGATATGCCTTCTTCTTTGAGAGTGTTCTTTACTTGGCTAGATATTGTGAAGGGGTTTTTCTTCATCAAGGAACAAATTCTGCAGTCATCCACTTCAACTGTCTTCCTTGGTCTTCCAGGTCTTTTGGTATTGCTGCGCTGGCCAGGGCATTTCTTCTTTTTAAGAATGTATGAAAATGTTGATTTGACCACAAATAAAGTTTCTGTTATCTCTCTGATAGGTCTGTCTTGTTTTGGTTTTCCAGCCTAATGATGGCCTCCTGCACTTGGAATCAACCGCAGACCTTTTATCTTTGCCATGAAATAACATGAAACTGCCATGAAACAGTCAATTTTCCAAATAGCCTGTTGTGCCTGTGAAAACGGTGTGACTATGAAAAAAAAGGCTTTAATTCCTAAACGGTTAATGCAGTAATTTGTTAAATGCCAAGGCTGAAAGTCTACACTTGAATCACAATGACTGCTTCAATTCAAATTCACTGTGGTGGTGCACAGACGCAAAATTACAAAAACTGTCTCACTGTTCAAATACTTACGAATACTGACTGTATCACACAGAGACACTCCCTCCAACAGAATTTTCAGGTATATTTTATTGTCTTCCTCATGGGTTCAATCAGCTCCCGCTAACAGCTTCACACTGCTAGGTATTGCTTCGATTAAAGAATGGTACAGCATGTAGGTGAAAGACATATCATACAACATCATGAACTGTTGATACGAAAACATATTTCCATCCCTGTCAAAGACATCTGTCACAAAACATATGTTCCTATCAAAACATTTAGTTAGGAAAACTGATTTATTCACATAAAGACTATCATTCCACAACACGGCTTTATGTGACGAGAAGGCGTCGAGAAAACAAATCTTCCAATGATAGTAATACAAACTTGCTGATGAAATCTGGACAATTTGTACAGTAATCTTTCTGGCAAGTAATTCCAGAAACCGGAGCACCCAGAGTAAACCCACATGGGGGACATGCAAACTCGACACAGACAGACGCCCAGGTCGAACCCGCAGCTCGAACCCAGGACCTTCTTACTGTGAGGCCACAGGGCTAACCACTTTACCACCAGGCCACCCTTCCTGCCTAGTAATTATATTTCAAAAAAATAAAAAGAGCACCAATTTTTTTAGTGATGATGTACCACACTGATTCAGTATTAGACAGACATTAATTTAGACCTTAAAATGTCGTTGATAACGAAAAGACTCCAAAACCAAACTCTGATTTCTTTTAAAATTTATTATAATTATTTGAAAGGATTTATTTATTTATTTATTTTCATTTGCGCTGCTTCTTCTTCTTCCACATGAAGTCAAGTTAGCGTTATGTTCACTTCTCTCCAGCTTGAATCACTCCACACTTCTCTAGAGCTGGACTCCTCCCATCCGTACGTCATCACCTCACGCTATCTCTCAGCCACGCCCTTTATTCGGCATGATTGGCCAAAAGTAAACTTCAATTCGCTGAAGAGTATGACAAGCTGCCGCACGTGCAACATCCTCGAGGTCACCGAGTGCAATAAATAAATAAATAAATAAATGAAAAAATAGTGTAAATTATAAAAATAAAATATGCATTTTGTCTGTAATTTTTTTTTACTTAAAGCTACAAATATCAGTAATAATAATAATAATAATAATAAGTATAATTTACAAAAATAAAATATGCAGTTTATCTGTAATTTTTTTACTTAAATCTACAAGTATTATTAATAATAATAATAATAATAATAATAATAATAATAATAACAACAACAGAAACGGATTCTAAACGCTGATTATTACAAAATAGCTTATTGTAAAAATCAATCTAACCTCAATATCGCATATATTTTCCCCTAGAAATCCAACACATGATTCAAAACTATCTGATGTTTCTGACCCGGAAACAAAATCTCATGATAAGATCAGCAATAAAACTGTCTGTATTCTAGAGAATAAAACTCCTAACGCGTCATCGATGCCGTTTATATCTCATCCAACCCTTTCCCAACGCTTCTACCTTCTCTGGATTGCAGTAACATCACACAGACATCCGCCGCTGAACTCGAGTAACCCGTGTTTTTAGGCGGAACCAACGTTAGGAAATCTGCTCAGCGATTGGCTGATGGAGCCCTGCCTCCCTCCTCATTGGTCCAGAAAGGCGAGGCACCCGTCAGCCCATGTGGCGTGGCTATATACAACATGGCAAACATTTAAATGAATCAGACATCAGTGCACAGCAAACCAACGCGCCGAGAGTGTTTGTAGCACAGGAACACAGGACACTTCACATAACAAATATTCGGCCAAACCTGATCACTTAGACACACCGGTGAGCTCAGACTGCACTGACCTCGGATGCTCATCATCCCCAGGTGTCTTTATTATTCAAGCCCTTGGAGAACATTACACCTGGTAAGTCCTCTATATGGCTCTGTGATAATCTTTCTTTTGTGGGGTAGTGTCAGAGATATGTTAATGTACCGCAGTGTGGATGTGTTACTGATGATAATAATAATAATAATAATAAGGGGAAGTGCTGCTGGGTTTGTCGCAATGCATTTAATATGCCTAAAAAACGCACATTGAGCTTTTTCAAGCCCGGAAATTCTCATTCAGGGTCGGGTTTGAAGCCATTTACCATGAGTTAGCCGTCTATCAGGGATACTTTACAAATTATAACCTCTATATGAGCCTGACATGAAGCGCACACACGAGGAATTAAACATAATGCGCATCTTTTAGGAGGTAATCCTGTGGGTCGCGTCCCAAACGACGTGGTGCTTAGTGTGCGAGTCTGTGAGCAGAGGAGCTGCTGGGTCACACCCTCCGCAGTGCACTCGGACAGGGAGGAGGAAGCCGTTTCACACTCGGCCCTGTGTGTGGGTACTCTGAGGCAGCTAGGAGGCTAGGCGGGTTTATTACCACAGAATTCAGTCCATTTCCCTCCTCCATGTCCTCTGGACACTGTTTCAGGGGGACACAAAGCAACAGGGTTTATACAAAAGAAAAACTGTTACACATTCAGGCCTGTAATCTTTAATAAGGCCTGCTTGGTACACTGAGGTGTGTGTGTGTGTGTGTGTGTGTGTGTGTGTGATTTTAATGCTGAATTCTCATGATTCAGTTATAATTTCATTCTGAACAGCCTGGGGAGAGAGAGAACCTTTGTGAGGAGGTGGTTTTAGGATGGACTGCCTTGTCTGTTTGGTACCCTGAGGCCTGGTACAGCCTGTACTATGCCCTGTGTGTGTGTGTGTGTGTGTGTGTGTGTGTGTGTGTGTGTGTGGATAGGTCACTTTGTTGTACATTAATGGTGAATTCTCCTGACCCGGTTACTGCATCACTCTGACAGCCTGGTGCGAGATGAGACCTTTGTGCGGTGGTTCAGGATGGCCGCCTGTAGTTTTGGTGTGGAATTTGTCACCGTGTCAGATGATAGAAGTTCTGCTAGAGTTGAACGCTTCCCATGGAGACCGTGCTGCCTGCCTTCGCCTACCGGGGAAATGTTTTCATATTATTATCATCGCCAAGTGACAAGAACCCTATCAACTTGGCTTCTGTTTCCTATCAGATATGTTTATAGCCTGGCTGTCTGGCTGACATGTTTAATTGTACCTTAACGACTGTGGCATGCTGCCATTCAACTAGGAAACTGGTTCTCAGCTTTGTCCCCCCCGTCCTGAATGTTTCAGTGTTCCCTTCGATGATGTGTCTAATTTAATCTTTTTTTTGGACATTTATTTATTTATTTATTTATTTATTTATTTTTATTTTATTTATTTGAAACATTTTTTAAATATTTCCTTTTACTTTTTTCTTTATTTAATTTTTTTTTTAACTTTTTTATATTTTCTTTTAATGTTTTACTCTTGTTTTTTAACTAATTATTTCATTATTCCTGCGATGAGGTGGTTGTGAAGAGCAGGGAATGTGCAGGACAGGGAGGATTGGGTTGGGAAATTGTGAGCTGGAGCATAGGCCCTGTATATTCAGGATGGTACGATGGCTTGCCTGTGTTTTCGGAGACAATGCCATGTTATGCAAGTTTCTTTTTATTGCTCGATTCCTTCACTGAATGTGCATTGAGCATGTCACAGTAAACGTGTCCTCACTAATTATTTGAACCATTTGCCACGTGGGTCACTGAAGCTAGATGAAATTTATCCAAAGCCATAAACTTTATTTATTTATTTTTTTATGTCAATTTTTCGGCAATGTTTCATTTACATTTTAAAACGCATTGTTTCTGATTTATCTACATGCGAGTTCAACAGTGCTTGGCTGATTCATTAATTTGTACGATCCCCACCTCCCCTTAAATCTTTTGTCCTGTACTACCATGGGATGTCTGGTTGTCCTATAATTATCCCATAGCCATAACTGACACCTATTTGTGTTTCAATCATCGGGTGGCTGGCGTTCTTTCACACATGCAAGGGCATCATTAGATCTGGGTCAGGTAGATTATAGTCCTTCTTCCTGGAAATCCGTTTAGTTGCCGTCTCAATCTGGTCTGGTGTGCTCAGGCATCTGGTTGTGCAGAAATAACAAAACATCAGAATTAATCAAGAACCAGTCGTGCACTGCAGCTTCCTCTGAAGATTGAAGCTTCTCAACCTGGTGCATTCTTTAATACTGTTGTAAAAACTGTACGTGGTTTCATGGTGACTCATCAGAAAGCCTGTTATCCCCATAACTCCTATACGTGCGTGCACACAATGGCAATCTGTTGCATGTCAGCACCTGCCTTGTGAGTACATCTTC
Source organism: Chrysichthys thysi (assembly GCA_030068315.1). NCBI lineage: Eukaryota > Metazoa > Chordata > Actinopteri > Siluriformes > Claroteidae > Chrysichthys > Chrysichthys thysi. The sequence continues at coordinate 12,357,554 of JAQLOM010000006.1, forward strand.
TGGCAACAATCAGGCATAGCACTGGCAAACACCATTCTTCCACGAGTTGATGAAATCACAGATTCTGAACAACAGGACATTGCAGAATTAATCCATGCGTCAGTTAGATAAGCGGTCCTCTGTGTGATGAGGTGATATTTGTTCAATCACAAATGAGAAACTGATTTTGTGAATGACGAAGCAACAAATGGCCCAATGGCCTTGAGCACTGTGTGTGTTTTTCTTTCTCACAGCCACAGAGTTTAAATGCAATACTGTAACACAGGAACAATTGTAATAAGTAAAATTTCATTTCATTCACACTAGAAATCAGAAATACGCCACATGCAGTGGTCTCATTCATAATTCAAGATGATCTTTGGAGTGTTTGAGTCCTTGTCTTGTGTTCAAGGAGTGCATCATGGTTTTAATGATAGATGGATAGATAGTGAGGTTTTTTTTTTTAATTTTTTTTTTGTTTTTTAGATTTGCCTGCTCTTCAAGGTTACACTTGGACATATGGGCTAGATTATTATTTTTACAGAGGTCTCCCTGATGTGTCTTATTCACCAGAAAACCCGCTCACCGGACCGTGTTGATGTAGAAATGCTTTTGAAATCCGTTTCCGCCGTATAATCTAAATGTTCCTTATGTTGTACCCGGCCTAGTTTAACTGCAGACCACCATCCAGATGCAGAAAACCGAACCTGGAGGACTGAACCAGGAACCAAGCACAGCAGATCAACATTCTGTATTACAAAAGAAAGCCTTTGTTCAGGAACTCTCAAAGCTTGATCCAGCATGGCATCCTCTATGGCAGGTCCTCTAATGCTGTTTATCTAGTCACATACATTTATGTAAATTATTGAGCTGAAGTTGCCTCACTGGACCAGCGAGTAGCTGTGGGCTGAGACGTGTTAGCTCAGCAAGGAAATTTTCACAGATTTTTCTGTCTTCTCTATGAATTAATTGTTAATATCTAAGCTTTTAAAGGTGATCGTCACCTTTGAGTCATGCTGGTTGCTTATGTGGCCTACTGCAAGCAAGGAATTTTATGTAGCTGGACCTGTTTAGTTGAATGCTCCTGACTTGGATGGTATTCTGTTTCAGTTGAAGTGCAAAACATGTAGCATCATGACGAGTAAGCATTGATTTGGGGGTGTGGTTTCTAGGTCGGTATTTAACAGTCTTGATGGATTTATTAACGAGATTATGAATAGTATCATCCATGTAGGGAACAGGAAAATGGAAAATCTGCATTTGGAGAAGAAGCCTTACTTAATTTGTAGGCTTGCAATTGAATTCCCATCCTGTGAGTCCTGGCGCTGGCTTTGATGGAAGTGGAACAGAGGGCCACTTTGTCCTCCACATTCAGCTTGATTTGCACTACGCACTAGGCAGCGATCCCACCCCTGCTTCTGCTTTGTTGATGGCCGTTGTATGGACAGAATTGGAGTGAATTTGAGGTCCCTAAACAAAGCCTACAGTCCTTTTAGGCGACTCCCCTCTGAGCACCGTGTCCCCTTGAGCCCTCTCTCAGGCTGATGAAACGTGTGGTTGGAACTAGGTCAGATGAAATATTGAATCGCAGTCTGATGGGCTGTAATTGTTAATTGGTCATTGGCTGTCTAACTTCATTTTCTTTTCCCTCTGGGTGATCCCGCAGAAACTCTCATACTAACATGGAGGAAATCGTCATAGCGGGGATTTCAGGTCGTCTTCCAGAGTCGGACAACTTGGAGGAATTCTGGCAGAACCTTCTCAATGGACTGGACATGGTCACAGAGGATGACCGGAGGTGGAAGCCAGGTATCTTGCAGAATCAGATGTACTGATCAAAGACTAAAACGGTAGAAAATATTGATGCGGTCATCTTTAGGGACCATGTTATCCTGGTTAGAGTCCTGGACAGGCTCTGGATCCACTGCTAAGATTACAATAAAATGCAAAAGGACTAGACCTGTAAAGGAAAAATGCACTTGTAGTATTTCCTTACATGAACCATTTTATATAGAGCGAAAACGGGAGTTTAAAAATAAAATTAAATAAATAAAAAAATTCTTTTGTATGTTGTATAGTATACAATAAGTAATAAAGCTAAAATTTTGTTGTGTTTTTTTTAACTTGTGTAGTAAACTCCGGAGTATTCTGTATAAAATGAAGTCGTATTCCGTTTTCTCATAGCATGTAAAAGAAATTTCAGTTCATTTAAAAAAAATAATAAATTGCATCTGAACACTTGCTATGCAGGACGCAGCGTTGATGAACTAATTACACATTAAATTTGTAGTGACTCGCCCTGTGGTCTCGGCTTTCTTTGCGCCGTTGGTCTCTCTTCCTACCTGGCTGCTCTCCCTGTGCTGGCCTTGGCACGCTTCCTCGTCCTCTCAATAGATCCCTCTCTCCACTCGCGTCCCTGCTTTTTCTCTTTGGCAACCGACTAAGGCTCACGCTCATGTGCTAGAATATCAGCAGTCTTGGTGCGCTGAAGACTCTCACGTTTCTTTAGTAACAACATTAAACGTGCGCTCTCCTTACCTGCGTTCACAGCTAACCTCTGCATATTTTTACCTCTTCTCAGGTCTGTACGGGCTTCCTCGCAGAAATGGAAAACTAAAAGAAATAGACAGGTTTGATGCGGCCTTCTTTGGCGTGCATCCCAAACAAGCGCACACCATGGACCCACAACTGAGGCTTATGCTAGAGATATCATACGAGGCCATCGTTGATGGAGGTCAGTGTCCCAGCACCGCATCTTCTGCGCATCGACTCTTCTGTTGAATCGGACAGATCAGTGTTTAGATTATTAACCTTTTTCTTCAGACTGTTAATTTATATATAATTTGTTTTATATTTTTATGATTTTCGTGGCAGGCATAAACCCCACATCCATGCGTGGCACGAACACCGGTGTTTACATTGGTGTGAGTGGGTCTGAGGCGGGTGAGGCCTTCAGTAAAGATCCAGAAGAGCTGCTGGGGTACAGCATGACCGGCTGCCAGCGCGCCATGTTCGCCAATCGCCTCTCTTACTTTTTCGACTTCAACGGTGCGCAAAATTTCAGTTTTCTATCATTCTTGTCAGTGATGTAGTGCTGTAAGGCATTTTGTCAGGAGATTACGCCCAAGGGCTTGGGTGAATTTAGATCCAGTCCTAGATTTATTTGTTTAACCATAGATATTGATCTAATGACCAACACATGAAAATTTCGTATATTATGAAATGATTAAAAAAAGAAAATTCACTTGCACGCTGTGTTGATGTTTATTAGTATTACTTATTTTTGTTTTAATTAATTATAAATTAAAACTTGTTTTGTATTTAAACTTTAAAAGTTTCACGACCATGGATGAGTCTTGTTTTATTTTAAATAATTAAATCATGTATTTCAGGCTTAAATTAAACAACATGAAAGAAGTTGGCTGATTTTAATGATGATAAATCCTTATCATTTTAAGACTTGGCAAAATCCTCTTCATGATCATGTTGGTCATTATTTTCGAGCCCTCTACCCCACATTTCAGCGTTTCCTGACTGTGACTCATTCCTTGTACAGTGTCATGTGTTAAGTAGCACTAACTAGGCGACTCAGTTTGGTGTTGCATTGTTTTGTGTTTTATATAAAGGTCCCAGCACAGCCATTGACACAGCGTGTTCTTCCAGTCTCCTGGCTCTGGAGAATGCTTTCAACGCTATTCGGCATGGTCAGTGTGATGCAGCTCTTGTGGGGGGTGTTAACTTATTGCTCAAACCCAACACCTCTGTGCAGTTCATGAAACTGGGCATGCTCAGTCCTGAGGGAGCCTGCAAGTCTTTTGACGCATCAGGTGATTTTCCTGTCCTTTGCCCCTTTTTCAACTTCTGCTGGTATTGCCCATGTAATTCTAATATACCAGAAATCTGACTCTTAACGTTCCATTCGTGAAGCTTTAAATCCTCTTTTTGTCTCCCAGGAAACGGGTACTGTCGCTCAGAAGCCGCTGTGGCTGTTCTCCTCACTAAGAAATCCATGGCAAAGAGAGTCTATGCTACTGTGCTCAACGCTGGCAACAACACAGACGGTTATAAAGAACAAGGTACTATAGAGAGTGCAATCAGTTTTATTGAAGGCAACCAAGCATCAGGTTATAGTAATGGAGACTGGTGACCTCGGTCTTCTGGGTACTTCAGACTATCTCCTTTCCCCCAGTGCCTCATGGCACACTTGTGTCTCGCCACTGTTTCCAAATGCAATGCTGAAACTTTGCGTGTGAAGCGATCTAGCAAACGGAACGTGGCTGATGTTTCGTCAGGGAACACTTAAAGGCTTTCTCTTTTAATTTTTAGAGCCTTCCGCTGCCTGTGATGTGACATGAAGTGCAATTACAATGAAAACACTGGGGGGGGGGTGTTTTGGTAGGGAGCAGAGTTAATTTATGGGCTGTAAAAATGAAAGCTGAAGCTTAAAGAATTAAGAAACGTGCTGGGTTGTATTAATCCAGGGCGATATTTTAAATACCCACCTAGAGGAATGTATAATCTACAGACACTTTCAAAAAGCACCCATGGCACCTTTGGATACACACATGGAAGCAATATCTTACCCGAATAAAGAACTTTCTGACTCTGTCATGGACGTGATGGATACATGTACATTGCCTGAACTTCTGGTTTCCTGAGAGGTGCTTCATGGTGTTTTTACCCTTCGTCCAGGTGTGACGTTTCCTTCAGGGGACATGCAGCAACGCCTTGTTCGCTCCCTCTATCAAGAGGCCAACATCCCCCCAGAGCAGGTTGAATATATTGAGGCCCATGGCACTGGCACCAAGGTGAGTCAGGATACAGACAAACGTGGAGAGCCGCGTATTTGAGTTAGTTAGTGTGGGTTTTTTTTAATACTGACTTGATTGTTCTGTTAGGTTGGAGACCCCCAGGAAGTGAACGGGATCGTCGGTGTTTTCTGTCAGTCAAAGCGGGAACCTTTGCTTATAGGATCCACCAAATCCAACATGGGCCATCCTGAGCCTGCGTCTGGACTTGCCGCCCTTGCAAAAGTGAGTCTACAAACATGTCTTTGCATAACTTTTGTTATTGTTAGTATTATTATTATAAATGTACAGTATATACATTACCCAAGCTGTAGTACCCAATACATGACCAACTCATTCCTTTGGACACTCAGGTTCTCTTGTCGCTAGAACACGGTATGTGGGCTCCCAACATCCACTTCCACAACCCCAACCCAGACATCCCAGCGCTCTTGGACGGTCGTGTGCGTGTGGTGGCTGAGCCCACTCCTGTACGCGGGGGCATCGTAGGCATCAACTCGTTTGGCTTCGGAGGCTCAAATGTCCATGTTATCCTGCGCCCACCCTCACCCAACCCAAGTGCTCCAGCTTCACCGGCATCCGTACCCAGGGTGGTTCAGGCATGTGGGCGCACGGAAGAGGCTGCTACCTTTCTCCTGCATAAAGCCCAGGAACAGGCGGACAACTCCGCTTTCCTGGACCTCCTCAGTGAGGTGTGTGCTGTTCCCACCTCAAGCATGCCCTACAGGGCGTACACATTGCTGGGGGCGCAAAGTGAGGTTTCCGAGGTGCAGCAGGCTGCACCTTCCTCAAGGCCTCTCTGGTACATCTGCTCTGGTGAGTCCACAGTGGACACAAACCAAAATTGACCTTAGACTGTGGATTCTGTTATTTATTTTTATTTATTTATTTTTAGTTTTTACACATCACTGTAATGTTTGTAAGTGTATGAGTGTGCTTGTGTGACTCCGCCAGGCATGGGGACGCAGTGGGCCGGTATGGGCCGTAGCCTAATGCAACTGCAGGACTTTAGAGAGTCCATCCAACGCTCAGACTCCGCTTTGAAAGACACCGGGCTGTGTGTATCACGCCTGCTCATGGAGGCTGATGAAAACACCTTCGAGGACACGGTCCATGCATTTGTGGGCCTTGCCGCCATTCAGGTCAGGGTTTCCCTATGATGCACGTACACAACTCCTGAGCCGTGCTCGTCGCTGTTATGCACTGTCGCAATAGACACTATGAAAGTAGATTTCCGGATCATTCTGCATCTTCTCGTTTTGTCATCCATGCTGAATAACTGACTGGATTTTTGAGTAAGCAATTTCATGGTTTATTTATTTGCCAAAGGATTTAGCGACTGTTTGAATCGTATTCCGGGAGTTGTATTGTCAGATTTTGCACATTTTTCTGCTCTTAATGTCTGCTTTTTAAATGTAAACACAAGAATAAAAGCACATAAGCAAGCAATAAAGAATACAATTCAACACATTACCATGTATTTAATCTTCTTTAGTCCTTGATGATGCAATGTTGTGATGTTGCTCCGTGATCCTTCTGAAGTGCCATTTTATTGAAGTGTGCATATACAGTAAATGCAGAATGACATGAAATCTTGATTTTATTATTGTGCGTCGTTCCTCAGATTGCGCAAATAGACATGCTGCAGAAGATGGGCCTCCAGCCGGATGGAATCGTGGGCCATTCTGTGGGCGAGCTGGCATGTGGCTATGCCGATGGCTCCCTCAGTCACCGTGAAGCCCTTCTGGCTGCCTACTGGAGAGGAAAGTGCATCAAAGAAGCCAACCTGCCAGCTGGAGGCATGGCAGCCGTGGGTAAGACAACCTGTTCGTGATTAAGTCTGGAGTGAAGTGGAATTTGATATCTTGGGCCTTTCTGGGACTGAACTTAAACTTGTTCTCAGGTCTGACCTGGGAAGAGTGTAAGGTTCAGTGTCCACAGGGGGTCGTCCCAGCCTGCCACAACGCAGAGGACACAGTCACCATCTCAGGCCCACAGGTACACTCATGCCTCTTACTATGTGTGTTCATATTTGTACACTTTATTTAGTTCACCTGATTAAATGTTAATGAAGCATATCCTTTGTGTATCTTGTGTGTAGGAGTCAGTCAGCAAATTTGTTGCGGAGCTTAAGCAAAGTGGTGTGTTTGCCAAAGAAGTGCGCAGTGCCGGGGTCGCGTTCCATTCCTATTACATGGCCTCCATTGCTCCTGTTCTGCTGGCTGCCCTGCAGAAGGTATGCTGTAGATGTAACTTCCACAGCGCCATCTGGTGGTTCGGTTCAAAGATGAGCAGAAGCTTTCTTTTTTTATTTTATATTTTATTTTTTTAAGCAAAATTCTGCATTTTGTCTCACGTGTCCTTAAAGTATCCTTAAATGTATAACTTTAAATCTCAGCAAAATAATATTTACAGTAATTAATTGTTTAATGTTCTGAATTGCAAAAGAAAGTACTACATTTCTAAGCCTTTTTTTTTTTAACCCCTTACTCTCTAAAATGTCAGGTTTTATGCAAATTCACAAATGCATACCGTTCAATTACTTGTAAAGTATTAATTTGACAATTAATTGTAGTTATTAATTGACCTGTTAAATATTCATTTGTTTTAAAAAAAAAAAAGCTATTATTACATTATTATTATGGTCTTTTAGCTAAAAATGTAAAGTTAATAAAATAAGGAATGGTATTTGGTGTACATTGACGCTTGATTATTTGCGTGCGCTCACTCTCAGGTGATAAAGAACCCACGTCCACGCTCTCCCCGTTGGATCAGCACATCCATCCCTCAGTCCGAGTGGGAGAGCCCTCTGGCCCTCTACTCCTCAGCTGAATACCATGTAAACAACCTGGTGAGCCCTGTGCTCTTCCAGGAAGGTCTGAGCCTCATTCCTGACAATGCCGTGGTGGTGGAGATAGCTCCACACGCTCTACTGCAGGTAAGTGATGCAGCTTGGCATGAGCTCTTGAATCCAACAGGGGGACGCTCACTGTCTTGTTTGTTTTTTAAAGCAGCACTCTGATTCCCTCTCCAGGCCATTCTGAAGCGTAGCCTCAAGCCCACTTGTTCCATTTTGCCCTTGATGAAGAGGGGACATGCCAACAACCTGGAGTTCTTTCTCTCTCACATCGGCAAAATCTACATGAATGGGTCGGTACTGACTTGGTTATTTTGGGTTGGAAAAAAAATATTCTAAGATGATGTTACAACCTTGTAAATTTTTTGTGCTCGTGTTTTGTTTTTTTGTTTTTTTTGTAGTATTAATGTGAAAAGTAAGCAGCTGTATCCAGCTGTGGAGTACCCTGTTCCATTGGGGACCCCACTCATCTCACCTCTTATCCATTGGGACCACTCTCAGAGCTGGGATGTGCCCAAGGTGGAGGATTTCCCAGCAGGATCTGGAGGCTCCACCTCGGCCACTGTGTACAACATTGGTAAGTAATTTTTTTTTTTTGTTGTTGTGCATGGAATAATGTGTTTACAAACATCTCTTTCATTTCCACTGACACACTGAATCGGTGAACGTAGACCTCAGGAATGCCATTCGATGTCCATCTGAACTTTTTCCACCTTCTCTTTTTGGAAACTTGCAGATATTAACCCTGAATCTCCAGACTACTACATGATTGGCCACTGCATTGATGGGCGGGTCCTGTATCCAGCGACGGGTTACCTGGTGCTGGCATGGAGGACCCTGATAAGGAGTTTAGGCACGGTCATGGAACACACCCCAGTTACTTTTGAGGATGTCGCCATCCACAGGGCCACCATTCTACCAAAGACCGGTGAGTGCTTTTCTCTGTTCAAAGAGGGAGCTTACGATTGGCTGAGATAATGATCAGAAAGATGTCCGTGTTCAGATCTCAGCACTGCCAGAGAACTCCTGTTGGGCTCTTGAGAAAAATCCTTAACCTGCTTAACTGCTCCGCTTGTATTCTAATGTGTCTTTTCAAAATTATTTTAGATAAAATTCAAAATTCATTCATTTTATCAACAAACTAATTTCTGAGTCTTATAGATAACATACCATCAAAGTGAGACAGCCATGTTTAACCGGTGTATTTACTAACAAATGTAAATGGGGGGAAAAACGTCTCAAGGAATGAAAAATGCAGTCTTTTGGAAATCCGTTATGTTCTTCTGCATCACGCCACAGGATCAGTCCAGCTGGAGGTTCGTCTCATGCCCGCCACCAACCGCTTTGAAGTATCTGAGAATGGCAACCTGGCAGTCAGTGGTAAGTTATAACCCTGCTAGCCGACCGTCATGTGGATTAGCTCAGTTTTTGCATGAAGTGCAAGGCGATGCTCGTGTCTACCTTTCTGATATCTCTGACTGTTCCAGGTAAGGTGAGCATATTGGAGGAGGCAGCTTTGGATTCTTTCCACTCTCAGATGGCTGAGCCTGTGATCAGAGAACCAGAGGAACCGAAACTGCACCTGAAAGCTGGAGACATCTACAAAGAGCTGCGCCTTCGTGGATACGATTATGGCAAGACCTTCCAAGGCATTCTGGAGTCCAACAATGCTGGTAAATGTGTGCAAACTGACTTTCTGTACAGTATAAAACCATCCTTGTGTTTTGACTGTATGGTTGTGTTCTTATGAGTACTCTGATCGGTTTTCCTTTTTTCCTTTCCTTCTGGGTTGGTAGGTGACCATGGGAAGCTGCAGTGGACAGGAAACTGGGTGACGTTTCTGGATACCATGCTGCAGATGATTGTGGTGGGCCTGCCTGGGCGTAGTCTGCGCCTCCCAACTCGCATTCGTTCTGTGTGTGTTGATCCAACACTACATGAAAAAAGAGTTCAGGATTACTCTGAGGATTGGAAAGGTAAATGCATTGAAGGGACCTGTTTTAACTGTCCCTGAAGCTTGTGTTTTGGACATATCCGTCTCGAAGCTGCATGTGAAATGTGTTAAATGTGTGGCAGCCACAGATCAACTAAAGTACAACGTGTCTTGTTTCTGATTTTCGTTAGCCATTGACGTCCATGTGAACCGCTGCCTGGATAATATTACAGCGGGCGGAGTTCAGATCTGTGGCCTCCACGCCACAGTGGCACCCCGTCGCCAACAGCAACAGACCCCACCCACTCTGGAGGAGTTTGCCTTTGTGCCCCTGATGGACACTGAGTGCCTGGTGTCCAGTGAGAAACTAGCAGAGAGGCTCAGACACAGCAAAGGCAAGTCCCTTTTCTCTTCTTTGTATGTTTTATGTTGTAAGCTGCATGCAAAGCACATCTCAACTGATGATCTCGATATTCATGGGTCTGCAGGTCTGATTAACCATCTCCAGAGAAAGCTGGCTAGGCATGGAGTGAAGGTTTCCATCCCAGGATTGGAGGGTGTACAAGAGGACTGGCTGATCGACACAGAAACAGAGAGTGGTCTGTTACGGCTGCTGTCAGTACTGTGTGGTCTGGAACTTAACGGGAATCTGCACTCGGAGCTGGAACAGACCGTGCAGAAGGAGAGGCAATGTCTGCTACAGGATCCTCTCCTTAACGGCTTGCTAGACTCCCATGCGCTACGCCACTGCCTCGACACAGCACTGGAAAACTCCACTCCTGGCAAACTCAAAGTTCTGGAGGTACAGCGAAATGTTTGTCATCCCTGTAACCTGCTCAGCTTGGAACACCACATTTTAAATTTGCACTTAACTTGTAAAAGTGAAAAAAGCAAAAAAAAATTGTTTATGCAGTTGGCTCAATTTCTCTAATGAGCTTATAAATTAATTTATATTACAGCGATTTTATGCTTCCCATCATTTTACTCTGTACTCCTCACTCATCAGGCCCTCTCCAGCGAAGGCCGTGTGTTTTCCCGGTCTGTCGGCCTCCTTAACATTCAACCCATGTTGCGTCTGGACTACACGGCCTCTGATGTCGACACGGAGCTGCTCTCAGCCCAGCAGAGCTCTCTGGACGAGCATGGTGTCTCAGTTGCTCAGTGGGATCCTCACCACAGCACAGCTACGGGTAGCCTGGTGGGCGCTGATCTGGTGGTGTGTAACTGTGTCCCAGGGCCTATTTCGAACCCATCAGCTCTGCTGGAAAACCTGACCTCAGCTGCAAGGCAGGGTGGCTTTGTTCTGCTACACACCCTGCTGAAGGGAGACACTTTGGGCGAAACCGTGGCCTTCCTCACCTCTCTGGACAGTCAGATCAGCCTCCTCACTCTGGTGAGTGTGAGGGAGATGCTTGTGTCCAATGTGATTTTCAGATAAACATCTGGAAGCTCTTGTGAAAACCACACGATGTCGTACAACCTGGCTGAGTTCTGGTTCTCAGTTGTTCCTTTTCTGATTTTGCATGTGTGCAGGCGGAATGGGAGAAGCTGTTCAAAAAGGTCTCCCTGGACGTGGTCATGGTGAAGAAATCTTTCTACGGCTCGGTTCTTTTCCTTGGCAGACAGAAAACTCCTGAGAGACAGCCTATTGCACTGTCTGTAGACTCCACTGATTACAAATGGGTAGAGACTCTGAAGGTCAGTCTGGTTAGTCTCGCATCACTTTACTAGGGTTTCAGTTAAAGGTGAAACCTTTTACATTTCTACAGAATTAAGGTGATGTAGGTTGTTTTGATAGAAATGCACCATTGTAGGAACAGCTCGATAATTAACTAAAAGTACCAGAATCTGGGTGCCAAAGGTAATTATCTCTCTGTAAGGTAGTACTGCTGTAGTTTTACACACACAAACATTTTTAGATTTGATAGTTATTTGTTTTATATACGTGTTTGTTTTTTTTATACATATATATATATATATAATAATTATATATAATGCAGACAGAGATAGATATAACTGTATTCATTTCCATGAAACACACTTAAGTGTTGCATCTCTCAGATATGATTCCTCTGATTCTGTTATCTAAAATTCTCGATCGTACTCTTCCTTCCATCAGAGCCAGCTGGCTGAGATTTCAGATAATCCAATTTGGCTGACAGCCACTCAAGGCCATAATGGAGTGGTAGGGATGGTCAATTGCTTGAGACAGGAGCCTGGAGGCCACCGCATCCGGTTAGTTTTGTTTATCTTTATTGCGCTTCGTCCATATTTTTAAAGCATGAGTGTTTCAGTGTATTAGGCTTTTCATTGAAGGAAGATGATTTGCTTTAAATGTCAGTTCATCCTATGTGTGGTTTTTGTCTCTTCTCACAAGGTGTGCGTTGGTGTCTAACCTAAAGAAGTCCTCAGCAATGCCTTCTCTCCAGCTTTCCCATAAGGACATGCTGGCAGTGCTGCAGAGGGACCTGAGCATGAATGTGTACCGGGATGGACAGTGGGGGATGTTCAGACACCAGCTAATCACACAAGGTATTCCATGTTGGCATTTAATTTAACTAACGCTTACTGATTTTAACAGAATAGAATCACTCACGTGTGTGTGTGTGTGTGTGTGTGTGTGTGTGTGTGTGTGTGTGTGTGTGTGTGTGTGTGTGTGTGTGTGTG
>JAQLOM010000006.1:12379009-12391280 GCA_030068315.1 Chrysichthys thysi
GTGTGTCCCGCCTCTCGCCCAATGTCAGCTGGGATTGGCGCCAGCTTCCCCCCGCGACCCTGAACAGGATTAAGTGGAAGAAGACGAATAAAGAGTTATCTTACTGATATTGAAAAGAAGTAAACCCCTATTTGGTAAGTCATTATTTAAGAAAACTTTGATCCAAATATATAAAATTCTTTTCGCGTTTGAAACAGAAATGACGTACGACTGCTATTTGTAGAAAATTGAAATTGGTAATTAACAAACTTATTTTATAAATACTGCATTTTATTTTTTTTCCCTTGCGCTCAGAGAGCGAAGCCACCGGGGAATCAGCTAGTACGTAAATAAAAATCTAGGATTTAAATTATAGCTGACAATCAAGATTTCAAACTTTGTGTTATTCCGATGTTTTCCCTCTGTGAATTCTTTCTCCTTGAAAGGAACTTAATCAGATTTGAGTCGGTAATTGATGTGGCTTTGTGAAGGTGGGGTGGCCACACTTGTTCTGTAGAAATCATTTGGTGTTCAGAGACCCGATTCCTCGTGACTAAACAATTATCCTGTTCATGAGAGTGGGACCTCACTGGAAGTTCCAAGGAAATTGTAAACATGAATGTCTTTTGCTGCTTTTCCAGTGCAGGCCTTTAGGTGGGACACCGAAACAAAAGTGTGACATTAATCCTAAAATTTTGCTTGGTCTTACTGATGACAACAAAATAGGAATAATATGCTAATGTGCTCGTTTGATGGAAATTTAGTACCTAAGACACTTGAGATGACATGAATAAAATCGAGGCAGCCCTTTTCACTACTGAGACATTTTCTTCTGATCAGAATATGTCTTACCTGAGCATCAGTGAGACGGCATGCTGCTCTGGGTTCTTGTTGATATTTATAGTTTTCTGGCCTGTAGGACGGCCTCTGTTCAGTGATGATAAGGGCTCAGATATCTCACTTCCCTACAGTTTTATCTCCAGGAATCCCATGGCTATCAGGCAGCATTCCAGCGCTATGGTAACTGGAATTTTGTGGTCGTGGGAGTTTTGGAGATACTGGAAACAAACTTGGTGATTTGCTTAAATGGCACTAAGAAATTCCCAGGTTTAGGAAGAAAATTCCCACAACATCAGAAAGGAACTGAATGGAACAAAATAGGCTTCAGGGTGAGGAACCAGAGAATGAGCTGGAAGTCAGGTTTTTCATCATCTTCCATTATTATTTTTATTCCGACTGTGGAGATGAGGCATGAGACACAGCTGAGACGTTCTTGCATTCTTTTGGATTTAAAATTTTTTTTTAACCTATCAGTGTGCACTATGGGTTTCAGCTCCAAGATATTATTTAATAAGATTTAATAGCAGCCACCGAACACGTTTTTTTTTTTTCCTTCCCTCATGGAAAATAATCTAAATCAAGCAGGTGGCCACTGTACTGAAAGAGAGTGGAGCAGAAATGGAGGTCGTTCAGGCAGTGTTGGTGGTCTGGCTGCAGTGTGTCTCACAGACTTTATGGTGCAGTTGAGTCGACCTGCAGGAGGATGGAGAGCGGTTAGCAGAGCCGCTCATACAGAAACCTGGCATTAAAGGAGGCATTAAAGAGGCCCGAGGCTGGAATCCTCCTCATAATGGAGACCACCTTACATAGCTATAGCTACAAAAATACAGTTTATATTTTATGAACACATGGATGGACGTACTGATTGCTAGAATAAACATCTGGCAAATTTTGGACTGGTTTAAATACTAGGCTTATTTGCTGATCAAAATTTTTAACAGTCAATGTTGCCATCTTTGGGCTGTTTGGAAACTTTTTTGAAAGTTTTTTTTTTACTTTGCATCTTTAGAATTTTCAGGCCAAACAGTATTTGAATGAACTTAAGCATGAACCTGAAGCACCAGCTCTCCTTATGGTCAGATCTGAAAAACTACTGAAAAAGAGCCCAGATGCAAGAAATCCCTGCAGACTCGAACCCGTGTTTTTAAACCGTGTGATGGTTACTTCAAGTGGGAAGTGCTGTGTCTTTTATCTTTGTTTGTATATGATCAACTTTAATGATGGGTTACATAATTTTTCGCTGACTCCAACAATTTTAACACTCCCATTTCCACACCATTTAAATATATTGTATAATGTTCTTAATATTTTTTTAATGTGATACTGTGTGTTTTTCATATTTTGGAACACATTTTAAAGTTTTTAGTTTGTTAAAATCTGATGATGTGCAACTGATTGAAGCTGCATACATAATTGGAAAATTCTATTACATAACATCTATATATATAAAATTCTTTTTGCGCTTGAAATGGAAATGCCGTATGACCACAGAACGTATTATACGTGCGTATGCCCAGAAAGAGCGTCACAAGCACTTACATTTTAACTAATGACTTCGTTTGTGGACGCCATTTTTATACTGTTTTTACGAATTATTATTTTTCAGAGTTATTTAACTGACATTAAAACGAAGTAAACACCTACTTGGTAAGTAATTATCTAAGAAAACTTTGATCTAAATATATCAAATTCGCGTTTGAAACGGAAATGACGTACAACTGCTATTTGTTGAAAAATAAAATTGGTAATTAACAAACTTATTTTATAAATACGGCATTTTATTTTGAGCGAAGCCACTGGGGAATCAGCTACTATATACAGTATACATTCATACATATACGCTCATACAGTGTGTGTAGATATAGATATAATCTATAGAGATATAAAAATCCAGGACTGTCATTCTGTCGACTACTACTATTATGTCTTAAATTGAAAAGGAAGGTTTAAAAGTCCAATTTGCACAAGTAAAGCTAAGTTGTTTGTTTTTTTTTGGCCAAATACGCCCCAACCCCTTAAAACCACGCCGAGGCGCAATCGCCTTTCCTTTTGGCAACTCCACGAAAATGGCCGACAACATCCGACTTTAGCCGATATCCCGAGCAAGGTCCCGGATGAAGTTAAAATGGGGGCGGGGCGACGTATGGGGCGAGTCGCCCGGATGTAAGCGAGAAGGGGCGGTGCAATGTCGAGGCAGAGAGTTTGGTGTGGGAGAGGGACATGGACCGAGGGCGCTCTTCCGACTAGCAGAGGCCGACAGCGACTCGCACAGCCAGAACTCTTGAAATAATAGATGAGCTCGGGTCTTCGATAGGCTAAAACACAAAAAGCCATATAAGTAGCCCATCTTTCACATCTACTTCCCGCACACACTAACACGGCATTGATGGTAATGTATACAAGGAAACAACCGAGACTCGGCGATGGGTAAAGACCTCGATATTTTTTTTTATTTTTTGCACTACGATTTTTTCCTCCTCCTTTTCCTTCTCTTTGACAGTCCGCCATTTTTAGTGAAACCAAAATAAGTACAAACTTACCCAGTGAACCTTAGGCGTCTGTTGCAGTTCGTGCTTCGTGTTTAACTCTACACACGCCTGACTTTTCCCGTCTCTAACCTGTTTTCTTTCTATTTGTAGGTGCAACGACCGAAGGGACTCTCAGCCCTACCAGGTAGCGCTAAGCTAGGCTCAAACAAATCAGATTAAAAGGGCCACTCTGGCGCAGGCTTCTGGACCAGGACAGGCCTCTGTGCGCGAGACGCACACAAAAGTCTCACATCCGCCCAGATTTCTGTCGAAAACGACCACACAAACATGTATCCCGCGACATTTTATTTCTCTTGGTCGTCCCGTCAGCCGACCGACCGTCGAATTTGCCTTTTAGCTAACGCTAGCTTTGCGGTGCAACCCTTATTATTAACGAGTGGCTCCCAAGCTAATGCTAGCGGCTAAGCTACGAAGGAAGCAGGCTAAGAGAAGTCCTCAAGGTGTCAACAACAAATACAGACGATTTTTAACACTCACGGGGTCGTTAAAATAAACCCAAGCTTTAATTTATGAACCCCAACAAGTCGTTCAACGTGAGTTATTGGTTAGAAGTGACCTGTTTGCTTAAGTTGGAAATATTTTCAGTCAGGGAGTTGGTGATAATATTAAACAGCCTGCCTCAGGGGTCAGGAATCAAATATGGCGTGACGTTCACACAGCTTTACCAAGTTAACTAACTAGCTGTCCACTGGGATCCAGCTGATTCACATGATTTACGTTGAATTTGCTTGGAATTAACATGCCACTCAAGCCATGACTAACCCTGCAGTGCAGAGGGTTGGGTATTAATGTAAAGCCTCCCTCATGTCATCGATGTTGATCAGGTGTTGAATAAAGGTGCATGGCTGCGTGTATATGTATTACCTGTGTGTGTATGTATGCATGCATGCTGAAGGTAGGAATGTATTATGCCTTTTTCCTTTGCAGACTTTTAAATACTCGTCGAAGAGTCACCCGGGTGGTGATCACCGGCACGAGAAGGTGCGGGAGAGCAATGAGGGCACTCCGCCGTGTAAGATGCTGCGCAGATCAGACAGTCCTGACAACAAGCACACTGAGAGCAGTGCACACAGCAGAGCTAAATCTACACATCTGCACCGGGCCAGAGACCGGGACGGAGGTACGATCATTAAAGAACACGAACATGCATACGCCTTATCCTGTGCCCACGAAACAAACCTGTTTGTAAATAACTAGCCAGGGTGTACTTCATGGTCTGGGGTCAGAGATTTTTACTGCTACACAATAGGGTTGGTGGGGATTGAGTTTCAGGACAGCCTGTGTAGTAAAGTGTAGTAGAAAGCAAAACGTGAGCAAGAAATTTGCCTTAATACGGAGTTAGTGAGTGCAGATTCGACGTGGAAATGCAGAACTCGAACAAATGGATTGCAACCAGGAGCATGGTGATTGAAGTAGATGTGTAACGGAAATGACAGTGCACTCGTGTTATCAGAATTAGGAGTGTAGATTTAACAGCGTGATAAAGTGTAATCTGTAGAAACATTACCAGGGGTTTGGCGCTATATCTGAAGAGCCGTTATGAGTCGAGTTCTGCGAAGGAAAGAGACATCATTCTGACACCGTTTCTCATAACGTATTGTTAGTTCGCAAGCGAAAGCAATGGGCAGGAAGTATTTCCGATGTGGCACGTTTTTATTTTGTTTTAATGGGAGTCTGAATTTTAAAGGGTTACTTTTGGAATTGTGCCTCTTTTCTCAGTGAGCTGGTGTAATGTAATTGTTCCTGAAGTAGCTCTGTGAATTGTCGGTCGTTTCTCTATGGGCGGCAGCGTCATGTGTCTGGAACGTTTAGTTGTTATAAACCAGAAAATATCCTGTAGAAATAACTGAATTGACATCTTGGTTTAGACTCGGTAAAAATGACAACGCTTCATGACGTGGGTCTTTGTTTGGTTTTCTGTGCATGCTGTTTGTAATGTTTTAAATTCTGAAGGATATAAATATATGTCTTAGAAGGGTTTCAAGTGGTTTTTGGCATGCATGGGTATATAGCCAAAGCAAATAGTCTGCTAATAATCAATTCCATCATGACTTATTGTACATATTGTGCATGAAACTCCTTTTGGTGTGATGACAACGCGTACACACTCCCACCTCATTTCCTGTTCAGATCTCTCACTCCTTACAGATATCCACTTGTGACAAATATCTGAAAACTTCCACTGTCCAAATAGTACCAAAGACATGCACTGATGATGCATATCCAGATAAAATATCAATTCAGAGATCTTTGATTTTTCAGACCCTAAATCACTTCTAACATATTATGAACTAAACATAGCGCCAACCTGAATAAACTCTGCGTGAAGCACTCCTGTATTTTTCCTGCATTTTTCATTCTCGGAAACTTTTGTGAGCCAGTGATGTAATTAAGAACTGGCAGTATCTCGAGAACTTTTAAAATATTTAAACATGCTTTGGTGCGAAAGAGAATTTCCTTCACAGATCTCTCCGAATGAAATGGACATGAAACTTGTGCTTTAATCATGTCACCATTTTTACAGTATAGAAATAGCATACAGTCGCTAAAATACCAAAATCTATATTTTTGCTAACTTCCTTTTAACCGTAATGCTAACCCTGTCTCTGTCTCGCGCATTGGCTAGTCTGATGACTGACGTGAACAGAAAGTAATAAATACTTTTACCCAAATTACAAAGTTCCAGTGGAGAGAACAAACTTTTATTGCCCGTGTGTGTTTTGCCATGACCGCACTGCAAAGCAATGCTTTTTATTTATTTATATATTTTATTCTCTGTGGAGTTTAAACCTAGCCTTTACTTTAATCTCTAAAATAAGATGCATCTTTTTGACTCTCTTCAAATAACCACTCAGGAGACTTATTATACACAAATGATATTATGTGTAATTATACAATTACACAGTCTTATTTTACACACTGCCATTGGGTAGCACAACACTCGATCAGTATGCATGAGCTAAAATTGCAGAGCAAATGGTTTTTTGCTAGATTATGAGGTAGGAACATAAATGTAGGGTTTGTCTTGGATTTGAAACCAGGGATTTCTTCCTGACAATACACAACTTTAGAAGGCAAACAAACACATCTAGTCAGGCTTTGACACTTTCTGGGTCTGTGGATCGGCAGCCATAATGTAGACCTAGCCAAATCATCCACCTCGTTCCCATGTGCTTACAGCGATCCCCAGTTTATCGCGGAAGTTCCGTTCCAGACCCAATTGCGATAGGTGAAAATCTGCGATATAGACTATATAAACATTTTTTTAACAGTTTAAGCCTTAATCCCCCTCCCACACGCTTTAAACACATTTCACCATAGTAAAACTCACTTTTTAAACACATTGTAAACGTATTCGATGCGTATTTGGATGCTGCCGGCTGTTCTGTCCGAGATTACGCTATGTTAGCAGCAGCCAATCAGAGCCCAAGAGAACGAAAAGCACACTGATTTGGTTAAGTTTCCTTCTTCAGCTGATAACGTGCCTTGTACGAAAACATCTGGGTATTTCAGTTTCCCCAAGTAACGTTCGTCACCTCGTGATACGCAAGACTCTTTATCTACGCCTGTAGCAGGATGTTTTTGTTTACTGTATTGCTTAAATATTCATTATTTTACATGCATATTGAATTTTTACTGCATTTTTAAATATTTTTTGTGTATATGTTGTAATTAATACATTGTATTGTTAGTAATATTTTAGCATAGAATAAAGATAGCTATAAACCGCAGATGTCCGCACTAGAAATTTTAATGGTCTACAAAACAATCTGTGATATAGCAGGGCCGTGAAAGGTGAACCGCGATATCACGGGGGATCACTGTACATGTTTTTACCCCCTTATTGATCATGTCCATGAAACTCATTCAAAGTAAACATGATCAATCCTCAAAACTGGCAACTGCACGTTTTCTGTGATCTCTCCCTCACTCTCTGCGGTCTTTGATTTGAAATGGTTCAGAATGTCATGTATTCAGTAGCAGATGTTAAAACTCAAGCTACCAGGTTCTCTTTATAGGAAAGGATTCCTGGAGATAAAAATAAATGAAGTGACTGCACACCTGCGGTAGACTCTGAGCAGCACAAAACCAGGCACTTGTAGCTCTTTTTGATTTTACTGGTCGTGTTTTGCCGATTTCGCACCGGACGCATCACATAAGCGTTAACAAATGACATGACAGCAAGCTCAGGTTTTAATAAAGAAAACTACACTGTGATATGTTCAGCTTTATTCAACATGGAGGATGGGGGACAGCTGAAGTTGGTCCAAGTGTAATTGCAACACAGCTCTGTAAGTGACATGAAGCAGGGCAGCCTGTTTGTCTTTTTCTGTACCCATGAGCATCATTACCGTGCAAGCACATCTCTATGAAGCTACGGGTGTACAGTCATGATCTCTCTGTAGATTAGGATTCAGTTTAAAAACGTTCAGGTTCTGGCGTGTGGTGGTGTGCGATTTCAGTGGAGTTCAAGAGAGAACGTCCAAAGTTATGTCTGCACAATACGTGCTTGTGCTGTGTTTGCCGTGATGCATGTCTCGGGTGCAGCTGGTGTGTTTTTTAAGCGTGTTTTGTGCAGGTGCACTTTAGAAAAAGGTGACTGAAAATGTGTAGTGTGAGCTGGCTTTTAGGCTGATCCTTTAGTTGTTTGAGATGCTTTTTCTCCAAAATATACCTAGTGTATTCCAGTATATTTGTATGAACCTTGTTTAATGACCAGTGGAAATCGCTGACAAATTAAAACCTAATTGTCTTTTATTGTCTGTCTGTCAAGATGATATTTTGGATGGATCTTGGTTGGATGCACAAGTGAGTAAAAGTTTATCCATGCAGGACATGAACACAGATCAACTAAGCCTTTACTATTATTAATGTCCTACTCTTGTGGCATCTTGAGTGTGCTTGCTCTTCAGGCACACTATTGTTCTTAAGTCTTTTTTTCTTATTCTTATTGTTATTCCGTTCACCCATTTTTTTCGGCCCTGTACTCCTCTTAGGGCTTTCGAGCTAGAGCAGGCATGTCCAATCTTATCCAGAAAGGGCTGGTGTGGGTGCAGGTTTTCGTTCCAAACAAGCAGGAGTCTCACTTGAACCTATTGAAAGCTTAGGTCAACGGGTTAAACAGGTGGAATCAGGTGAGGCTCCTTCTTGTAATTCTGTGGAAAACCGGTGCTCTCTAGGACCTTGAGGAGACATTTGTGTGTTTTTCCGCACAATTCCGCACCAAAACCGGCGCTCTCTAGGACCTTGAAGTTATTAGCGTGCTTGCTGGTCCTGGTAACATTTGAGCAAACACACTTTGCATTTTCTCTGCAGAAATGCAGTCTAGTTGTTTTTGGGAGTCCAGAGTTAAACCCTGATCATGTTTATTATTGTCTTTGGGATTGTGTAGTGCTTCAGCACAACCTTTAAATCCTGTTGTGGTGCTTTACTTTGATCGACTTCTTTCTCCAACCCTGACTGTGCTATGAAAACTGAAGTCAATGCTCCTGAAGTTAGCATGGGCCTCAGTCACTCGGACATTTATCATTAATGTGTAGTGATGAACAAGATGACTATAAAATCATGTCATTTCATGATTAGCCTGGTAGTATGGCTAGTTTTGATCAACAGTCTGCATATTTACCGTTTCAAGATTTTAGTAGAGTGCTTTATCCAGAGCCGCAGATGCAACAGCTTTGTAGGCTGCATTCAAGATACTCCCACATATGCTAGTGCAAATGGGTCAGGGTCCACGAATTATCAAGCTAAGCCCCTGTTAGAGAGCACTCGAAAAAAAAGGAGATAGTAGGGCAGCGAGAACAACAAGCAGAGGTCGTTTTATTTTTTAAAAGGTTACTGTTTTGTTTTTTTACACAAAAGGTGCGTGGTAGAAGAGGTGGGTCTTGAGTTTGCACTTCACAGTGACTCAGCTGTTCCCCACCACAGCCAGGGGAAGTTCATTGCACCACCTGGGTGCCAGCATGGAGAAGAGTCTCGATGTGCGTGTATCGAGTCATGCTCGAGGGTCGAAAAGGACCGTGGTGCACCCAAAGAATATGGATGGTTGGAGTGAAAACCCGCAGCCACACTGGGGCTTCGTAGATCAGATTAGACATCCTGAATGTGTTTTAGAAGTAATCGTACTATGTATATTTAGAGACATGATCATTTAACAGCTTCAGAATCTATGGCTGTTCATGTCCAATTCTGTGTTTTGGGAGAAAATCCTGGCCTGTGTGATGCACCTGATATTTGCTTGCTTCTCTCTGATGTATCACTAATTTCAGAGCGCAGATCAAAGTTTTGTATGCGCGTACATACTACTGTACGCTTATCTTATGGTACCGTGAACATTTCCATCGTGTTTGGGGATAACTCCTTGTACTGCGTGTTACCCTGTTGCTAAAATGTCTTTGTTTTGTCTTTTTGTCCCCCCCACGCCCCCCGTGTTCGTATGTGTAAACCTAGATTTTTCTTGTGGTCCTGTTTAAGTTCTGTCGTGCAGGAATCCAGAGGGATATCATGTCTCGGGTTTAGAGCAGATGTGGTGACACCTCCACTGTAGCACCTTCCACATGCAGCAAGTTGTGCTGCTGTAGTTACATGCACAAGATGGGTTTTTTCCCCCTCAGTCTGTTTTGCTTCTTGAGGCCTGTGGTTTCTAGCTAGAAACAGTACTAAAATACAATATTCATGCTATGGCGTGCATGTCATTGCAGTGCTGTTCCAGAAAATTAACCAGCGCCTCTTTTGTGTGCTGCTCTTGTACCACAGTGACGCTGAATTTCTGAATCTGGAGACTTTTCTAAAACAGCACAGCTCTGAAAATAGTTCTGCCAGAACTACACATAGCAAGAGTAGTGTGTTTTTTGTAGCTAGAAATCAATTGCACCAGTGCTCTGGTTACATGTGCGCAGGGTATGTTTTTCTCTCTGAGTTTGTTACTTGCAGCTTCACTAGTGGTGTCCAAGGCGTGCTGTTATGGAAAATTTTAACAAGTGACCAATCAGATTTGAGAATTGAGTAGAGTCATGGTATAGTCCTGAAACGTGACCAGAATACCACGGTGGATTGTGCTGTTGCAGAAATGTAATCCTGTCTGGGGCGGTATGATGGTACCGAGGATTTCTTTGTTGAATAAAGGTGCATTTTACACTTAACTCTAGATTATGGAGATTGACTGACATACATGTGCCTGTGGATGAATGAACTGTTACTATAGAAATGCTAAAGTCCATTCATGTAAACATACCCTTTAAATCGCAACCAGAAAATTCCTCAACACATGACCAGTCAGATTCGCGACCTGCTCGGGTTCCTGTGCACTCGAAGGTGAAACTCCTCCATCTATGTTGCCCACAGGTCTGCCCTGTGTCTAATGTGCACTTATTTAATTTACCTGAAAATAAAACATGTACTTTAGCTGCTCCCAAAGCTTTTGGACCTGAAGCAGATGTGCGTTTGGTATTTATATAGTCTATCAGTAAAAAAAAAAAATTAAATCTAATTGTTCATTTGACTGCAGCAGAGCCTGAGAAAGGCGCCACATTTTCTGCATATTTTGTTTGTAATGGCATTTTTAATTATTTCTTTATTAATTTGCAGGCACAAGTATTTCCCCTCAAGAGAATTCCAACAACCACAGTTCTCTGCACAGCTCCAACTCTCACTCGAACCCCAACAAATCAGACACAGTAAGTACCTCCTTGTCTGTGTTGCACTGCTAGTGCGCTCACGTTTGTGAGAGAATAAATAAATGAAAACTAATAAACTGTACCTCTTATTTTATTCAGTTGGTGCCTGTGAAGCTTGGGCATCCTGTTTAGGCTGTAGTTTTTTAAGCTAACAACCGTTGGACTACTGATCAGAAGGTCGGGAATTCAAGTTCAAGCTCTGCCAAACTGCCACTGTTGGGCCCTTGAGCAAGGCCCTGAACCTCAAATGCTCAGTTGTATAAATGAGATAAAAATGTAAGTCACTCTGGATAAGGGCGTCTGCCTAATGATGGAAATGTAATGTAAGCCTCACGCTCGGTCCACTCTCTCTCTTGCTGTATAATCCTTTCCTAGCAAAGAGGCAGGAAATAGACGGCGTCCGTTATTGTTGTACAAAGTTGCCAGAGTGACGCATGCGGTATAATAACATATTGATCTCTAAGCGCTGTTAAAGCATTTCCACTTGATTGGAACGCTCGGTTGTGCTTTTAACATGTAATCTGTTGCACACTGCCAACCTTCAGCACGACTGACAAAACATGATGAGGGAACAAAGAACATAAGCTCATATTTGGTCTTTGCTGTTTCTGACTGTGCTGCAGTTAATTGTAAATTAAAACCTTTTCCAATGGACAAGTGGACCTTGATTATAAGCCGACCAGTGTCATGGTGTAGCAGGCAGATGTTTTGTTTTCCTCTGAGTTTTGTGGTGGTTTCTTTTTAATTTAGTTTGGATGAACACCCATGTTTGCATGCGTGAGTGGAGTTTGCTTGGCTTGGTCAGGATATTAGTGTAGTCTGCTTTGATGGACACTTCTTATTGGTTCTCATTGAGCCTTGCTTTTTCTTTTTTATTTAGATAAACATGCTATGCGTACCAGTAGTAGAAGTAGTAATAATAA
Source organism: Chrysichthys thysi (assembly GCA_030068315.1). NCBI lineage: Eukaryota > Metazoa > Chordata > Actinopteri > Siluriformes > Claroteidae > Chrysichthys > Chrysichthys thysi. Next base: position 12,390,977 of record JAQLOM010000006.1, read on the forward strand.
TAATAATAATGGTGATGGCACTGTTCCAGAGAATCAGGAAAAAGATTAGAGAAAGGGAAAAATGGGGGGGGGGAGGTGTATGATTTTAAATTAACTTTTAAAATCGGAGGAAAAAGTAGAATCACAAAGGTCCTGTGGGGTGGCAAGTAGGGCTGCCACAAACGATTATTTTGATAGTCGACGAGTCACCGATTATTTTTTGCGATTAGTCGACTAAACATTTTAGTTTACAGCTTGAAGTGTTTAAGGCAGGGGTGGGCAAACCTTTTGACTCATGGGCCACAGAGGGTTCTAAAATTTGACA
>JAQLOM010000006.1:12418236-12430447 GCA_030068315.1 Chrysichthys thysi
GGTCAAAATGATTGCAAAAGTCATCAGGATCTGCAGACATCTCACTCTTCTCATCATGCACTTCTTAATAACTCTCTCTATTTCTCTCTGTGTGTGTATATATATATATATGTGTATATATGTGTGTGTGTATATATATATATATATATATGTGTATATATGTGTGTGTGTATATATATATATATATATATCTCTCTTTAATGTTCATTCCGGACCCAGCTGAGTGTGTATGAGGATGTGATGTGCCTGTGTAGCTCTGTGTGCAGCTCTGTGTCTCTCACACTGCTCTTATCTCTGGAGCTTCACTGTCGCTTCATGAGATTCGCTTTGCTTTCAAACAGTGACCTGTCCTAAACAACAAACATATGAACAGACTGGAGGGGCCGCGGGGAGATATCGATCTCTCTGTGTGTGTGTGTGTGTGTGTGTGTGTGTGTGTGTGTGTGTGTGTGTGAGATCGACTCGGCCCTAATTGAGTGTCACAGTCTGTGTGTGTCGGCTCTGTGGCGCCATGGGCCTCTTTGGATTGCTAATTTATCTCAGCTCCACTCTCCCGCTTTCCTCTGTAGGAGATCTTCCCTCCGAGCTGCACAAGTCGGAGAAACACCACCGACTTCAAAAGGCCATCGCTTTATTTGATTATTGTTTTTGTTTTTTTGTTTTTTAGCAGATATGCTGATGCTAACCTGATAATAGGTAAGTCGGTCTATTTAGCCTTGTTTGTGTTTATCTCAATCAAGTCATCATCTCTCCCAACTCAGCAGCCTTTTAGTCACAGGACATAGAAATATAGGAACAGCCTATAAATCAGATCCTGCATTAAAATTTAGGTTTAATAAAATCAGGGGAGCACGGCCTCATCTAGCCTAGCATTAAAGAAGATTGATTATATATTTTAAATACATGTAAATCATGCTTATTGTGACTCAAGACCCCGTATGCGTGATTATGTGTAAAATACAGCTTCTCTTATTCCAAAACCTTTGAGCGGGTTTCTTGTTGTAATCAAACTGAATGGTTTCTTTCCTTATTTCTTAATTGCAGCTTTAATGTTTGGGGGCGGGGCCATTGTGTGACCGCCGCCTGAACCAATACAAAACGCCAATCGCGCCGCGCATGCAAATAAACCCACACCTCTAGCCAATCCGTGAGCTGTGTGGGCGTGGTCACGAGAGGTCCCCAAAGCCGTGTGCTGATAACTTGGCGTGTGAGCGCGCGGCTTACAGTCGGCCGTGTGGTCGGAGGTCCTGTGGAGGAGCTGCTCCAGGAGGACTACACCTCACAGTGCTGGGTTTCTTGCCTCTTTGTGGGGATTCGGATGATTTCTCCGGCGTCGGCAGTGTGTAGCTTGGGCCCAGGGACAGTTTTGGTGCGGTAGCTTGGTGTTTTTCTTTGCCCGTGCTCCCACTGAGCTCGTGGCCCGGGAGAGTTTGGCCTCTTGGTGTTGCGCGTGATGTAACCGGAGGATCTGCGGAATGCCCCGGTTTATCAGTGTGATCCTCCACGTGTGAGCTCCTCTCTGCATGCAAGTAAGTGTTGAATGATCACGGACAGATCGGAGGTTGTCTCTCTGGCGGGGATCTGGGATCTGGTCGTAAATGGATCGCCGTTCCAGTTTTGTTTCACTTTGGCTTCAGCTGGAACTCTGTGCCATGGCCGTGCTCCTCACCAAAGGTATGGAAAACCGACCCAGCTTTCTTTCTTTATTCCTTCTTTTTTTTTTATTTCATCTCCTCAATCAGGAGTCTGTACATGTTAATGAAGCAAAAGCCAGACAAAGCCCTGCTGCTCCTCCTGCTGCTTCACTCTCACCTTAGCTCAGCCTGGATCACTCCCAGCATGTCTAAGGTGAACCCTGGAGCTCAGCCCGAAGTTGGAGATCCTGGCTTTATGCACAGCAATGCTGTTAGAGCTGGTAATACATTGTTTTGGGGGGAAGGCAAACTGATCTGTAACTCTGCTATTTCAGTCCCCATGACATGACTGTAGTGATCCCAGTAGCTCATAATCTGAGACTTTATACACCAACTAATGTCACCTGTGACCACAGAGTAACCAGAAGGTAATCCAGGCAGGGTTAGCCTGCATGTGGGGTTCTGTAGCCCATCACAGGCCACCACATGTAACCACAAAAAAGCACTTTATATAAAGAGTCACGGTCCTGGAACAACCCCCCCCCCCCCCACCAGGGGTAATTGCTGTTAGCAAGAACACTTAAGAATGCATCCAGAAACCTTGTTGCAGAACCTGAACGATCCCTGAAACCATTTTGTGTTGAATCGTGTAGTACATGTTGAGTGCCCAGCCTTGTACTCTTCTGCTTTCTGGTGTTGTGTGTTGTGTTGTCAGCAGTTTACACTAGCAGGAGTGATGACCCGTAACTCGAGACTTGCTGGTCTACAGACACCCATACAAAACCTGTGTGTGTGTGTGTGTGTGTGTGTGTGTGTGTGTGTTTTGGTGTTTGGTTCCAGGTAGACACACACCAGCAATTTCCAGATAAAAATGAGTCAGACACAGTTTCTACAAACTGCCCCTGGTGGTGTATTATATAAATATAATTTTATAAATCTCATATTTTTGAGATTGCACATCGAAGTGGTTTCTGACATTTTATAGTTTTCCGTAGGCTGATCCATTTACTGACACAGACAGGGTTAGGGTTAGTACTTGCAGACTGGCTTCTTTACAGCTCTGTCTTTACACGTTTTCATTTGGGTTCAGATAAACTACCTGTGGCGGACACGTCAGGTATTCGACACTAGTAAACTTCTGTTGTGAACAATGGACAGAAGGGACCATCTAACACCATGACCCCGAGAACAACATTGGATTGAAAATCTGATTTTTCACACTGGGCTCTCTGCAAACAACACACATTTCTCGTAGTAGTAGTACAAGTTTAATACATCTTAATAGTTCTCTTTAAATAAAACTGGGCCTTTTGGAACATTGTGCATTGTTGCTATTGTTAAATCACATGCTATTTTAGCGAATATTTAAGAACACTGAATCAAACCGTTTTAATTGTACAGTATGTATAATTCTCAAATCTAATTCTGTCAAACATTGGGTGATAATTTTGCCTAAGCAGAATGTATTTGTGTGAATTTTGTTTTGCAGGAGAGATCAGGTGCTACTGTGATGCCCCGCAGTGTGTTGCCACCGGATACATGTGCAAATCGGAGCTCAACGCCTGTTTTACCAAGGCTTTGGACCCGTTTAACACAAACTCCCCTTTAACACATGGATGTCTAGACCCACTGTTAAACTCTGTGGATGTGTGCACTCGAAAGAGCTCCGACATTTCCAACGGAGGCCCGTCTCCTATTGAGTGCTGTCATGATGATATGTGCAACTACCGGGGTTTACCCAATATCGTTCACCCGCGAAGTGACCCCACAGGTGAGCACTAACATAAGTATCTAAAATATTACGCATGTTCAGATGATGCGTGGAAGTGTTCTGTTTTTTCCACATTGTCCTTGAGGGCCAGGTCTCAGAAGCTTGAGTTTAAAAGCTTGTTTTTTTTCTTTTTCTTTCTTATTTCTTCCTGGATATATGTAATGGGTTGCTGGATTAGTAAGCAGTAGAGTTTTTACCTTTTGAGCAGTATGGTAGAGATGACATGCTTTTGATAATGTATGGATTATGTAATGTCTCACCGTACAGGAATGTGCAGCACTTAGGAGAGAGCAGGAAAAATGTACATGAAAGAACAACTTTTTCCTCTTTGCTTTTTCAGACCGTTACCAGACAGATGGCTCAAACCAGAATCTGATCACTCGAGTTCAAGAATTGGCCTCAGCGAAGGAGGTGTGGTTCCGGGCGGCTGTGATCGCCGTGCCCATCGCCGGGGGCCTCATCCTGGTGCTGCTCATCATGTTGGCGCTCCGCATGCTGCGCAGTGAGAATAAGCGGCTCCGGGTGCAGAGACAACAGATGCTCTCCCGCTTGCACTACAGCTTCCACGGGCATAACCATGCCAAGAAGGGCCACATGGCAAAGCTGGACCTGGAGTGCATGGTGCCTGTGACTGGCCATGAGAACTGCTGTGCAGGCTGCGACAAACTCCGGCAGGCTGAACTGAGCGCACAAGGAGGCGAACGCTTCCTCTCCCTTGTGCACTGGGGCATGTACACAGGCCACGGCAAACTTGAGTTTGTATGACTAGTGACTACTTCACCGTGCCGGGACTGGACTCGCTCGTTGGGCTCTGGGTGAGGGCCAGCGTGAGAACATTCACGATGCTTGAACTGTGTTGCATTTTGTTGCTGTACTATTATTATTATAATTATTATAATAATTATTATTTTCCACTTGCATTTTAATTTTATTTTCCTTTGTAAATGGAGACAGAAATGAAAAGGCCACAGATGTTTGCCTTGTCTGGGTTTTTGTTTATTTTTTTTTTTAAGTTTTGTTTTCCCTTGATGGAGCACTTTACTTGAATTAGGGCTTGAGAAGGTGGAGTTGATAAAGCCTTTTGAGCCCTATCCTGTGGATCCTTGATTGACACTGAAGACTAAAGGATTCATCTTATTTGCACATTTGTAGAAAAATCAAGATGAAAATACCTTCCTTTTTTTATTTTTATTTTTTTGTTGGTTTTTGCATTTTGGAAAAGGAAAAAAAAAAAATCACTGACGCCAGGGTATGACTTTTTTTTTTTTATTATTTCAGTCAAGTTCTATAAATAAAGGACTCAGTGTTGACTGTAAATGTTTTAAACATTCCAGGCTATGACTTTATTATTCTCTTTATAAGGCTGCGTGTATTACCCTGCGTTTTACGGACGCTTGTTTTCTCTGTAGTTCAGCGGTAGCAGGCGCGGGGAAGTAATAACACAGGGGCCTTGTTCACAAGTAGAGCCTTCGACTGCACTGCGTCATTTCTGAAGCCCCTCCAGAGGGGACACATTACATTTCTCTCGCACGTGCACTCCAGGGATTAATGCTGCAGGCTGAGTGAGTATTTATTTAGCATGTGAGTGAATATCAGGACGCTGTAAGCTCCGAGCCCTCAGCTTGCACTCTGCAGGCACAGTAACGCTCCTGTATTCGCTCAGCCGGGAGGTTTCACCTCGCTACAAACCTGCTCTGAGAACTTTGACATTTTCGGAGTAAGTCAATCGAGTGGTGTCCCGGTAACTGTACTCACTCGCACACTGATCTGCAAACCGCAGCGCTCAGCTTGACGTAAGGCTCGCATTCCACTGTGAATTAGTTTGCTATGGAGATGGTGTAGTAAAGAGCTCGGCGTCTTCTCAGACAGAAGTGAAGACATTAGAGAGGGGAAAACAACCCTGATATCTTTTCATCTCTATAGTAAGTATGATGGATGCGAGACAGATCTGTGTAATGGATCATGACATGGTCCAGCAAACCATTCAATTATTCCATCCAGTTCTTGAAATGGGCCAACATTACACTGATGTCTGAAGACCATAGGCATATCTAGTTGTGCTTCCATTGTGAAGAGAAACCACTCGAAAGACGTGAATAGTGAATTCTCTGGCGCCTGTGTTTTCATGAAACTTTTGTTTTGAATGAGCTTGAAGGCGAATGAGTGTTCAAAGCAGAAATTTGGTGTTAAAACAAACCACAGAGACTTTCAAGACATGGGCTTCTACATAGCTACATGGAGAGCAAAGCCCTTTTGCCGCACGCTGGAAGGTAATGCGTGCGTGAACAATCCAGCAACTGTTTCTTCAGTTCAGTTTCATTCATGGTGCTATATGCAAGTTATTTGCATGATTCGAATTATTCCATACATTGTCGTTTTTTGACTGCAACAAACACGGTAACTGAACTTGTATCTATAAACACACCCATAAACCCAACTGCCTTGGGCTGTCAAGTGATCGTAATCTCATCTGAGCAAGGTCCAAAGCCTGCCCACATCCTGGAAGATTGTGTATGCTGATTTAAAATGCTAAAATTCATTTCAGTCCCCACTGTGGTTAATCTGCTCAGCACCTCAGTTCTAAGTGCTTGGTCAGCGTCGGCTCAGATATCTCAGGTGATCTTTCTGTGAGTCACGAACCCCTGGAAGACGCCATTAACAGCCACTAACATTAGTGAGGATAGCTTCCCTCAGGACTATTAGCGATCCTGTAATGATAACAAAAGCCCTGAGAGTTTAGACAAGCTGATGCTCTAATTGTGTTCTGAACTCAAACTCAGCTCGAACCATCATCTGCTTTAACCACTAATGTGTGTTTAAAAAAGAAAAAAACAAAACACTTCATGTGTGCATCTTGATAAGTTAATAAATTTATTTAAAATCTCATCATCCCTCTTGTCAGCTTTCTACTATAATTAAAAATCTGATGGTGTATGATTTCACATTAGCGTTGAGAGAAATGATGTATTCAATACATATATACAATATATCATCACTGAACACACACAACATGAAGAGTGGAGGACATTAATATGTTGAAAAAAAACCCGTATAAATATTTCTGGAGGCTGATCGTATTCCGAACCTATACGATCCGAGCCTCATTCCATTTCCTTGCTGTTACGTGATAATTGTCCTGTAAGTCCGCATGTTAAGACATGGACGGTGGTTAAGTCTGTCTCTGCCAAAATCACATAAACCTTGGGCTAAGTGTTGTGCTTGTGAAATTTTGAAAAGTCTTAAGCACAAGTCATGTGCACATTGCTTTAATCGTTTATTTGAAATGACGGTATGTGTCTTTACATGCTCCATCACTTAACGTCTTCCTATTGTTCTGAAGCACATAAAGCCTCATTAACTTCAATAACTTAATCAGACACAAACATGTCCTGAGCTGGGCTTTCCCTAGATGTTCTCCACTGAGTGTGTGTGTGTGTGTGTGTTTGTGTGTGTGTGTGTGTGTGTGTGTGTAAAGAGACAGCAGACTGTGTACTATTTGCATTGCTCATTTACCATGCCCCTGGCCCACCAGTCTGCCTGCATTGAGATGTAAATTTGATAGAGGCTCCGACTGAGAGTGCAACAAAAGCTCAATTTGTTTTGATGTGACTTCAAACTGCTCTCGTTGTCATCCAGCAATCTACTTCGATTGGGCCTGAATCTGTGTCTCCATTTTGTGCTTCATCTTCTCCTTTCCCCTCTCATTAGTTTTGGCCTAGGATGAACAGCACTGGACTTTAGACAAACGCACACAGTTTATTAAAAAAATAAAAAGAAAAAGAAACTTAGGTTTTGTTTTCAGGAGTGGAAAATATATGCGTTTGCCTTTGTACACTGTACAATGTTACTATATACTTGACACTGTACTAAACTATGATGGGAATTTATTACATGTGGTCTTACCTTTAAACTTTTATTTTACTCTTTATATTATTATACTTATAGTCCTTCAAAGTAAAAGTCTCCTTTTCTTATCCAGCCAGTGACTGAAAGCGACAATCAAATCATGGGTTCAGTTTAGGAGCCAATCGTTTCATTCTAATAATCAATCAATCATGTTCATCAGTGTAGAAAGAAAACTTTTAGGAATCATGCTGGCCATGACCTTCTCATGCTGGAGTCATGCTTTAAGCTGGAGCTAGCAGTGTGTGTGTGGATATGGAGAAGTCATGGACTCCAAGGTGGAACTTGAGGATGAGCAGCTCTGGCTTTGCCTCACTAAATGTATATTTGAGGTTAAACCTGACCTCCCTAGAAAGAAAGGATGCATGTTGAGGTAAGTTTAGCTAATTGTCCAACATTAACTGGCTTTATGTTACCAAGTTAGCCTGTTATCTTTGCTAATGCCAGGATTGACTAGTTTAGGTCCAGGTTTTCTCCAAGTCAAAAGTGCAAAAATTCTTTGATGCTTTTTGATTCCAGTGTTGCTTTTCGTAAGTTTCAACATGTTTGTCCACACACACAGTATATCTATGTGTGTGTATGTGTATATATGTGTATGTGTGTATATGTAAATGTGAAAATGGCTTTCCGATTTTAATTTGAGAAAATCCTAACAAATGTATTCCCTGTCTCATATGATTATTTATTAGTTTTGCTAATGAAATAAACCCAGGCACTCCCAACAAACAAACACAATCCATCATTCCACAACAGCTATTTATGTGTAATGCCTGGACTAAAACACTGAAGGACCTCGCTTTGGGAACTCAAGTGATGGCCTTCTGACAAGTGTCCGTTTAATGGCTTGAATATGTAAATATTTGCCGGAGAGGAAGGGACAAGCAGAGCTCCGTGCTTTGAAGGCATCAAAACACCAACGGGAAGCACGTCCTCGTGGTCCTCTGCTCTCCAAACATTTCAGCTAATGTCAGACTAACGTTTAGATCTAAATCTGCTCGAGTGTAGAAACTGCAATGCTTGCAATGTTTAAAAGACTGGCTATACCTCTTCAACCCTGAAGGTCAACCTCTTTACATCGGTATTTTATTTTTTGTTTACTTTGGTAGCGTTTTTCTGAGTCGCTGAGTGCTCTAAAGTGGGGGAAGAAAAGGTCAGCCCGGAGCATGGACGTAGCCGACTCTTTCTGGAGTGGCAGTATTTCTGTTCTGAACCCGGTCAAAAGCGCTGCCTAACTCGTATGCTCAGGGATTGTGGGTTTTACACTCGGCCAGCCGTGGCGATTGTGTGCTAGCAATACCGTGATGAAAAAAAACTTTCCAGCATACTATCACCAAATAAAGACTCTCTAATCTGTAGACGCAGCGTGCCTACAAGCACTTAAAAGCCTTCTCCGTATGGTAGGCAGCATGATCCTTCTCTGAGGAAGCCGTCCATAGATGGCAGAACAATGTTCTTTTAAGAGCAAGGCTTCCGCCACTGACCCCTAGTTGCTAAAACCTACTCTACTCTGCAGCTCTAATGGACACAGGTTTATCTAAAGCACCAAACAAGGCCAGGCCTGACCAGGAGCCTGTGGCACTTGTGATCGAGTGTGACTGATCTGTTGAAGTGTGTGCGGAAGTGCAGATACGGGAGTAAGACTCACAATGAGGGCTAAAATGCTTTGCCTAGTTTCTGTTGTAAGCTGTTGGAGTGATGGATCAATAAACATGCGTGTTCCAGGAGGTATTTGGTCTCCGGTTGGAGCCAGGTGACCTTTGCATGCCTAAATAAATCAATCAAATTGACGTTGGCTTTTTTTATAAAAAAATGAATTAATTAATTTGTATAGGATCTGTACAGAGATTCATTTGGCGATGACGCTATTAATGAATACGTGACATATTCCTTCGACGTGGATGTGAACTTCAGCTGGAATGAACTGCTGCCCTTGCCAGTAAGCCTATTATCCTGAAATGGCAGTCTTACTTTATTCCATCTATAATGACATTTTTGGTGGACTTTAGCTGAAAGGTGAACTTTAATCTGGGCACCACTGACATGTAAATCCCCAGTACTGGAACCAAAATAGCCTGAGCATACTGATGAATCCGAGGTCTACACAGGTTTGGAGCCAGAGTTTGCATTCCTGTTAACCTGATTTAAAAAGAAAACCAATTTTCAGGAGCAGGAAAGTTAACAGACGTAGTCCTGTGATGAATTTTCTTTGAAGAGATTAGGTGCAAACAAACCATCAACACAAAGGTGTAGCTAAAGCAGAAAAAAAGACCGAGGGAAAAGGGGTGGAAAGCTATAAAAGGTTGCGTGCATACGGCTCGAGACTAATACTGGATTTCACAGAAGCAGATTTGGCTCCTAGCCCGAGAAGCTTCTTATCTTTTTTTTTCTTTGCTCCTTTTTAAACTGTGACACACACCCTGGCTTGGCAGCCGTAGCCTCGGGCCTCCTGCCGTGATATAATGTACGCGCATTGTGAGTGCAGAGCCCCTGGATTACAGTTTTGAAAGGAGAGAAGCCTGTGTCTCTCCTCATTACCTGGCTTTATTCAAATATCACCTCCACTTCTGCTTACTCCAACTTACTTGTACGACTTGTGCAGATCTGGGATCAGTTTTGAACACGTTTAAATAGTTAGACTGTGGTTGAGGTTTGAATAGGTTGGTAATTTTGTGATGATTCACATTCTTAGAGCGCTAGACGGAAATATTGTTCTTCCAAATGCTATAATGAGGCAAGGAAGGGTTTTAAAAGGTCAAATGAACAATAATTTATTCATATCGCACTTTTTTTTCCCTCCCGGGTTAAATTAGTGTCTGTCTTATTTGTATGTTGAAATGAAAAGTCACTTGAGGGGTCACATCATCGAACGAAACCAGCCAAGTGACGCAGGGTTTGCTGGGTGTTTTCAGGAGCGTCGAGGTAAAAGGCACGCAGGTTGCTTTGCTTTGTACTCTGTGTATCTGATCACGTTTCTCTCTGCTGGGAGCGAGGCTGTGTACTGCAGGTTGTAAACGCAAAGCTCTTTCAGGAGAGCTTGTGATTGCTGATGAATGCCAAAGGCCACACCTCTCTCAGTAATTATGTACAGGGTGGAGCTGAGCCTCAGTACAATGGAGCTGCCTGCAGTGGCTGCATAACTGGGAAAAAAAGGTTTTCACAACGTTATCTTGGGAGAGACAGTGAAGTTATTCTCTCTGACTACGTTCTGTACTTTTGTGCCAGTTTCTGCATGATCAGGCTGGTTCTCACACAAAACACTCTGGTCTTATTTATTAGTCTCGGTGTCTTTTTATAGTATAGGAAAAGAGAACACGAGATGCTCAGCGGTACGGCAAGAACTTCCTGTTGGCTCTGAAACAGGAGTTAGTTTTGTGGAAATTCAGGCTAATTGAAATGTTACATCGCATGCAGGAGGATCCTCCCACTGATAAAATCAATTATGTTGTCATAAAACCGTCTGATGAAGTGAATTTATCTGTTTGTTCAGCGCAGAGATTGGCACAGACTCCACATGAGGGGGGTATTACTTGCTGCAGGGGGAGTGAATAATGACAGTTGCTCGTTGCTGTTCCAAACCATGTGGCTAAATGCACAGTAATTAATCTCCTCGGATGGTTTACGGGGCTTCCCTGGCGAACGTTAAAGCACAAGGATTGTTTGGAGCCAGTGTCAGTTTTAAGAGGACGGCGACAGATGCACCGGGTTAGAGAATGAGTCATTGAAGCGAATGTTGCAGAACACCACCATGATGCAGGCCAGAAGACATGTGAACTATTCAAACCTTTTTTTTTTATGACAAAATGTAGACTTGTGTAGATATTTCATTGTGGGAATTTTAAAGCGTATTTGTTTTACCCCAATAAGTCAATGGGGAATTAAGAATATGAGTAAAAACCCTCAAGATGGAGGTGATGTTGGCAGTGTGGACTCATAATGTAATGACAAAATAATGGAGCTCACTGGTGTTTGTAAACTACTTTATGGTGGTGAAGAGAAACTGGGCAGAAATAACGTCAGTATAAACAAATCACTTGTAATTATGTCTGAAGAGTGTATACAAGCAAAACCAACGCCGTTTAGCTTCAGAATCCCTAGTAGCTCAGAGAAATATTCTTAAAATCAGGTTACATCTAATGTTCGGGGTTTAATATAATAATCGTGGAGAAGCACTTTTTTTTTTTTTTTTTTTTTTTTTTTTTTTTTTAGCTTTTCAGCAGATTACCAAGGTTCTAGTTAACCTTTTAACCCCTAAAATTCCCTTAAACCATATCGGTTTCATTATAGTTCCTAAGTAACTCATGGTAGAACGATGAATAACTGAATAATGAATAATCTGGAACCTTAAGGCGTTAAAAAAAAAGCAAGAAAACTGATTTTTTTTTTTTATGTACACAAGTGAAGGCAGAATAGTTGGCTTTTGTTTGATTTCATACAAACGAGGGCACTAACCATGCCCTAACCCTTACCTTAACCTTTGTAACTTTTCATACTCAAGTCAAGTTGTGCAAACTGGGACTTTGTGCCGTGGTGAATTTATGTTAGTTACATCATTATGGAGCACGGGGCGTGAACTAAAAGTAAAATGACTGAATGAAATGAATAAAGGTGTAACACTCTCTCCAAACTCTCAATACGTGGTGGGAAAAAACCCGAACATTAGAAGTCAGGAGAGATCGACGGTGCAAGTTCATATAGGAGCGAGAGAGATGGAGAGGAAGCCAGAGTGACTATAGAAAGTAGAACTGTTTACTGCAAGGTCAAGATCTCAGTGACAAGTTTATGAGTTCTCTCAGAGCAACCTTTGCTGTTAAACTTACAGCTCGTACCACACACACACACACACACACACACACACACACACACACACACACACACACACACACACACACACACACAGTATATA
>JAQLOM010000006.1:12518288-12532034 GCA_030068315.1 Chrysichthys thysi
AGGAACGTTTTTTGGTGCTAAATGTGCGACTCAACCCCAGGACAACAGCAAAAGACCTTGTGAAGATGCTGGCTGAAACTGGTAAGACGGTGTGATTATCTACAGTAAAGCGAGTCCTGTACCACCATGAGCTCAAAGGTTACTCTGGGAGAAGAAAGCCTTTACTTCAGAACCACCATAAAAAAAAAGCCACACTACCGTTTGTAACTGCACATGGGGACAAAAATCTTAATGTCTGGAGACATGTCCTGTGGTCTGATGAAACAAAAAATGAACTGTTCTGCCATAATGATGAACGGTATATTTGGAGGAAAAAGGGGGGAAGCTTTGAAGCCTCAGAACACCATCCCAACTGTGAAGCATTGTGGGGGTGCTGCTTTGGTGCACTTCACAAAATAGATGTCATCATGGGAAAAGAAAATGATGTGGATATATTGAAGCAACATCTGAAGACATCAGGCAGGAAGTTAAAGTTTGGGCACAAATGGGTCTCCAAATGGACAATGACCCCAAACATACCTCCAAATTAGTTACAAAGTGGCTTAAGGACGACAAAGTCAAGGTACTGGAGTGGACATCACAAAGCCGTGATCTCAATCCCACAGAACATTTGTGGGCGGCTCTGAAAAGGCGAGTGCCAGCAAGAAGGAACCTGACCCAGTTACACCAGTTCTGTCAAGAGGAGTGGGCCAAAATTCCAGATAACTATTGTAGTTGTAGAAAGTTTGGGGAAAGATACCTGAAATGTTTGGCCCAAAGGAAACAATTTTGGGGCAATTCTACCAAATACTCAGGAAGTGAATGTAAATTTTTGACTGATGAAAGTAATTTTAAAAAATTCCAAAAAATTCTCCCTCGCTTGATTCTGACATTTAACAAATACAAAAAATATGTCAATATTTATTGATCTAAAACAGACAAAGTTTACTCTGATTTAATTTTTGACAGTAGAGAAAAAAAAGTTTTTGTGTCTGTAAATATCTGGTTTCAACTCTGTGTCAGACTGAGAATTGTGAAAAGGAAGTATTTTGCTTGTTGGTCATTTCTGTTCAAATCTACTGTTTTTTTTTAGTTCATGAAGCTTGTTTCAGGCTGTAGAATAAATATACCTTATGTTTTGTTTGAAATATTACTTTATTATTTAAAGCATGAATAGAGCTCGTTATACAGCCATACTAGTGCGAAGACATGTGGTGCTGAAGTCCACTGTAGCACATCTTATTTCATCTCATAAGCTAATCATAAGTTACATCACAATACAAATAAAATGTCAAGCCCCATGTACCTGATAAATGTCAGGGTGCTAGGTGTCAAGGAAATGTCAGGTTGGGGAGAGTAGTATGAGCTGAGAAAACAAAATATGGAACTATTACTAAGTGAACTGAACCAGAAAGTTCCAATACAGCAATGTCATTGAAATGACTGGGCTTCAAGGCAATATATTAAATAACGCAATCGCATCACTGTCTTTGGAGAGAAACTATCGGCCTACGTCAACATGAAATTATGGATAGTGTCTGTTCCTAAATTTCTGAGTGTACGCATACATGTGCATTTGCCTTATTTTTATTTTTCAGGTTTGCATTCATAGATTGAACATTGGGTTTATTGATCTGAAGCATTATTCCGCCATGAGCCAGAGAAGATGTGAGCTGAGTAAATGTCAGCTGGAGTCCTCCCCCTAATTAATCTTTCTTAAAATAAAGCAGTGATGAGTTCAGGGAATACCTTACACACTCAAACTCTCACACTTACCATGACGCCAGCGGAAGACTGATAGGGAAACCCACTTCCCTTTACGTCCTTTTCTACTGAATGTGTGTATCTCTCTCTCTCTCTCTCTCTCTCTCTGGGCCTTTATCATTGTCTCAGTCAGTCCATATTCTCCCACTTTGTTTCCTTTTTTATTCTTTACGTGCATTTCCCTTTTGGTTTACATTTCTCTTCCATATCGTCACATTCTCTCACTCTTTAATCCCTTCAACATCAGCATCTAGCTGCAAAACAAAGTCCAATCCTGTGTGATAGAAATGTGTCAAATATTTATATATAATTAAATACTGTATTCTTTCAGATGAGCATCTTGTTTAGTTTGATGGGTCTGGTCTGTTCAGTGTGACTTTATTTCAATTTCCGTGGTCGTGAATGAAGGAATGCCTGCTCACACGACAGCTCTAAATAAATACATAAATCCAGTTTATAAGAGCTAACAAAGAGACAAGCAACCGTTCACACATGGGGCATTTCAGAGCAGCCAGTTGACCTAATCTGCTTGTCTTCGGGGGAAACCGGAGCTCAAAAAGAAAATCCACGTAGCCATGGGAAGAACATGCAAACTCCACACAGAAAGGCCCCAGCTGGCCCACAGGGTCAACCCAGAACCTTCTTCCTGTGAAGCTAACCAACCCCTGCACCACCCTGCTGCCCTCGAAGCAAATCTGGGTTTTTTTGTATTTATGTAAATACATGATGTACATGATGTTAGTGTACATCCTGGGTCAACATAAAACTCCGAAGATAAGCTCATTATCTATAACATTTTTATAAACATTTTTTATTGCGATATTTATATTAAACGTTTCTAGTTTAAACAGGGACTGGAACCATGAGTTCTTTTGTGTGGAAGTAACACTAGGACAACACTAGAAAGGCAAGCGCACTCTGTTATCAGTGCATGTGTGAGCTTGAAGCGTCGACGCAGTAAATACAGTGCATCTATAAATCCAATATTAGCAATAGATTAGAGTTGAAGGGAAATGCAGACTTGCAGCCGTCAGAGAGTGATGGTTGGCTGAGTCACTTTACAATGGGGAAATTATGTGTTCACACATCAGTCTCATTTCATATAAACCTACTACAAATAATTCCCTTCAACTAGAGCTGACTGGCAGAAAAGCATCCTTGATGAGAACATTTGTGGTTTGATATACTGTACAGGTCTGTGTGCTTTCTAGAAGTGAATGACTGCATGTTTCTACAGAACTGACACTTTCCTTTGAACCTTCAACTGAACTCCTCCATAGATGAAGCTCGACCCATCAAAAATGCAGATTTTAGGCAGATTCCATTTTAAACTTTATTCACTTTGTAAAACACAAATATATAAACAAAAGACAGTGTTTATTTCAATCAAACAAATGAACAAGTTCACATGTACTTTGCAGAATCTCAACACAGTGCACGTTCAGACCAAACCCATGGTGTAGAATTAAAAGTAAATAATGACATAAAAGTACACTATAAGAAACATTTTATTGGCAGTATAGTGCACATTATATATATATATATATATCGATCTCCATAAAACATGCATGTGTGTGATTAAATGAGGTTACAAAACTACTACAGAATGTTGTGCCTGCCGTACCATAGCGGTGTCGTAATTCTCGTCTAAAGCACATTGTGACTTTTTTTGCACTGCAAGTTACTCCGCAAAAACACATTCCACAGGAACAGCATAACATTTTCCAGGAACAACTGAAAATGAAAACAGTATTGAAAACAAAAATGTGGGCAAACATCCAGTGTCCCACTAAGCAAATAACTTCAAGAATTATATAATGCTAGATTCTGTAATGCCCCGTATTGTATTGTATTATAATGATTACATTGTGCAATGCACATAAAGCCCATACAGTTTAAAAAACAAACAAAAAAACCTCCCATCTTATCCACAAAGTCCTGGTACAGAGTTTCATTCTGACCAAACAGGATCCACACCATGCAACAACCGCATGAAGACCAGAACGCACCGATCAGGCAGAGCTCCAGACCGGCTGGTATTAAAGCCTGCAGTTACGCTCGCTCTTATTCAGATAAGACTGGAAAAATCTTCAGTACACAAACAAAGGATCTGATCCAGCAAATCCCATTGAACCTGGAGGATTAGGTCTCAATTGTCCTTCAGCTACAAAGCATTTTTTACTATATAAATTTTTTTTGTCTTTTGCTCTACAAAAGATTTTGTGCAGAGCCAAATGTAATCGTTTTACATGCACTACATTCACTTTTTTTATATACATCTGTAATTGTACCATGAACTCTTAAGTAGTCTTGCAAAGGCCCAGCCTCAGAGGTTTCAGAATGTAAAAACAAGCATAAAATTTGCATCCAGCACAGCTAAAATAAAATAAGTGATCATGCATTTTCCAGAGACAGTAAAAGTAAGTATTAAATCAGGATTTATTGTATACTGGTGTTAATGTCTGTCTCATCAATCCAACAGTCCACTTGTGTACATATCCAAATATCTTACTATAATGCAGCGCTGTTAACCTTTTCTCCGTTATAGTCCTTTATACACTGGATGGACTATTTTCTTGTATACATCAATCAGCTACATCTTATTTCACGTTGATCTGTACACACTTTCCAAAATGAGACAAATGATATCGCTTTGGATTGAACAACACGGCCCAAGTGTTCGAACAACACGTATGCTATATAGTACAAGGATGCAAGTTACAACTCTCCTGACGCGGTTATTACTCATCTCGTTCCAGTTTCCATATTAAACTGAGGACTAAAGAGAGTACGTGTAATTTCCAGCCCATCATTAATCAAATCGACCTTTTTGGTCGGTACTTGAGGTGACTGGATAGCCAATGATGAGAAAACACAAGGTTCCATATGTATGTACAGCCTACATGTACTGTATCATCAGGACTTGGGTACGTTATACATGTCCCATGAGTCCTACAAACACAAACTTAATGTACAATCTAAAAGGACCCCAGGATTCCTCTAGCCGTACTCTGCAGTCGGTGGTCCCCGGACAAACTTGTAGTAGTCAGCAAGAGCCCCAAAGTCTATGTAGAGGGAACCTTTTCTTTTAAACGGGCCAGAATCTTCAGTGTACAGTGACGAGGAGTCTAAAAATAACAAGAGGAAAGGTGAAGGAGAGCAAATAACTCGACTGACAGGATGTGCAAGTGCGTGCGTGCATGTGTGTGTATGTGTGCGTGTGTTTACCTTGTGTACTGTCAGTCATCTGACTGTGTTGGCGTAAGAGTGGGTGTGTGCTGTCTCCAAGTGCAGAGTCCAGACTCCAGCAGCGAGGCTGGTCTTCTCGTGAAGGGTGAAGGGCTTCCTCATGCAGGAGCTCTGTGGCAGAGCTCCTCCGCGATGGGACTCTCTCTAGTGCTCGCTCCAGAAGGCCTCGCATAGCCGGACTACAGTCCTCCGATATGTCTTCCAGAGGAGGAGCCTGCTTATGGATCTGAACAGAGAGATGAAGAGACACAAGAACATTCTGATTATTTATGAAAGCATAAACGAGTGTAGCTGCAGAGTTTATTATAATGCAAATCCCTGACATTTGCACACAGGAAGAAGAAGTAGGGAACTGAAAGCTGTAAGGCAGTAACAACGTGGTACGCCAATGGTGTCAGTTTACTGAAACCAAGTGTGTGGCCAGGTGTGACATCAAGTGTGGCATCATGAGACAACATTATGTAAAGTGAGATCGGCCCAATTCTCGTGCCCAGATCAAGCCCAAACCACGAGAGACTGTGACCAAAACTGTAGCAAAGCTTCAGTATCAGTGAAATGCCCTTACAACAAATCCACAAACAGAACCGACAGCACTGAGGTCTGTGTAATTACAGCTGCTAGAATAGTTTCATGTCAGAATACTGGGCTAAGTTCTATGAGGAAGTTAGATTGTAAACTAGGGAGTATAAAAAAAAAAAAATCAAAAATCAAAACAGGTAATATTTCATTTCATTGTTAAAGTGGAACATTAGATAAGTTTTGCCATTCCCCAATATGCCACTCCCAGAGGTTATATTTCAAGACCTTATAACAACACATAAGGTTCTGGTCTTTTGGCAAAAGTTTGTTAAAGGAGTTGTGTGTGTATTAAATATATGCTTTCTAACAAACTCTACATGAAAGCATAGAAAAATAAAACCTTACAAATGTTGCATCTGCTTTGATCTTATCTTACCCTACAATTTTCAGGTCTTGTTTTTTAAAGATTAAAAAAAAAAAAAAAAATTTTGTTTAGATCAAATTTCTACATATCAGTCTGAAGGACTTCATATAATAAACAGATAAACTGAAGGATGATCAAAAAGTAACTCCTGGTTATTGCTCTTCAGTGATGTCTCCAACTAGTGTATATGAATCAGATTTAAATAGAACTCATTGTGATTTCGGAAACTTAGAGAATGTCCAAGTTTGTGCACACCAGTTCCCCCGAACTACTAGCCAATGACTGAAACAGCAGAACTAAAAAAGGGCGAGGCTTTACCTACAAATGGTTTCTGCAAACATCATTTACTGTAAAAGTGTATGCAGAGTGGAAAAAAAAAAAAAGACCAGCTAGACCATGGAAAGAAGAACCAGTCCCAGTGCAGAAATTCAAATGACCCAGTGATACTGAGTGAACTACAGAGGAACAACTGAAAAGACACGAAATTAGATTTGCAACACTGCCAGAAGAGTATAAGAGATAAAAAGTCATAACCTCCACCAACAAGGCGTTTTCGGTTTCTGTTATGTGGTTTTAATATGAAGGAGTCATATCAGACCACATTCGAGAAACTGCTTCCATACAGTCACAGAAACGGTGTGCCTGACATACATATACTGTACACAGTCAGACGTTATAAAAGTGCCCACTTTTATTCATGTGCATATTTATTAATTGGTTCGAAATTCATTTGATGTGGGAACCTACTGATTTGTCCTTAACTTCAGCTAGTTTTAGTGTTTGTCAGTGGAAACACTCGACAATATAACATTAATTCAGTTCCACTGTATTTGTATAGTGCCTTTAACAAAGCAGCATTACAGAAATTTGAATGTAGATTTAGAGCTCAAATGAAAAAGCCTGGAGCAACAGGGGCAAGGAAATAACCCATGCGGAAGAATCCCCAAGAGGAAGCAGACTCAAAAGGGAGTCCCATACGAGCCCCATCAAGTCCCTGGGATTGAGCCGTTACCAAAGAAATGATAACGTAAAAAAACAAAAAAAACAAAACAAAAAACCAGCTCAGTAACATACACCGTCAGCTCCGGACCAATCAGGAGCGAGAATTCAACACCGTTTTGGAATAAAATCAAGTATGTCTCGCTGCATTTTGTTTCCTCTTTTTACAACCCGTCCATCATACGTGATGTACTTACTATGTAGAGGTACGAGGGGTAGGCAGAGCGCGGGTATCTCCTCACCCAGGGTGGGCTACCAGTCTGCATGTGAATAATGGTGGTGCCCAGGCTGTAGATGTCCGTCTTTGTGCTGTGTCCTCGACACAAAACCAGCTCTGGACTCATGTACATCTGGACAGGGATGGAAAAAAATAAAAAAATGTAAAAAAACGATCAGAAATTTAATTCTTCCGGCCGTACACTTTGCATAGTGATATAAATATCAGCTTTTCATACACTTTGCATGTTAAACAGTAAGTCTTCTGGCATGCTATGGACTTTTAGAGGGACATTTTGGAGATGGTTACTTCCTTCTGCGGAACGAATGATACAAAGTGTATATAACTTTGTGTTTTCCAGATAATCGAGAAGAAATCCATGATCGTATGAGGAACACAGTCTCTTGCACTAGGGTGAACTCATCTCTCAGGGTTAAAGCCAGTAGAATCATCACAAGGAAAAAAAAGGAATGAAGCACTTAGGAACAAGTGGAACAGACGGGGAGTTTCAGAGTCTGTCAGGCAGCAAAGTGCAGTGGACTTTCCAGGCAGAAGCAAAACACTGTGTGTGTGTGTGGGGGGGGGGGTTTCCCCACTAAGACATAAGAGTAAACCAGACATGTGAAGCTAATAAGGGTCTCGGCTTTGGATTTCTAATTACAGATTGTTTTAAAAAAAAACCTTAAGCTTGACATTTCTTCACAAGGCAAACACAGTTAAAGAACCTGATGTCCATTAATTTGTGTATTTAAAAACCCCAGCATGTGCTCACTACATGTGGGAGCTTCTTGAAAAATGTTGAATTCAATTCCTTGGATCTCATTTGCAATCGCAATCATGAAATGAATCACATTTGTGCCTTTTTTTTTTTTTTATTTCAATGTGAATTATGGGTCTTCACCCACACATGAACACATACACACTCACTCACCTCAGTTCCTCTGAGGTCACGAGGAATGTACACATCCTCCGTCATCTGCACCGTCAGGCCAAAGTCCACCAGCACAGCTTTGGCAGACATCAGCACAATGTTACTGGCTACAGTGAG
Source organism: Chrysichthys thysi (assembly GCA_030068315.1). Lineage (NCBI taxonomy): Eukaryota > Metazoa > Chordata > Actinopteri > Siluriformes > Claroteidae > Chrysichthys > Chrysichthys thysi. The sequence continues at coordinate 12,526,488 of JAQLOM010000006.1, forward strand.
TAAAAGAGAGAGAGAGAGAGAGAGAGAGAGAGAGGGAAGGAGAGAGATGAGGATAATGAGGATACATGGGTGACATTACATTTAGGCAACATGAGAGACTGAGTAACTGCTGGCCGGGAAGAACTTCACACAGACGTAATTTCCTTTATTCTAGTATTTTACTTGCACTGAATTAACAAGTTTAATCTCAAAGCCAAACTCGTCCAGCAAAAGGCCACGACTATACACTACAGTAGAGAACAGTGTGTCCCAGCACTTGTGTTACATCACTCTGTTTTCTCTCTCTCTCTCTCTCTGGCTCCCTCTTTCAAATTCTCTCGAGCTGGAATTTCCAGATGTCTAAAAAGGTCATGAGTTTTAGTTCTTGATTTTCACTGGCATTCAGGCTGACTTTAAGGAAAGGGAATACCTGCTGCCCTTGCTCTTTTACTCGCCTATGACGGAGTTAGGCCGTGGTTCAGATCGTACACAAGGTAAAACACAGAGAACAAAACAACTAAGAAAACACAGCACCACTTCCTCCTAACACTGGCCTAGATTCCAGTTCCTGCTCATTTGCTGCTTGGCCTTTACCAGACAGGGGTGTAATCTGATTTATCTGAAATAAGCTTAAAGGTTTCATAGGTATGCATATCCTGCTTTTAAACAATCTGTGATTCACTGGAGCTTTGTTGGAGGAAATGCACATAACACTTGCACATAACAAGATAACAAGAACAGAAGTAGTGGACAGCAGGTCTAATTTTGGACACCGAAAACCCCAGAATTACTACTGCCACCCTAGTCCCTGTTTGACATTATTCTCTTGAATAAGTATTAGGTGGTGTTTGGGAATTACCCCATTTGTTTTTTCTTAAACATAAAAGTAAACAATCGTGCAGATTAATTAAAAATAAATAAATAAATAAATAAAAATATGCACCATTCTAGAGAAAAATACCGAGTCAGAATGGTGGTGACGAGAAACAAAAATCAACAGCTACCTTACAGAAGGTTAGGCATTATTTTGTACACATTTTTTTTTATTGTATGTCTATGTTTATAGATGCCTCGGTAACTGCTTTACGATTGTTCGCCTCTGCAGTGTTGTTTAGAAAGTATGTCTGCGTACAGTAGTCTGGTAAAGTGCAAGTGTAAACTCTAAACCTCAACAGGTCCTTGTGTTTCTTTAGCCTGTAACTATTCACCTAAGGTGACCATGTATACAAAATAGATCGAAGTTGAGAGAGCCAGAAAGGAAGAGAGACTGAACCTGCTGCTGCAGATGCAGAACAGTTTACCACAAACAAACTGCCTGTCTGTGTTGGTACAGTGCACCATTCACAGTGTCACTGATTCAAGAACTCTGTATGTCTGGATAAGAAAACCTGACTGTGTAGTGCATTTCCAACCACCCACAACAAAGACTTTTAGGCCTAAATCACATATTGCAAACTTTTCTTCTGTGCACTTGCAATGGCTTCTAAAAAAAAAAAAAAAAGAAACGGTTAAAGCCAATGTGCCATGATGTCAAATTTGTAGCTTTTAAAAAGTCTGCCACATTGCCTTTTCTCCACCAATCTACCAGTTTCCAATAGCTGGTCTGATTTCCAGGAACTCATCTGATAAATACTAGTAGCTACCCATGTCGCCTGCTGGTTTGTTGATTGAAAGACCACCTAACCAAGGAAAAATACATGCTAGGCATTATCGGTGGTACCCAAAGGACACGGACCTTTCCCCCACCCCAAACTCATCTCTATGGCTTTGCTGTCTGCTCAACAAACTAATTCTGATCATCATCTAACTAGCATCTCATGAATGTAAGTGCATTAGACTCACGTTTGATGTCGTGGTGTATGATGTTATGCGAGTGCAGATACTCCAATCCACGCAGAACCTGCTGCGTGACCCAAATGATCTCAAATTCTCTCATTGGACCACAGCTCTCCAGCTTCTCCAAAACCGAGCCACCTTCTCCTGCCTCCATGAAGAGATACACACCCTGCTCCCACACCAGAGCCCCGTACAGTTCAGCAATGTTCTCGTGACGGAACCGAGCCTGGATCTCCACGTCTGCTGGCTTGAAGTACTCCAAAGGGATCTGTGTATGATCACAGGGATAGGCGAAAGCTCAGATAAATGAGAACCTAGATATTCTTAGGTAGCTTACGCATATGTTTGTGTGTGAAGAGGTACGACGCTTGAAGAGCTACTACGCTTGGATTTCCACCACGCAGGAGAAATGGGCACATTTGCCTCTGTATGTTAAGACAGTGTGGGAAAGTGTGGGGACACAATCAGGACTCAGATGAGGGGACTCCCAAAGTACACGTGAAGAACAAACAGGAAGTTCATCAGAGATCTGAGAATCTGCTTTGAACCGAGCCACAGTGATCAGATGAAGATTGCTTGCATGACTTCTCACAGATAAATCTGTATAAACTGTACAGTCTTCCTGTTTACTCAATCGATGATCCTTACAAAGATTCCTAATTACATTCTTTTTTTAAACTACAAATACGTGCAATCCACCTGCATTTATGTCTGTATAGTGTGGTGGTCAGGCTTGAATGCCACCTGTAGGATGTCTGTTTGAGCTGAAGAAGTTTCCAGTTTCAGCATTTGTGGGTTTAAATAATAACAAAACAAAAAAAAAACCAACCCCCAAAGAGCCTTTTAGGCAAATCGGGTCCTTTCCGATCACATTCTCTTCCTCTTAAGAAAATATTCTTTAGTTGCAGCAACAGCTATTGTTCCAGCGGACTGCCTTTCTGTTCCTCATGCCCTTGTGGTCCTCGTGAATGTTGCATGAGAGTACACATGATCTCTACAAGTATATGACTAAACACTTAACTAAATAACTATTTCCTTCTCTTGATTCATTCTGGCACGAATACAGCACTTCAAGTTATACTCATGAAACAGTTGTGTATCTACTAAGAGACTCCTAGAAACAGCGACACATCACTATTTTTGTTAGTCCATCAAAACTATTTAAAACTGCAGCCAAACAGGATGTACAGTAATGAGCTGATGGGAAAAAAAAAAGTTGTCTTATTGCTGACAGGAAAAATACGCAAAGTCTTTGCCTGGAAGACATTAACCTAAGAGGAGGGAAACAGAAAAACTTTGGCAGGCAGCACACAAATTACTGGCACAGCGGGAACTCACCCTTTTGCATGCCATGCGCTTGCGTGTTTCGTTGTCTTGTGCCAAGTGGACTTTCCCGAAAGAGCCTTTAGGAATGTGGCCTGTGCCTGGAGCCTTGTAGGTCAGCCTCCACGGAAACAGGAGAACATCCAAAGCAATGCGATAGCGGCCCTCTTTTATAACCATGTCTGTCTGTATGGGTGCAACAGGAAAGGGAGGTGAGGTGTGAGGCTACAACAAAAATCTCATGGAAACATATTCATCACACAGTGCTATAAAGATAACCAAATAGTTTATAACGGTTAGTGCCAAGCACTAAAGTGATTTATAAAAATTCACAAACTAATGTGTTCTTATGAGTAAAGAACAGACAGGAAGTGATCCTGAACCACTTTAAGACTTATGTTGTGTCTGACCTTGACTCTGCGCAGTAAACCCTACCACCAGCGTAGTGAATTTCAGGCATTCTGTGCCAGCAAGGTACATTGACCAGACACTGATTTCTTGCATTTTGGGATTTTGGGAGTGAAAGACGTCGACTCAAGGAGGAAGTGGAAGGATTGATGGCTGCTTTGTTAAACATTTTGCTGCCAAGAATCTTTCTGACAATTGACCGGGATCTGAGATTAACTTTGACAGTTCGTCAGGCAGTAAAAAAAACAAACAAAACAAAAACATTTTACTACTACTTTAAAAATTCGTAAATTCCACTGAAGTTTCACAGATCCCAGTTTGCAAACCACAAGCCTTGAAGATGAAAAAACACTCAATCGCCTTTTTTTTTTATATTTATATTCCATATATTTTTGGCCAAACTGTAGTGTGTCCAAGCTGTTTGCTGTGTGTTTCACAATTAAGGGGATTTCTGAGGATGGACGAGAAGCCCAAGCCAGAACTGTGCCCTCATATGAAGTAGGGGTTAGGGAATAGAAAGCCAAATCAGACACAATGACTATACACACACTATAACCTGAATATAAAAACGCTCTACTGAAGAGCCCATGCCTCACCTTGTTCAGCAGCACCCCGAGCTCATGCTCCAGCTTGGAAAGTGTGGAGGCAGATGTGTTGGACACCATGTTGACGAACGCCAGCAGGTCGGCCACGTTGCCGTACCTCACTTTGTTGTTCTGCACCCGGGGGACCAGGTCAGGCGAGGCCGTGCCATCAGAGAGCTCGTTTTCATCCGTGTTATCTCCTGACAGACCCTCCACAAGCGACTCACTCGATTCCTCTTCGTCCTCTCTGTCCGAGCAGAGCCTCTCCACAGCCTCGATGATGTCTCCAATATTCATGTGTGCCAACAGTAGCTCTAAGCCGACATTTCGGTTATCAAAATCCATCTTTTTGAAGGCAGGATGCTTGGAAGTCTGAAAAAGAGTCAGATAAGAGCCACTCCGTCAGGTGCATGTGTTTGTGTTTGAGTTGAAGGAACAACAAGCAGCTCGTAGGTCCAAAAACAATCCTGCAAGAGACTAAAAGTCATGCAGATGTCCGAGCTGGGGTCAGGGGTCAGTGTGTTTACACCTGGTTGTTGTTTGTTTTTCAGATAAGGGATTTTTGAAAGGGGAACTTAGTGACAGGAACTAGATGGTGTTCTCTTTACCCCCCCCCCCTTTTTTTTTTTTATTTTGAACGCTTATTTAAAAGCAATGTAGAATGAGTATTTAATGTATTATTTTATACTCTGATAAAACTCTGTTCTGCTCAAAGCGCCCACGTGCCCTCATTCATGACCATTAATGAGTATGCAAATTAGTCCGTGACGTCATCCGGTCACTGTCCTCGCTTTCAGTCAAAAATTATGGAACAGCTTAAAAAAAAACCAAAAGATCATATGTCAGTTTTTAAAGGAATATATTATTTCTAAACATGAAGGGTGGGGGGGGAACAAAACAAAACAAAAAACAATGCACGATATGCAATTAATCTCACTTTATTTCTAAAAAAAAAAAAAAAAAAAAAAAGGAAAATAAACAAGTACCACCACGTACACACCAACAGGTTTTCAGGACAAAAGCTTTCCTTTCCTTAAAGTTGGTCAGTATTTAATCCCGCTGAAAACAACAACACTCCTAGAAATATACTGTTCTGATATTTAATAAAATAAAAAAAATGATGACGATGATGATAAAACAAAGCATCATTAGCTATGTGTGTTCTCCTCCAGAAAGCGGTGTGTGTGAGCTCGCATGTGGAGACAGCAGGCTGTCCGAGGTGTTTCCTTCACAATGAGGGGATTTCTGAGGGGAAGAGAAGCCCGAGCCACAGCTGCCCCCTCAGCACTCAAAAGTACCTCATGCCGAAACGTGCCGAAACACAGCTGTACTTTAACGGAATCAAAGGCAGAACTCGATTAAAAATAAAAAAGCAGGTCAGATTAGAGCTACAGTACAACAACACAACGCAAACACA
>JAQLOM010000006.1:12567274-12577975 GCA_030068315.1 Chrysichthys thysi
CCTATATTTAATGCCAATATTAATTGGCATTTGGTAAAGTGTTAAAAAAAAAAAAAAAAAAAAAGTCCACCCGCACTGACTAATGTTTACTCAATCCACCCGTCCATCCATTCATCGATTTATCCATCCATCTCACATCTATACCATTCATCCATCAGGTTCGGAGGGAAGCTAGAGTCAGCTCATAGCTGAGTTTGGGTAGGAGGTGACGTACACCCTGGGTGGCTAAGACAGAGAGACGAACAACCATCCACACTCTCATTCATACCTATGGGCAATTTAGAGTAGCCAGTGAACCTAATCTGCATGTTTGTGGACTTTGGAGGAAACAGGAGCAGCCAGAGGAAACCCACCCCGGCACTGGGAAACCCACAAACTCTGCACAGAAAGGCCCCAGTCAGCCGACAGACTCAAACTCTGAACTTTTGTTTCCATGAGGCAACAGTGCCAACCACCGTATCACCCCTAATTCAATCAAACAAGTCCACATAAATCTCCGTTAATCAGAAAGAATCTTGCATGTGGATTTGAGGCAAAGGTGAATTATTGTTTTTTTCCAGATTATAGGAGAAATGAGCAAACATTAATTCACAAAATGTAATCTGGTCTCCAAGTATAAATACCAGACCTTCCCTTTTAGGCTGACAAACGTGTTCATTATGGTTTTGTTCATGCTGGGCACAGTTAATACAAATGCGGATTATTTAGTTCATCTGGTTGATTGGTTGGTTGGTTTGTTTAAAAGCCATTAATGCAAGTGTTTGTAAATGTTGCTTACAGTGAATTCATGCTACACCGTTTGCTCTGAGTAATGTCTGCTAAGGAAGCCGTAATGTAAAGCATTTTCAAGAATATATCTTCATGAATATATCAATCATCACAATTCACAATAGTGAAGTTTAAATGCATGGTTCAAAATTGAAATCCGTGGAACGAATCAGCTTTACTCACAGTCCAAAGTGTTGCTCTCAGTAGTGGTTTACCATGGCACTACAGATAATCCAGGAACCTCAACTCAAGATGTAGAGACGTGTTTCACATGTTCAAACCTACTGACCTCACGTAGAGCTTTTTTTTCCTTTTCTTTTTAACCCTTTAATGCCTGAACCAAGAAATAAAATGACAAATTCTATTTTTTTATTTGAAGTCTTTTAATCCCTTTAACAAAATATAAAACAATAAATAAAAATAATTTGCAAGTATTTTCTTTTGTATTGTATTTGATACTTTGGGAATTACACACAATTTGGGCGATAACAAGGTCTCAGAAAAGCATGTATCAAATATGATACGCACGGCATTATAGGGTTAAATCGTATGAACTGTAAAAGAAATCCCAATAAAAGACCATATCTGTATTGTCTCGGGTTAAATGGAGTGGTCTGGTTATCAGCCGTGTTCAGGTTCAGCCCCATTTTCACTCTACGAAATAGATGTTGTGGGGTTAAGTGTGTGAAGACCAGCCTGAAGAAGCTTCAGAGGGCTTTGCTAGAGCAGTTCACTGTATGAGATTGCGGATCTGTACCACATCAAAGTGAATCAGCTTGAATTACCTTACTACATGAAGGCAGCACTTGAGAAGTCAGTTCAGAGGTGAGACAGCACTACATGTTCCTCACGTGTTAAAGGCAGCTCCCCAGCCCCATCATCCCCCTCCCTGCAACGCTTCTCCCTTCTTTACCATATCCAGATGCCCCAGCTGGGGCAGAAGTTTAAGCACATCTCCTTCTCTTGGTCTCTAATGCTCGACCCCTCCCCACCCCTCAGCCTCTGCTCCACCCTACGCACATCTGTTCTGCGTTAGTGTGGTTGCTTGCTCAGGAAAACCCAGTTGCTTCAGGATTTGCTGTGGTCAAGGTGGAAGTGGAAGAGGAGAAGTGGATCATGGGAGGTCTGCTTGTCGCTTTAAGGGTATTTACGCGCCATATAATGTGGTGGGTGAGCATGCAAAACCACCATGGCACTACAAATATCCACTTTGTGTGTTTATTGGGTAACTGTGTGTGGGTGAGTGTTTGGAGGTGGTGTTTGGACTGTTTGGGGTTTCCAGAGCCATTTCGTATTTTGACAGCTTTCTGTTGAATCATTCATTGATTTAAGGCCTGCTTTAATTTAGCTTTGTTCAGGACCCACTCTATTTCTGTTTGTGGCTTAATTTAGAGGTACGCAGTGAATGTTCAATTTAGTTAAACAAAGAGGCTGTTGTGGCAAGAACAAGACTCTTTCCTTCAGTCATTCCAGTTGCCTTTTTCTGGAGGAAAAACTTGAGAGATTAGATGCCGTGGCAGGAAATTGGAGAGCAGTTTGAGCAGTCCCTTTCGTCGGGATCGGATTTCAGACAGTTTCCTTTATTCTTTTCTCATTTACTATTAAAGGATTTTAAAAGACTCTTAAAGTTTCATCTAACCCAAAATAAAGTTTAATCTAAGCAGAAATGAATGGGATTTTTCTATAGTTCATCTTTGTTTATCATTCATATTACCCATTCAAACAAACCCCCACCACATTATACTTCCACAGACACTGGCAGTATTTTTGATATGCTTCACCATGCTAAAAGAAAATAATAATAATAATAATAATAATAATAATAAAAAAAGCAATGCATAGACAGACATTTATCCTTTCCTAAATCATTTTTAACTGAATGAATCTAAAAATGATCACTGAAGCGATCGTTTCTCTTCTAAAGTCTACCGCAGATTTTTATTTTTTTTTATTTCACTAACAGTAACCATCAATATTCAAATCATTGCACTAAAGCATAACCCAATACACTGAACCACAGTATTTTAAAAATGTTCTCTGTTGTTCCTTGGGTTCGTGTGTCAGCTACAATCATTGTGGTGGTCATCAGAGGGTTCAGGCCAGACAGGCCTGAGGAATGGGCCGATTCGTAGCACTGTTTGGTTACGGAGACTTTTCCTGTTCTGCTGAGATTGTATAGACCCAAGTGACCACAGGACAATGCAAGCATTCTAAAATAACTCTGCTAAATTATAGGTTCGGGCTAGACCCGTAGAGAAGAAAGCCCAAGTTCAGTCTTCAGTAACTGTGTGTCTTTGAACACTGGTAGTTATTTCATCTGATTTCAGTTTGGCACCATCCTGTTTGTGAGGGGCCTGACAACACCAGACATGTTTTCCTACTCAAGAAACCACAGTCTGACTTTTTACTATTCATGGTTTTAGCATGATAGTGTAGCTTCATGGTTTATCACAATATCATGCTTCTGTGAAGTACAATGCCTGGTGAATAATAATACCTCTGTGTCCCTCACCAGGAGACTATGGTATACCGGAACCTGTGTATGGATTGGCTTCGAAAGCCTATCTGCCTTCCAAATATCTTCAAGCCCTGCCTAGTCTACAGCCAAACCTATTCTCACTTTCACAATAATCTCTGCTCTGTGTTGGTCTATTGGAGATCATTACTTTAGCAAATGGAAGCAGAGATATGCTACGTTATTGCATCATCCTCTTTTGTGGTCCTTTATTATGGCTGCAGGATGTGAACTAATCCAACTCCCACCTGGATGTGGCTCAGAAACCTGAAGCATTGAACCGCCTACCAGAATTTCTACTCATATGATGTTAGAAACAGATTACCATCTTGGCCATATTGCTGCATATGCTGTCATATACAGTATTTTAACAACTCCTAAATACAGAGATGTTGCTCCGACCCAGGCCAGTTTGTGGAAAGTGTATGACCTTACATGAAGTCCTCTACCTGCCAAAGATATGAGTAATGACTTCAGGTTGAACCCATTTGCTGTCAGGCTAATTGACCCTGCATCATGGTGTCTTTTGTGATTCTGGACTTCCCAGTATATCTATTGTACTCTATTAAATATTTGATGTGACCATTCCTTTTTGCACCAGTACTACGCTGTACCGGTACGCTGTGATGCTCTTATAAGGCTGATTTAACCATGCTGGAGAATTCCCCATTGTCTACTGAAGACCTTTAGCTTTCTCAATTGCTTCTGTCTCTTCAGGCCCAAAGCAGCCTCCATGGTGTCTTTATGATTAGGTCCATTGGTATACTATTGATTTCCATTTACTCAGGGTAAATGTAGTTGGTTTCAAGTGTCTGTATATTTAAACTGAAAAGCAAAAGGTGCCATAGCTAGGGCTTTTCAGACAGAATTAAGTAAATATCAGTACACAGTGTAATTTATACTGGAGCCTTTGTGCCACGAACCCAATGTTTATCCTACTTTTATTGCTATTTTCATTACTTTTCATGGAAATTTCTGCTCGCTGCTTGTTTAAATCGAAACCTTGTTCAGGCCAGCCAGTGGTTATATTATTCTTTTTGGTTTATGTATACTGGCACTGAAATCTGTACAGGTTTCTTGTGTTATGTTGTGGTATGTTAGACACAGACACGCACACACACAATAGCTGGAGACTGAGCGGATGCTACTTTAATGTTCCACAAGGTATGAGTTTCGTAAAGTTTGTTTTTCTTAATTTAAGTATCCACAGGAGATGTGTGAGGTGAGGAAATAGACCTCCCCATTGGTTAGATTTACACCAGTAAGATAAGCATCTGACAGGTAATATGAAGTCGAATAGATTTATCACAAGCATTACAGTGGTTAAGGTTCCCTCTGACCCTGATCGTCCACTCTACAGATGTGCAAATGTTGTGGCATCTCTGAAAACATATCTCGTGAAGACCAAAACAAGCTCATCCCAACCCTGAACTGACTCCTTTTGTGATTCTTGCTTTGAATACTCAGGTGGGTCTCTGGACTGAGATTTGCCCACCAGATACAAACAACACCCTTTCTGAGGAACATCTTACACAGATTTCGTTATATGTGCAACATCTGTGTCAATATTATGAAATCCGTCAGCCTTTGGTCTTTTCTGAGCTTTCCTCTATCCGTGAACTGTCAGCCATGAAAACACTCAGGTATGTGGAGTTTTGGGAGATTTGGGTGGTTTTCTTTGTGTGTGTACAGTATGTTGATAGTAGGAACCACAGATCAAATAATCCTTTCATTTGAAAAGACATGGACCGATTAGACTTATTCTAGTTCTTTGTACTATGATGACATGCTTGTGGAAAAGGGGGATTTCAGATTCTAGGCTCTGTGCAGTGCGGGCTCTGTGGGTCCTGTTCCCATCTCTTGAAAATCAGAACTTTTTTTGTCCGGGACCCTTGATATCCCTTTCATCTCAGTGCTCAGTCAGGAGTTAAACTTGGCAGATGTGCAAGGGAGTGGTGTTCTGGAGATTATAATTTATATGAATAGCGAGCAGAGATCAGATCTGGTGGTAGAAGTTGGTGAAAATGGAACACCGTCTTGGTGAAACTGTTCTGATATATCACACTGGCAAACCTATTTCAAGTAAATATATTTTTATTACTTTTGATGGTCAAATTAGGAAATTATTACAGCAACTGTTTGGCCAGCTGTCTGGTCCTAAATGCACTCAAAAGGCAGTTTAGATTAAATTTGCTAATTAGATCCTCAAATCAGTAGTGAGTTATGGATGACCAGGAGATGGTAGTGCTCAATTTGATGACTATGATGAAGCTGCATGTGTGCATATGTATGTGCATGTGAGAAATGGCCCTAAACTGTACCTTTCCATGTCATTGATGTGGTCCCCTCTAGGATAAACCTTTTGTAGCTATAGTATACAAAGGTGAAAGACATATACCTCTAAAGATTTACTCACAAAATTAATTATGGTGTATTTCCATCCATCCATCCATCCATCCATCCATCCCATGTCTACACCACTTATCCTTCAGGGCCACGGGGATGCTGGAGCCAATCCCAGCCGACTTCACGTGAGAGCTTGGATACACGCTGTGCAGATCACCAATCTATCGTAGGGCTAGCACAAACACAAACCACCATTCACAGTCCCCTTCACACCTATCAGCAATTTAGACTATCCAGTTGACCAAATCCGCACGTCTTTTGACCATGGAAGGACACCAGATTTCCCGGAGGAAGCTCACCCCATAGGACATGCAAACTTCACACAGTAAGGCCCCTTTCTTGCTGTGAGGCGACAGTGCTCACCACAACACCATCTGAAATATTTTAAGACTCTGTATTCACGTTTCTGGTGTCACCGCGGTGTAGTGGTTAGCACTGTCACCTCACAGCAAGAAGGTCCTGGGTTTGATCCCCAGCGTCGACCTGGGCGCCTTTCCATTTGGAGTTTGTATGTTCTCTCCCTGTGTCCGCATGGGTTTCCCACTGGTACTCAGGTTTCCTCCCACAATCCAAAGACGTTCACATTAAATGATTTGGCTACTCTGCTTTGTCCCTAGATGTGGATGTTCATGGGACACCCACCTCGCCGTCATCCCATGGCTAAAATATCACCGCGGGGGGGGATTCCTGTGACCAGTAGAGTCAAAGCAGCATCTGATAGTCGGGGGTTTGGGGGGGTCCTCAATTCCAGGTGTAATATGGACATTAAAGACATTACAGATACACAAGCTGGTACAAGATCTACTATTTCTTTCTGAGACACAGAGAGAGAGCGTGTGTGTGTGTGTGTGTGTGTGTGTGTGTGTGTGTGTGTGTGTGTGTGTGTGTCAGTCAGAAAAAAATAGTACATCTTGTACCCCCCCACAGAGAGTGTGTGTGTGTGTGTGGCAGTAGTAGGGGTGTGTTAGTGTTTTCGTCCTCTCTCTCTCTCTCTCTCTCTCTCTCTCGAGGGTAAAGTTTCTTCGCTACTTTGGAAGGAACCAATCTGACCACATTTGCAACACTGAGGGACAGGCTGAACCACCTCTCTCTCTCTCTCTCTGTGTGTGTGTGTGTGTGTGTGTGTGTGTGTGTGTCAGGACTAACGGGACTACAGCAGTCCAGCTGAGCGCTACAAACAAACCGCACGCGCTGCTACACTGCAGAGCCCAGTCTGAGGTAAGTGCCCGTCCTGCTGTGCCGTGTTCCGCCTCGGTGCTCCGGCGTGCAGGCTGCGTGTGTCCGCTCCGCTCGGGGAGAGAACCGGGGAGGAGAGCGGAGCTCCACAGTGCTGTACGCCGTCTCCCTCGGCCGTGCTGCCGCTGCTGCTGTCTGAGTCCGGAGCCGTAATGGTGCCGCTTAGAGAAGGCTTCCTGGGGGTCAGACAGACAGACAGAAGGAGTTGGGGCTATAAACCTGTGACAGAAGGGAAACCGTGTGTTTATCAGGGCGGCGTTTGTGAGGAGGGTCCAACTTTCTGTGGCGTTCTGGGGTTCAGCTGGGGATGGATGGAGTTCAGGGCGGTGAGGACTCTGAGCTGACACTGGGGGTTCACACACACACACACACACACACACACACACACTTAATTATCAGGTTTGGCTTCATGTGAACTCAGTGACTAAGATGATAGTTGTTTAGGAGAGGTAGTTTAGTGTTACATGGTGCTATCCGGGTTGGATACAGAGAATGGAGTATATATATAAGGTAGAGGAGTGTGTAAATATCCCTCTGAAGGAGGGTCTGGGGGGGTGAGGAAGCGTTTGGTCCAGGAGCACAGCAGCTGTGCAGGGAGGTGAGCTCAGTGTCCCAGAGAACACTTTGTGAGGTGTGTGTGTGTGTGTGTGTGTGTGTGTGTGTGTGTGTGTGTTGACACCAAATTTGTACTTCAAAAGGGAAAGAGGGCTTGGTGACTGGGTGTTGGGGTGTTTGGGGGTGGGTGGGGAAGGGGCAAGGGAAAAAATGCCCCAAAAAGGGGGGTGAGGGTATTGGGTAAATACAAATCAAAACAAAAATACTGAACAAGCGCAAAATCTGGTTTTGTTTGGTTACTTATAGTTAAGGTTAGGGTTATGTAAGGGTTAAGGTTAAGGTTGGTTAAGGTTAGGGTTGGGTAAGGTTAGGGTTGGGTAAGGTTAGGGTTGGGTAAGGGTAAGGTTAGGGTTGGGTAAGGGTTAAGGTCAAGGTTGGGTAAGGGTTAAGGTTAGGGTTGGATAAGGGTTAAGGTTAAGGTTGGTTAAGGTTAGGGTTGGGTAAGGGTTAAGGTTAGGGTTGGGTAAGGGTTAGGGTTGGGTAAGGGTTAAGGTTAGGGTTGGGTAAGGGTTAAGGTTAGGGTTGGGTAAGGGTTAAGGTTAGGGTTGGGTAAGGGTTAGGGTTGGGTAAGGGTTAGGGTTGGGTAAGGGTTAGGGTTAGGGTTGGGTAAGGGTTAGGGTTGGGTAAGGGTTAAGGTTAGGGTTATGTGTATATAAATGACTGGGAGATCCCCATAAAGACATAAATACAAACACTACAAACACGTGTGTGGGTGTGCGTGAATCTCCTTCAGTTTCCTTTATTGGGGAAGTGTGAGGTCCACCAGGCCTTATTCTCGTTATGTTCTTCTGCCTCAGTGTTAATGATTTGAAGTGTTCAGAAGGGTTTCACATGTCCACCCATGACCTTTCATCCTTGCAAAGCTCTATAGAGAAAGACCTGCACTTAAGTGTGCGCTCTGTGCTTGTAGAGACCACTGCTGGATGTGTAGAACTAAAGGGAAGAGACTTCATGGCTCCTGACTTTTCTCAAAAATCTTTAAATAAAATAAGATGACTGGATCTCTGAATCCGATCAGTCCACAGTTCACATGCCAGGATCAGAGGACATGAATTAAATTTTGACATGCTTTTGTTGTGGGCAACAAATTTTCATCCAGCATCAGACCTGAATATAAATACTAGGAAAGACGAACGGGTCAATCGAAGCAGAGCGATGTGGCATCTGGGACGAATCCCTGACGAAAACTCTGACTTGTCAGAATTTTTTTTGGATTAGTTTTGTAGTTAGATAACTCCCACACTGTGTACCTTGACATTCCTTCTGTAGCCATGATTGATAATTTCTTACCTTCCTCCCCGACTACATGCAAGAATATGAACGATGATGGGTCGAGGTCAAACTTGTAATATTGCCAGTTTTTCAACCAAGACACGGCATGAATTTATGGTTTTATGATTGCCTAATCTGACATAGTGACCATGGTGAAAGAGAAAAATATCATGGAGTTTGATCCCGGCATTAGAGAGCGCTCTCCATCATCATGATCACAGCATTATGGGAGGAAATATCCTCTCCCTTTCCATCGTGAAAGACAAAATTATTGTGTAGTCTGATCCTGGCATGAAACAAACAGGAGGATTTCGAGATACCAGATATACATTTATAAGTCTTGTAACTACTTGGATTTTCTATTCGTTTCATTCTGCTTACTGAAAGCTTTTTTTTTTTTAAACAGTGAACAACGGAACAATAAGCCAGTACCGTAAATGTTTACATTTTCATCCTAAACCTCAGTCAGTTATTTATCCTTACATGCAGTGAAGCCCAAATATTTTATGCAAGAATCCCAGCAGCGTAAAGTGAAGAATCAGCCTAGTCTGTATGTTCTTGTTTGAAAATTTGCCAGATTTCTCACAAGTCACTTCATGTAAAGTTTGCACCCGGTTAGGACAGTCTGGTGATAAAGAAGTGTGCAGATGTCGACTAGAGGTCAAGAGGATTGCAGGGCAGGCAAAAGCCAAAACGCTTAAAAGGAAAAATTGCTCAACTGAAAAAGTTCAACTGAATTTATTGTATTCCTTTTTATGGAATCATAGTTGACACCCTGACCTCTGAATGACGAGGAGTCCGTGTCATCTTTCATCTTTGAGTACAGATTGATCATGCGTGTAACACCGGGCACATAGACTAGAGCTGGATGATATGGACAAATATATTGTGATATATCTCTCAACATATGCCGAATCTGTAATGTGTCATGGTGACATATGGGGTTGTATATATTTAGGCCAAGTTAACAGGATGTTTAACAATTAAATTATTATTTAGAACTAGCTGATGACCCAGTGGTTTCGCTCAGTGAGTGCAAGGGGGAAAAAATGCAGTATTTATAAAACAAGTTTGTTAATTACTAATTTTATTTTTCAACAAATAGCAGTCGGACGTCATTTCCGTCTCAAACGCGAAAAGAATTTTATATATTTAGATCAAAGTTTTCTTAAATAATGACTTACCAAATAGATATTTACTTCTTTTCAATATCAGTAAAATAACTCTCACACAAATGATAACAATTCGTAAAGAAGATATAAAAATGGCGTCCACAAACGAACGCTAGTGTTTCCGCTCATACGCACGTATAACATGTTCTGTGGTCAGACGGCATTTCCGTTTCAAACGCGAAAAGAATTTTAGATATATAGCTTGATGAATAAAGGCCAGGATTTATCAAAGTTTGCACAGAAAACGTATCTGATATTATGGTTAGGGTGTGCATTTGCATATTAGCATGGTTTGTCAAAATGATTAATGCAAGGCCCAGTATTGCAATATTGTGCAGCCCTACTATAGAGTCTGTAGGAGTGGAAGGAAGAGGAACAAGCATGCTTGACAAAGCCAGAAAGTCCCTTAGCTTGTGGGATATTAGGCCTACGTGGCAAGCAGAGCAGGGTTTGTTTCCTAGCGGGAGCACATTTCTCTACTTAGTCACCTAATATGATTGCACTATGAATAATCCACAAGTACACGTACACAAGCATGTATCAGTATCAAGCAGCCTTTACGCTTTACTACTTATACAATGTTACGGTTTTAAATTGGACTTTTCATAGGTGTCTTGGTAATCTCTTCATCTTGCTAAAGGATTTCTCTGTGTGTGTGTGTGTGTGTGTGTGTGTGTGTGTGTGTGTGTGTGTGTGTGTGTGTGTGTGTGTGTGTGT
>JAQLOM010000006.1:12606740-12618879 GCA_030068315.1 Chrysichthys thysi
CCCCAACAAACCCAAACCCCCCCCCCCCCCCCCCCCCCCCGGTTCCAAGTGAGCTGATACTGGAATGTGATGTGAAAACCCTGCAGAATAGCGATTGTCAGAGACTATCTTCACTTTCACAGCATCATCAGGGGAAGTCCTGGGCAAAGCTGCCATTATACTTCATGTACTACTGACTACACTATATGTAATACTGATTGTGTGTTTTCACCGCTCACTTGCATATTTGTTTGTGTGTGCATGCGAAACCGTGTGAGTACATTTTAATGTCGTGAACACAGCACTGTTTCAGGAGAAATGGAGCACAGCAGCTCAGTGAGCGAGTGGCAAGCTCTCCATGCACTGAGCTGCTGTGCTCCATTTCTCCATGTATTATTAGAACAACAAAGGAGACCTTCCAGCGTGTCGCATTGAAGATGACTTCACGGTAGTTTCATGTGATGCCACTAAGCTGACTAGCTAGACTGGAAATTGAAGTTTCTGATACCAAAACCAAGAAGAGTTGAGTAGAGTCGAGTTGACCCGAGCCAGTACCATGCGGTGGTAGTCATATGGCAACGGTGCACGAAGCAAGCTCCATGAAGACATGGTTTCCCAAGGTTGGTGTGGAAGAACTCAAGTTTCCTGCACAGAGCCCTGACCTCAACCCCATGAACACTTTTGGGATGAAACCCTGAGCACATGCCAGGCCTCTTCATTACTAATGCTCTTGTGGCTGAATGAGCACAAATCCCCACAGCTACGTTCCAAAATCTAACATAAAGCCTGCCCAGAAGAGTGGAGATTATTACAAACAGCAAAAGAGCAGGAGGGGGGACAACTCTGAAACAGGATGTTTAAAAAGCACATATTGATTGACAGTCAGGTGTTCACATACTTTTGGTCATTGCAACGTATGAAGTCATAAATTATGGCATGGCATATTTGCTATACTAGAAGCAACACTTGGGTCTTTACACATGGGAGACAGATTAAAATTATAGCTTGTGAAGATATTGTGACTTTTGTTTAAACTCTGTCAGCACTATTTCTGGCTCCACCCGAATTCCCCTGTTTGGTACTCTTACGAAACCCTTAGTAAGGGTAACAAAATTCAACCCAGACCAAATTCTCATGGAAACACAAGGACAAAATGAAGGATCATAAGTTTGCAGTAGTGCGCCGTATTACAACGTGTTGCAGGACTAGTGGACGGAGGCAAGGAAGGCATGCCTGGGCCGTTCACGTTTCCAAAGAAGACATTTTGCAGTTTGCTTGATTCGAGAACCAGAGAATTGGAAAGAACATTTGTCACTTTGTACTTCAACACCAAATGTGGATTTAAAAAATCCTAAATAGCAGTTGGCTTGGAGTCAGTATTCTGTAAATCAAAGATTTAAATGGAAGAAATGCTTTAGGGACTGGTGTAGAAACGTCTCTCCAGTCAAGACAGCGGGTCTAACGGAGTAAATGTTTCATCACCATATAATGTGGTGTCCGTGTTGAAACAGGTGTGTGTGTGTGTGGGGGGGGGGGGGTGCATTCATTGTCATGGTAATTAAACAATTGTCCTTGTATGTTTTTGGCGTGATGCAGGAATGTAGTTTGGACGAAGCTGCTCTGTGTATCAATAAAATGTACATAGGGCATAAATCAAATTTCCTTCCCGTCCATTTCATTTCTCCCCCCTCAGAGGTGACTGTAGTCATGATATGATTAGCGTTGTGCGCTCTCTCTCTCTCTCTCTCTCTCTCTCTCTCTCTCTCTCTGCACTAGTGCTGTTCATGTGTCATTGCTCAGTGGAATTTCTCATTCCTCTGAAGCTGTCCTTTTCCTCTCCTATTGCTCACACTCTCTTCCTCAGCAGTGACGGAGTTTAAAAGTACATAAACACACACGCCCTTCCCCTCTCGATTCGGTAATCTGATTAGCATTATTTGAGCAGCTTAGCACTGTGCTGCATTAGCCTGTTAGCTGTTCTTCTGCCAGCAGTCAGCAGGCTCTGATCCAGCTCTGTGAAGACGATGAGCCAGCTCTAACGGACAAAACATTTAAACGAGTGCAATTTCAGAGGAGCTGCTCCACATTGCTCATCCCGCTGCCCCGTCGCTGTCACGCTAATGCTATCACTCGCTCTGCTGTAGATTCAGCCCTTCTCGCGCTCTCTCTCTCTTGCTCTCGCTGACAGTCTGAGGACTCCTGCAGGAGAGTCTGCATCACCTTGAAGTCCGCTGCTGCCTCCCCGCAGTCTCCTCCCTCCATACGCCTCCTTCAGTCCTTCTCTTTTTCTCTCCACCTCCTCCTCCACCACCTCCACCTCTTTCTCGTCCTCCTCTGTTCCCATCTCTGTCCTTTCTCTCTCTCTCTCTCTCTCTCTCTCTCTCTCTCTCTCTCTCTCTGTCCTCATTCCAGGCTTCTCTTTATCTTTTTTTCCAAAATGTATCAGAACGTGTGGATTGCCAACTATCTTAGCCATGTCAAGTGCTGTCAAGGTGAGTGGAGGAGAGTAGTGGTTTGGTGATGGGACCGTCCGGTTACTGTGCGTTATTTTGTTCATTAGGGCGGCTGTGGTTTAGAAATATTTGCGCAGCAGATTTAGCCTCCAAGGGCATGTCGATTAAGTAGAAGAGACTTTCTTTCGTTCTACCACTTATTCCCAGAGAGAGCGAGTGAGAAGGCAGGAGAGGGTGAGGGTGAAACCTAGTGCAAATATCTGGTCTCTTCAGTACTTTTTCTCTCAGAGGAACGCATTCAGTAGTTGAATTTAAAGCATGTTTTTCTGGTATATCTGTGGCTGCGTCTGTTTGACTTTAAAAGCGCATGCAGAGCTTTCACTGTTCAGCTGCCAAATTGTAGTTTTATGGTTTTGTTTTGGCCTCTCTGTGTGTGTTTGCAGTGGGACATGACTTTTCATTTATCCGCCGTGTTGAGTTGGTCTTCTGGTTGGTTAAACGCAGGGAAATTCATAACACGTGTGGGAGAGCGTTAATGCTAAACTGTCAGTCTCACTCTTGACTATTAAACCGTTGTCAGAGTATAGCGCAGTCATGAATGTATCCATAAAACCAGGCTGGCTTGAAGTGATTAGACTGTAAAATGGGTTTAATGTGTTCAGATGTTCACCAGCTCAACGGTCTCAGCACAAACTCTCATGCTGGTCTTCATCACGGACTGCCTTTAAAGTAGTCCGATATTCTGAGATATTTAGACGCGGATGCTTTTAATTTGTCTCCTGGTGTAAGTGGCTATAGATATTGAAATGATACACTTCCCACCGGGGATAATCCTGCGTCCCTAGAAAGCTAATCCTTCATGAAGCAGTGCCATGTGCTGCACTGAGAGCCAGCTGCTCAGCTACCCCAATAGTTTGCAGTAAAACGCAGCAATCCAACCCTAATGCTTCCTTTTTACATAAAACTTGAGTTACTTCTATTTTTCTGTCCAATGAAATCAACACAAAAAGCGTCTTCTTTCTTAACCCCCCCCCTTTGAACTTTTGTTTTTCTAGGTTTCTAATATCGGTATTGTGTCTCATTTCTTGAAGTGCATTTTTACCGTTTTGCTTTGAGGCAAATAGCAGAGACCCAAATAAACTCAACAAACTGCCACACCAATGAACTTTAGTTCTATAGACTTACGGTATTATTATTATTATTATATAGTGCTAACCAGGCTGGGACATGTTCTGTCTCATGCTTAACGACTCCAGATGCTTGTAGCATGACTTATCACACAAGCCTGCGTGACTTGTGCATTCTGTCACTGTTATCTCCACTTCAGAGCATTATCTGTGACTGTCTGTTCTTTAAAACAGGTGTGCAGAGTATGCAGTATGTCACGGGAAAAGAAATCAATATGGCGATGGTGTCACATGGCTTACATGGCCTGTATTTTTACTTTTAATGATACTGGGTCCTACTGTTAGGGCTGTGGTTTAATTCTTTCAGATGGGTGTGTGTGTATGTGTGTGGGGGGGGGGGGCGGCGGCTGTGGAATAGCAGGCATGCCATTAATTGTCACACACGGCTGTATTATTAGCTTCTGGGCTGAGAGCCAAGTAGATGATGGGAGATGTATGCGAACAGCAATATTGCTGTAGTGACAAGCCTTGTTGAGGATATTGTTGGTATTTCTTGCAGTTGTGACTAACTTAAAACTTCATGATGTGGCTTGTTCTCCACCTTGGAATGTATTTACACACATTTGTGATCCTGTGACGTACCATGGCTATGCGATTTTGATGTTGGGGACAGCTGAGGGGTTTTGCAGACCCACACAGCTCCAGCGTTCCTGATTTGCACTGATGTGGAGCTCAATTCACTAGCCTTGTCCAAAAGTATTAGAACGGCATGGTCTTGGTGCAGTTATTGCTAACAAGGGTTATGCAACCAAATATTAAGTATTTTTGACTTTAATTTACTGGTAAGTATTCTGTTTGATACAGAACGTGTTGTGTTTAACACATCTACATGTAAATACAAGGGAATAAAAGCTGAAACACTGATCTCTTTTGTCACATTCATCTTTTGAGCGCTCACACACAGGTCTTCAGTGCACAATAAAAAATAGGACTTGTTTGGATACTTTTGGAGGGGACTGTGTAAGGAGGTGTGAATGTTCATCTCATATCAACATTGGTTTCTTCTGGGTTCTCTGGTTTCTTCCCATGTCCCAAGACCATGCCAGGAGGTGGGTTATTTAATTTTGGTTGACCCGTGCAGGTGTAATGATTTTATCACGTGTAACTACAAAGCAAAGTGTTTTAGTTTGCACCCTCTACATGGGTTATGTCCTCCACAGAATGATTTGAGGTCATGTTTGTTCCCCAATGCATGAAAAATTTGCATATTTCCCTTCACCCCCTTACAGTAGTCTTTAAGTTTCATGATCTGTTTAGCTTTTCTGTGCACGTGTAGGGGAGCTCGCTGAAATGAACTCGGGGAATCAGATTTTTGGGTGGAATTCAGTCCTCTGCAATTTCCAGCATAAAATCATTAATTAATTGAACCCCTGTTTCGAAATACGACTTTTAAAATAGAATGGATAGCCAAGACTCATGACATTGCGGGTCACATCATTTTTTTGCAGCCAGGATTATAGATCTATGTTCAAAAAAAATACTTGTGCAAGTTTCACATATCAAGTGTAAAATATAAACATAAGCCGTTGCTACTTATGGCTAATCAAAAGGCAAAGATTATTGTCCAGAGCTGGTTAGATTAGGTCTAGATGCAATTAAAAATGCTTTTGTAAGATTTCTCAGCTTCTTCAAATTTGCAGAATTCCAAAACTTTCGACTGGAAGTGTGACTGACCGTTTCAAAGAGGGTGCATCAGTTTGGGGTGTGGGATTTCAGACACAGATACTTTTTAATGTCCTCAATGAGTCACTTTTTTTCAGACTGCACAAATCTCTGAGATTACAAACCCTTTTAAAATAGTTAGTGGCTGCAGGCCTGATGAGACAGATGTTGATTGCTGTCTGTTTTGTTAGTCCTGATAATTATTCGTGTTATAAAGCAACTGTTAATGTTAGGAGTGCTCGTGATACTCCAAGCTCTTGACTTTGGCAACTGTGAATAAACAGTGAATTGGTAAGAGTTTTCTTTCGACAACTTCATTCTTCATGTGATTGATTTTTATTATTTTTTTTATTTTTTTGTTTTTTCTCTTCACTCTGTGTGTTTTTGTGTGTCTCTCAGCCTCTACATCTCTCCACACGCTCTTGCCTGATCAGCTGGCGCTGTGCTTCGTGAGGCGAAAGGAGATTTCTAGGCAGTGAGGAATGTTTTTAGGGATACTCTTCCCAGCTGTGAAAACACTCTCGATACCAAAACACAACTCGCAGTCCTGAGAGAAGCTCCAGAGCTCTCCCTCACTCTGCCATCTCAAATGATGTTTATAACAAGCGAGGGAGTTCTAACATCGACCCACCCATTATTGCTAAAGCTTCATAGATGTGAAAGGGTAGATTTTGGGGTAAGAAAAGTGTGCGTGTGTTCAGACTTGAGCACAACTGTTATATGATACCTGCGTAGTATTAATCTTGCCTTTATAAGAAGTGTTATTGTTCCAGGTGTTGGAATGAATAGGCGCCATATTAAATAAACTCCATTAAGGCACTTTATGTGTATAACATGGACGTGCACCACGTGTGGGTGGGGTTGTTTTTTTTTTTTCTTTTCTCTTTTCTTTTTTCTTTTTTTCATCCCTTTCTTTATAAAAAAAAACAAACAAACATGAAGTAGACATGAAATATACACAAGCGCACACGTATGTGCATGAATTCATGCATTCATTTAGGCCTTGGGTCAATTTAGTGTGTTTAGAATGGTTGTTCCACCTACTGGCATGCTTTCTGAGAGATTGGAGGAAATCGTAGTACCCTGAGGAAACCCATACGGACATGGGGAGAACATGACACCAAAATGAACCCAAGCCCCAGCTCAAAGAAGCCGTGCCACCCACTGCATCCCCATGCCAACCTAATCCAAATCTGAGTAAAAGGAATAGTTTTGATTTATTTATTCTGATGAAGTTTTATTTTGCACAGAATGAAACCAAACATAAAGAAGAAGATTCATGTGAGGGTGGTGGTAATGTGGGTGGCATGTAATTGCAAATCTTTTATTCAGTCATGTACTCTTAAGTCACAGAATATCATATGAAATATCATAAGCAAGCGCAAAATCGGGAACATAATCAGAGGTGGCTGGCTTAGAGTTTTGTTTCAACCCCATTTTAAGATAATTGACCATTATAAAGATCCCCATGAACAGTGATGAGCTACTTGATGTAGCGTTTCCCCAAACAAATGGGTTTTACTTGAAGTGCGTTTTCTGTGAACTTGTGTACAGATATTGGATTATTATTCCTTTTTGTTGTTTACTAGAATAAATCGAACCATTATGTATTTCATGTGTTTATGAGGTGAAAACTGTCCACAGTATGGCCAAGGAATGCGATCACAACATTCTCCGCCTGGATCTGGTTGTTTTTCTTTTTCTTTTTGCACTGATTTTGCTGTTAAATGTGCTTTCAGTTAACGGCTAAATTGTCATTGCTTCAGCAATGTTTTTTGATTGAAAAGTCCTGTCTTATTCTTGTCAACAGGCATCACAGGGGAGGCCATCGCCAAAGTTTCAAGACCAAAGCTACAGCAAAGGGCTTTTAGGTAAATGCTTTTTTTCTTTAAAGTCCTCATTCTTGGGAAATTAAGTGTTGGAAACACCTGTAGGAAACCTCCAGCAACCTGCTTTCTCTCACATACATGGATCGAGCATGTAGAAATATTGCTACTTTTAAAACAAGTCATTTATTATAGGAGTAAGAGATGTTACGAAATTCGGTCTCGCTGGTATTGGGAAACCTGGTTCAGAATAACTTTGGCAATATCGGTGCGTTAGTAGAAACGCTGGAGTTTGGAACTTGAGCTCATTGCAAGGAAATACAAGGGCTATCAGACAAGTGACTGGTTTATCTCAGGAGCCCTGATCAGTCCTCTATATTACACGCATGGGATACCCTGATCTGCTAGTTTCACTGAAGCTAAAACTCTGAGATAATGCTACTTTTATTTAATCAATTAATCAATTAATTCTTTTGCCACTCCATTACAGTACTGTGCAAAAGTCTTGGGCAGATGCAAAAATATGCAGTAAGCAGTAAGAAACGAAAGAAAAACTAAATGAAGTCTGTAGGGTTTACCCAAAGCTTTTAGTTTTTGTGGTTTGTTTTTGCTCTGAGAATTGCTCTGTTGTGCAATATGTTGCTTTTTTTTCTGTTGCATTCAGTTTTTGTGTTGGAAAAGGAATGTTTGGAAATCTAAAATGTCTTTGTTCTTACTCAGTAATTCAGAAGTTGTAAAATAAACAATCTATAACTGTTTAAAAAAAAAAAAAGGAATATGCATGTATCAAGTTTTTTCAAAATATCCAATTAAACTATATTGCGTAAAATTAATATTTTCATTTCTAAAATTAACTTTTTTTTAATTATTACATTTCTAAAACCTATCAGGGCTTCATCAGCAGAACAAAAAGTAATCCTTGAGTTGCCTTATTTCATAGTCCTGATATTTAGCATCTGCGAGATTGGATAAAAAAACGGTGTCTTGGCTTTCATCCTCACTGCTCATCGTGATGAATGCTTTATCACATGGAAAACCCTGCTCCGAATGACCAAAAATACGAGCTTGTGTCTTTTTTTTTTTTTGGACCATGTGTCGAAGGTAAACGAAAGTAATCTAATGGTTAAACATTAAACTTGGCTTAAATGCATGGTTACACATGGATTTGTACATTTTCCCAAGTACTCCCTTTCCCTTCTACTTCTTTTTCACATTAACTCAATGTTTTTGAAGCAGGTTCTGAGCTCATAAATATATGTTTGATCTTTTGAAAGTGGCGCATATATATATATATATATATATAATATTTCCCGTTCTTTTTCATTTTGAAATCCTGAACATTGCGGCATGAAAGTAATGTAATTTGCTGTCACTACGGTGTCTGTATTTGGGGAAGAACACTCTTGTTGCTGTGATGTAGAATCCCAGAGTTCATAACTGAAACGCACCTCTTCTCAGGTTATGGTTGTGCTGCTGTTTTCTCTCTGCAGAAAAACTACGACACCATCACTTTTTTTATTTATTATTTATTTATTTATTTTTGCTTGTTTTTCAGCACAAATTTTGTGCTGTCATCCAGATTTTGCTAGCTTTGCGTTTCAGTTATCATGTGTGACTTTTAGCTTAAATTGTTTTTCTTGTTCCTCTCCTGTCTCTTCTTTGTTACTGCAGTTTTCACAAACAGGTCTCATCTGAGGAGAAAGACGACGTTACCCAGACCACAAAGGCTGTCGATGTCAATCCTATTGTCTCACTACCCAAAGGTGCTTGAAAAATTTCTACATCGTTTGAAGGGAATAAAATGAGGCACATTTATTGTGTTTTTTATTATTCATTTTAGCAGGAGCTGTTTGGTTTTCACTGTTGAATCTGCAATCTCAGAAATAAAGGTTCCAAACTCCTCGTCACTGGGGCGGTACCATCAATACAGCATTTTGTACCTTTTAGTATGCATCTTTTACCAAAGAAGGGGCATATACTGTACCTTTAATTAGCTTTTATATTAACTTTATAGGTAACTTAAGGTCCAATTTATACCACCCAATAAATATAAAATTTATGTAGATATATGCTAAAAGTGCAAGAGAAATTCCCTTAATGGTATTACCCCAATGATCATAAAGTATATATTTTTCTTATATATTTATTTATTTATTTCTCACCCACTTGTCTCATATTCAGTATACAGTATGTCAAAGAATTCTATTCGTATTTATCTATTGAGTGATTTCCGTAAGGATTTTACTGGCCCTGAGGTTCGGGCAGGGCTGGGAGTTGAGCTCCATGTAGGCTGATGGCCTATTTTTGGTTGGCTGGGAGCCACCTGTTGTTCAGCATGGCCATATTGAGTTAGGAAAGACTAAAGTGTATGTAATGTTTAAGATAGACTAAAGTATGTATGTTTAATAACGGTAAAACAGCTTGGTTGAACCGTCCCAGGAGCAGCCTCCTTCAGGTAAGAACCATGTTCTTCGTGATGATCAAATGTATTTGTGTTTGGTTTAATAATGGGTAAATGTACTTTCTAGCAAACTTTAAATTGGTCGAGATAGAAAGGTTGAAATGTAATTTTATGTCCTGAGCTTATGGACTGTTGTATTGAAACTTGAGCAGTCAATTTCTTTATCTGTTGTTGGGAAACCCACAGAAATGTAGCTAATGTTTTCGATAAAATCCCACCCCATGTTGAAACATTGGGTTTAGATTCCAGAAAAGTCCCATGAACCATTTTTCGTTATCTGGGTTGCACTCTGGTTAGATTTTGCTACACTTCAGTTAAGTGATGCCATTCAAAACCCTTTGGATTTTGCTCCCTTACTCTTATTATACGTAGCATTTGTTTGGTTGAGAATTTTGGCTCTATTGTAGCTTCATTTCAGCAGCTGTGAGTGTGAAAGCCAGGAAAGTCTGAGCTCTTGGACATTTCTGTGTTCAGTATGTTTCTGTTAGTTTCAGGCTGATTTACTCTGGAGGTAAATTATTTATTTGTTTCTGAATGCAAGAAAACAAAGTGTTTTCCTTGTTAAGTAGCTAACCTGTCTCGACTTGAATCGAATGAAATTAAAAGCATTTTACTTTATACTTTAGCTGGAGCATGACGCTATATTGTTTTGCAGAATAATACCATTTGATCCATTTTCTCACAGTGTGTTCATTTCACTTTCCATAACCGTGTTGCCTTTTACTACATGCCTAGACAAATAAAGGCAATATTTCTTTTCCTTTGCAGTCTCGGAGTTGAGGAAACATTTTGAACGCATCAGTAATAGTCAAAGTGACTGCTGGGACATGAACAGGTGAGAGATTTTAATTAACTGTTGCTCCACAGAGCCTGTGTTTATGGGCAAGGTGCTCCTGATCGTAAATTTCGAAGCCTGTACAGATTTATATTGCAGGTTGGTCTGTATTTATGTAACTGTCGTTTCACGCCAGTGATCTGTTCCATCCATCTGTCCTACTTCTTTTAGGAAAGAACGAATTGCGCGGCGGCTGGAAGGAATTGACAGTGACCTTCAGTTCTCGCTTCAAAGTGCGGGTCTGGTGACCAATCGGCTGTTGGAGGAAGACACTCCGAGATACACTCGTGCCACAGACTTGTGTGACCCGTGCACAGGTATATGACGTGTCTGTTGTATTAAAGATCTTAACATGGATACACATCATTGTGATGTCAAAGTATTTATTGATTGTCACTTTGATCAATATCAGGGTTGCCAGGTTCATGGGGGAGGGTTATGTCATCATGCAGATGTTTAGCTGTGCAGGCCAGTGTGTGACGCATGCATATTCATGATGTTCTCAAGGCAAGAAATTGCTCCACAAAGGTGCTTCCAGTCAGCCATAAAATTAAAAATCACCTGCCTAATAACGTGCAAGTTGTCTTTGTGCTGCCAAAACAGCTCTGACCCACTGAGGCATGGACTCCAAAAGATCTCTGAAGGTGTCCTGTGGTGTCTGGTACCAAGATGTGAGCAGCAGGTGCTTAAGTCTTGTTGCAAATTGGGACCTCCATGGACTGGACTTCCTTGTTCAGCCCATCACAGAGATACTTGGTCAGAGTGAAATCTGGGGAATGTTGAGGTCAAGTCAACACCTTGAGCACTTTGTCATGTTCCTCAAACCATTCCTGAGCAATTTTTGCAGTGTGACAGAGCGCATTATCCTGCTGAAAAAGGTCTCTGCCCTTAGAGTACGTCCACATGAATGCCAGGACCCAAGGTTTCCCAACAGAGCATAGCATCACACTGCCTCTGCCACTTCCCATAGTGCATCCTGGTGCCCTTTCAACTTGAGGAAAGTGAATTGCATGCACCTTGTTACCCAGAAGATGTAAAAGAATGCATGATTCATGAGACCAGGCCACCTTCCATCATTACTCCATGGTCCAGGTCTGATGCTTGTGCCCACTGTAGGTGCTTTCAGTGATGACATCAGCAATGGCGCTCTGACTGGTCTGTGGCTACACCGCCCCTTACATAGCAAACTGCATTTCACTTTGTCTTGATGTCTTTTTCTTATAGCCGACTGTTTTGTGCTCCAATGTGTACTACAGTGGCTCTTCCATGGGGTTGGATGCTCATCAGTAAGCCTTGGGTGCTTATGATGCTGATCACTGGTTGTTTTTCCTTCGACCAATTTTTGTCGATACTAACCACTGCATACTGGGAACACCCCACAAGACTTGCCGTTCTGAGGGTGATCTGACCTGGTCTTCTAGACATCAGAATTTGGCCCTTGTCAGAATCACTCAGATCTTTCACCTTGCCCAGTCTTCCTGCTCCCAACATATAAACTTTGAGAACAGACTTTTTATTTGTTGCCGAATATTTCCCTGTCTGTGACAGAAGCCACAGTGATGAGATGATCAATGTTCTTCAATTCACTTGTCAGCGGTTTTAATGTTAGGGCTGTACATCTTTTCTTTTTTCTTTTCTCTTTGGTTTTTTTTTTTTTTTTTAACCTCCTAAGGCCCCACTGTCCTCATATGAGGACATCACATTTTCTCCCAACTATATTGTGTGTATCTCCTTGT
>JAQLOM010000006.1:12618979-12631279 GCA_030068315.1 Chrysichthys thysi
GTCAGTTGCTAAAAAGCAGAAACAGTGAGAAGAATGGACAAGGTATGGACATTAGAGTTTGGGTCTCAGGAGGTTAAAGTAAGAGTTGTGTCCTTTTGCAGGCCATAAAAATCTTTTCTCCATGTCACTGGGAATAGTAAGTTACATGACAAGTTGAACCTATCCCTTTATTCAGCATGCAACTTGGAGTTTGCTCGAAGCAAATGCAAGACCAAAGTCTTTAAGAGGAAATGATCATTTCTTTGGACAGCTGCTGGGCTTGAGAACAGATTTCCTACTTCACAAAATGTACTGAATTCTTGTAGCAAATGGCCCAGGCTCCCAAAACAAACAAAAAAAAACTGTGAGGATGACCTAGAAGTTACTTTGTAAATATTACAATAAATGTGACCCATGTTGGCAAAATGAGTCGGAATGAGGAAATTTTCAAAAGTGAGTTATTGTGACTTCCACATTGTCCATCTAAAGAATGAAAATGAGGCCTGGTTTGTTGAAATCGGACACAAAAATGACCGCCTAGCAACTAACCACTTTCGTTTACATCTGATGAGGCTTGGAAACTCGCTTTCCATCGGTTCATAAAAGCATCATCGGGAATTCCATGTGTATTAACAGGAAGTAGACAAACTACGCTTCACAAAGATGCCGAACATGGGTAGGGGGATTGCCCCATGTCGCCGCGAGCGAGCGGTGAAAAACACGGATTTATCATGGAATATTACGCCAAAGGAATAATTAATGAAGACCTACGAATGAACATAATGAACAAAACCTTAAAATAAAAGTAGTTTGGGATGTTTTTCCTGCTGTTTTATCATGGGGATCAATAAATGAGGGCTTTATGGACTCAAAATTGAGATTTTCTCAAAAATGACCGAAACCATATTTTGCCTCTTAGCTCATAATTATCCCATGCACATTCCAACTCATTTTGCCAGCACGGGTCACATACGGTGAGTTTGGTGACAATTAGGCTCGTTTTGATCAGACATTGGACTAATATATATATATATATATATATATATATATATATATATATGTAATATATTAAAATAATGTGTGTATATGTGTATGTGTGTATGTATGTATATTTTGTGTGTATGTATATTTTAAGAACAGATCTGGCAACCCTGATTTGTAAAGCACATGCCTGAATCAAATGGCTCTTAATACCTTTTGTGTTCATCTTGTGATGTTTAATTGAAGTCAAAGCTGTACTGTAATTCACTTTCATTCAGTTCCTGTTCAGCACTTTACCAAGGATGAGTCTGGTCTGTCAGACCCTCAGGGACCTGAGAGTTTGTTAATGCACCAGAGCAGGATGGAGACGCACACGGCCCAAACTGAGCCTACCTATAACCCCAGCTCTGCTGTAACAGCCGAGCAGGAGTCTAAAGCTGAGCGTATCGCCCGCTACAAGGCCGAACGTAGACGTCAGCTCTGTGAGCGCTACCGTATCTTGCTGGATGAAGAGGCAGACAAGGACTATGGCGGCCAGTACTCCAGAATGCGGCGAGACCCCGAGGGATCAGAGCGCCAGAACAGGGGGCAGGTGGAAGGAAAAGACGAGGCGGAGTGTAATCCCAACGCGGCCAACGTTCGTGCAGGGAGGATCACTGCTCAGGCCAATGTGGAGCAGGAGTATAGCAGGGAGCAGGCTGAGGTGTTCTCTGAACATGAAAGGAGGATGAATCTGGAAAACCAGAAAAGAGCACACGACCAAGGAAGAATGCATGGGGAAGGTATAGCTGCAGACCACTCTGCCCCTTATATAGACACTTCAGGGGAGACTTCAGGGGAGACCAGTGCCTCAAGGGAGCTTGGGGTGGGTGACTCTCCCAAAGCAAGCCAACCTACAAAGCAAGTGGCTTCTCCTGGGGATTTACTTGGTGAACAGCAGGCCCCCAACATCCTCCCCAAGCAAGGGTAAGCACAGCACCCTCACTCATCACCTGATCTGTATTACACTATTAAACATCTACAGGGGTTTTTCTCTGGTACTCCATTTTTCCCTTTTTTCCATCGGTGGATACGTTTAGACCTGCTTCAGTTTTCTATGGACAAAAGTTTGAATCGAAGAAAGATTGCGTAAATTTTATAATGGTACTAGCTGATTCCCCAGTGGCTTCGCTCACTGAGTGCAAGGGAAAAAAATTATAAAATAAGTTTGTTAATTACCAATTTTATTTTTCAACAAATAGTGCTCCTAGGTAATTTCCATTTCAAATGCAAATTTTTAATTTTTTTATTTATTTTTTTTAATTTAGATCAAAGTTTTCTTAAGTAATGACTCACCAAATAGGTGTTTACTTCTTTTCAATATCAGTAAAATAACTCTCACACAAATAACAATTCGTAAAGACGATATAAAAATGGCGTCCATAAACAAAGCGATTAGTTAAAATATAAGCGCTAGTGACGCTGTTTCCGGTCGTACGCACGTATAATATGTTCTGCGGTCAGACGGCATTTCCGTTTCAAACACGAGAAGAATTTTATTTATTTATATATAGAGAGAGAGAGAGAGAGAGAGAGAGAAGATGAGGGAGGGATGCTAACTTTGTCTAGCTAACACAGCAGTATACCAGTTCATGCCCCAGGGGTTTTGCCCTGCAGATCTTTGCTTGTGTCAAAACATTGGCAGAATCAGGATTATCATGCCCCTGAGAGCTTCCAGGTGATTAGATTGGACAATGCGGGTTTTCGATGTTTTAGTTCATGGCTTCCATCCTGTTTCTCACACTCGGGTTTACTAGCCAACGTTCAGTACATCATGGACCTGCCACACCTTCAGTTTTTCCCTTTTCTTCCAGAGATGAGACCAAACTCTGAGAGAGGTGATCTTACAGTTTCTTATGAAGTGCTAAATGATTTGGTATCGTTATTGTGGTTCAAAACTTTATACTCCTTTGTTCTGCGTCCACATTTACTGTGAAATTCATCGCTGGAAAATTTTTCAATTTTTATGCAACCTTTGCCTATTGACTATATAGTGTGCGCGTGTATGCATGTATGTGTATATATATATTTATTAAAGTGAATAATTGATGCATGGTTCCTCTGGCCATAATAAAGTAAATTAAATTTAAAATTCCACGTTTTTATTTTTATTTTTTTTTACCTTAGTGTGTATAGGAGTGACGTAGGCTGGACCTGACCAAGCCTGTGCCCTTTTCTTTTTTTCTCACTTTTCATATATGCGTTACTAAATAATCTGTCTTAATAGTACATTTAAAATCGTAAATATGGTTTTGAAAAATTGTACAGTAACAAAAACTCCATGGGATATTTTTGTTGTGTTTTTAATTTAATGGATTGGGATCTTGGATGTTTTTAAAATAATAGTAGTTTACCTTGTGTACACTTTTTTCCACTTGGATAAAAATAGCTTTAAGTATCATTTCCCTTAAGATGAACCATATATAAAAAAATTTATATTATCGAGTTAAATCCTACAGCTTTGATTCCCTTTTCTTTGGGACAGCAGGTTCTGATCCCCGCTGCAATTCAGGCATGTCATCATTCCTCTGCTGTGATTCATTTGGGTGAAGTTTAGGACGTGACCTTAGAACACTAGCTCACGAGTACAGGGTCAGATTTCATAACTTGGCAGAGCCTCTCATCCCATGTTGTCACGTTATTATTGTATTGCTGTCATTGGTGAAGGAGTGGATTCTGTGACGGAGAGATTTTCTATTTGTACCATAGGTCCTGGTCAGTGTATATGGACATTTTAATCAATTCCGATGCAGAGCTTCAGTATTTGGGGTGCTGGATTTGGCTAAAGTTAAACAGAACTTTAAAAACTGTATGAGACGATCAGTGCCTTTATGTCGCTTCTCAGTATGTCATGCTACACAGATGTACACGTGCTTCTACCACAATTATTCTGTATGCAGTAAGCCATAGAATGGGTCCTCTTTCATTTATGTTCCTTTGCGTATTGAATTTCACTCTAAAAATAAGGAATGTTCTGAACCCTTATACTGGCGTATTTTGTGTGCATTAATGTGTGAGGTTCCATCGCTCGTCATTACACTGAGTGGCTCATTCACTCTTGTTTTTACATTTAGCTCCTATAGTCAATGGTCACTGCAGACTGATTCAGAAGGAGACACCATGTCCCCAATCAACTGGCCCTCCAGGTACCTCCTTTTTGGGATGATTTGGTGTGTCAGATAATTTTCCATTAATTTCCACCGCATTTAACAGCACGACCCAGTTCAAAAGATTTTTGCCCCTTCTCTTAGATCTGGGACGTACACCTAGAGTTCACAGACGTCATAGTACTTTAGCTAATTAGTTCATTAGTTATTCCCGGTATGTAATATGCCTTATTCACATAGAAAATTCCTTGCAGGTCGTTAATAATAATGAAGATGATGGTGGTGGTAGTAGTAATGGTAATAAAAATTTGAAGGGCACTCAGAGAGCACAGCCCTCCACCAAGGATGTTGGTCAACTCGTATGGAAAAAGCTACAGTCACAACCACTTTATATGCCTGGATATGTTTCCAGTAGAGCCATCGTATTTCTACCCTGGCTATGTTTCATCACTACTGAGCTGCGTCATCTACTGGATTTTGGGATGTATGCAATTGGTGAGCACAGCCTTCTGCCAAGGCCATATGCCATGTCTCAAAACTTTAGTGAAAGAGAAACTAAATTCGTTAATCCACCGTGTGACACAATTTATTGGATTGTTTCTTGGCCCGAGGTTTCCTGGAACTCAGTTTGGCAGGTTTTGTGCAAAACTGCTTAAAGGCAGACAGACAAACAAACTGCAACCAAAACCTAAGCTCCTTGGCGGAGGGAATAAGTAATATTTGCAGCTAAATTCAGGCATTTGAAATTGGTAAGTAAGCTCTACGAGAAGGGTTTGGATTTAAATTTTTGAATTGGGCCTCTAATTGCTTTAACCATAGCCATCCCTGACACACTTTCTTTTCCCCATCAGTGCCCAGTATTGGTGGCATTCTTGATCATTCAGCGTGTTTTTACATTAGTGCTTTTTTTTTTTTTTTTTTTTTTTTTTTTTTTTTTTTTTAAACCCGTCACTAATTTTGTTAATGCACCAGTTAATCCTGCAGGCATTAATTGTCCCTATTTCTGTAAAATTACAGAAATAATTTCATTGTGGTGTTGTGTTGTATTAGAGCTGTTTTTGTTTCTTCTCAGCTGCATTAAGTCTAATGGTCTCTTCACCTGGTTTGTGTGCACATGAAATCTGATCTCTGCAGGGTTGAACTTGGTCAACGCCAAGCTTCCAGATGCTTATTTCACAGACAAATTGTGTTCCTGCTTTTCATCCTTTTCGTCTGGCAAGCATGGTGGTGTATCTGTCCCCTCACTTTATTTTATTTAAATGCTGTTTTAGTCAATCCCAAAGAGCAAGCAGTCAGAGTAAAAACACTGTGGTTTTTTTTTTTTTTTTTTTTTTTGTGATGCCAATGAGCTATACAAAGTACATTTTACATGGACTGGAAATAAATGGGTCACATTCATAACATTTTGAGGATCTCCTTTTGATGGACATTTCTGCTTGGAGCCACTTGTGGGTTTACAGTCTTAATCTAAAGTATATTTACATTCTCCTGGTCTCATTGGTTTGTATGTGCCAAACTAAACGTTTAATTGGTTTAAGGTTCCCTCTGGATAGACCTGTGTTTATATTTAGTGCCACGATATCATAAGCTCATTAATGGATATTCGTGTCCGAGCAGGTTCTTCTACTCAGTAACCCACCCATTGTTTTGGCCTGTACTGTTTGTGGCATGGCTTCTACACCAGTTAATAGGTCTCCGTTTAAAGGCTTAGAGGGAAAAAAAAAAAAAAAAGACGTGTATTTGACCTGTTGAGTAAAACTGTCCAAAAGTGACTTAATGGTTTTAGTCCATATGTGACTGAACCATTAGCTCATGCAGATGGGTCTTATCTTGGACTCTGATGAGGGAAGGCAGCTTTTACTAACTCGGAGAGTGTTAAAGAACAAACAAATGAGGTCCGATGCAGGCGTGGTTGATTACTTCTGTCTGGACAATATTACTAAACTCTGTTGTAGAAGTTCAGGCTTTGATGGAGTGTCCCAGATGGAGGGCTTCGCGTCAGGATGCACGGTGTCCTGTTCATAGAGCCTAACCAAATATTGGGCCTTTTTAGGATGCCAAGTTCAGCCAATGATGCTGAAAAAAGCTTTAGTGAAGCAGCCCACCAAATACAGCAGACTTTTACATGCATTGTACAACTAACTCGGGATTTTTAGGATGCAAACGAGTTTGAGGGAGTTTTTCCGTCTGCTTCACTCCTGCTGGAGTATTACTTTGTTCAGGAATGTTAACCTTAGCATAAAGGCCTCATTATCAGAGACTGACATGAAGCTCAGTATGGAGTGCTTCATTTATGCATAAAAATGTTGGACATGGTTCAGCCTTTGAGACAAAAGGCAAAAAGTAAACTTGAAACTTTTCCCAAAGCACAAACACTGTTTTTGTTTTCTCCATTAGTCTTCACCCAGTTAAGGTGGATGATGTTCAAAATGAGTTATATGAGATGAATAAACTATGAAATTCTGGTTTTACTGCTGCCAGTTGTCAGTAAATCCACATTCACTTTTTCAGCTTGAAGTATGCGTTACAGTCCATCTGGGGATTATTTCGGCTCTAGCAGATGTTTTTCATTACCGCTGCCACAGGGATGATGAACTCTTGATACCATATTAGTGTCCGAATGTTTTTCCATAGATTATCGGAGTAATAGTTTGACTGCATTCAAATCTCGCCAAGCATTAATACATATAATTCAATTTGGATCAGAAGAAGGGTGAGAAGAATTTGTCACTGCCAACCTTGTGCAGGGTTGTCTTTTCTTTTCTTTTCTTTCAGTTCCGTCATTCAGTTACAGTGTTAACCTTTTTGTCTCTTCTTCTGAAGAATCAGAGTCAGGGAGAGACTGGCTCGTGATGGACCATCACGCCAGAGTGCAGAGCTCGGTTTCGCATCAGAATTCCCCGTGTACCACAGTCATACACAGATTTCCACTAACCACCAGGAACATCCAAAATCCCACTTCCCATACCGTCCGTCCCAGCTGCACCATCCCTGTACCGGGCAAGCTGAACACCAGGACCTTGGATGCCGTGGCTACCTCTCCATTGGCACTGATCCATCTTGCCCCCAGATATGGCAGGAAGCTGAAGTAAAAGTGGAAGAAACCAGTAATCCGTCAAAGACGGAGGGACTTCTGAGGACCAGGAAAGCTGTTCTTCCCTCTGAGGTCAGACGGAGAGAGAAAAGTGTGGACGACGTACACCGTGGAAGATCTAATGACCCAGACTTGACCCCACGCCACCAGGGACGCACTGCACCAAACAGAGAGGAAGTCCTTGTAGGAGATCCCAGGGGAAGGCAGGGACGATGGTCGCAGAGGGACGAACATACTGAACATGTTTCTCGACTTCAGGCAACTGAAGAAATGTATGCAAGAGGCAGGCAGGCTCAGGAGAGAGCACCCAATGGCTGGTATAACCAACATGGAACCAGCCATCTGCAGTCAAGCATTCAAGGTTCTGCCCCAGCATCAAGTGGTAGATGGGCTCCAGAGCCAAGCAAACAAATGAGTCGATACCTATCGGACTCTGGGAAACCTCGAACCACTCTTGCAGCTGCCAGCCAGGAAGCCATCCTCAGCCGAGAAGTCGTTCCTCCGGAGGCAAGGGCCGCCGGGGACCACTCTCCAGTGGACACGAGAGTTTCTGTAGCCCAGTTGCGCCACTCCTACCTCGAAAGTGCAACGAGCTTCCAAAAACCTGAACAGTATGTGGTTCCTTAAACCTATTGTGCGCCTTAACGCTTCTGAGCCTAACCTTAACCGGCGTTAAAATGACTTTGATTAACCTCTAAACACGAAGAGACTCTAAAACCTGAAATTAACTGCTTGTTTTTCTACCTGCAGTAATTCTAACCATTGATATACTATCTTTATTAGTTTGTTATAAACTCTTCTCATCCAAGCACCGTGCCTCGAGTCATTGATTTCTTTCTTTTCTTTTCTTTTTTTCCCCCCTTTTCCCTGGGGCCAAAAAGATGAGTGCCCTATTAATCATTTAGTCTGGATCTGGTAGCTTTTCAACCTTTTCTGGATCTCTTGTTCCTGCACTGATGTGATTTTTTTCTTTTCCTTCCTCCAATGTGGCACTTTGCTTACTCTTGTGTTAGGGTAGAGCGCTTTCCGGTGTCTACTGAGGCGCCCTGGAGAAGTGAGCGAGGTGGTGGCAGAGCTTCCCGTCGCCCCCGGCGATACGTATCGCCCAATGCAAAACAGTCTAGAAAGACTTCCGAGAGGTTTAGAACTCAGCCGGTCACGTCAGCTGAGTGGCAGGAGTCTGATAGGTGGGCTGGACAGAAGTACTGTCCACGCATGAGCAATAAAGAATGTTGCACTAAAACGTGACTCATATAACTTGCTTGAATTGTGAGTGGTGAGTGGTGTGTCCTGTAAGAAGCAGATTGGCTTACTTTTTTAACGGTTAGTCATCATATTCATCCTCACTGCAATCAGACAGCAAGCACATTACTAAATTAAATACATATGCACTGATCAGTGTAATGCTTATTTCAGTAGATAATCCAATCGAAAGTGAAAGCGTACTCCTGGTATTATTTCTGGATTTTATTTCTGGATTTTAATCGAATGCGAGTTGCTTAACACCTACTGTGGCTGCTTTTAATCTATTTCCACTTCCCTGTCCCTGTCCGTCAGTATAACGCTTGCTGATTGCTCACTTAACCGTATATTGTTGCAGTTCAGATTTCTGTCCTCTCGCCTCTTATTGATTAGCTCATTAGGTAACTTGCTACACCTAGTTGATGGTGTTTGTGCTTTCCACAGGTGTTGTCCAATCCCAGAACCACAAAGCAGTGAAGGTAAATTATTGTGATTTTTATTTATTTATTTATTTATTTATTTATTTATTTAAATTAAATTAAATTAAACTGGAATAAGTGTTGCAGCGTGTAAATTGTCCCTGTCCCCTGTCCCCCTCTGTTTGCACAGCAGATTTATTCTTGCCCTTTCCCTCCAAAAAGAAGTCAGAAGAAAAACAACTAAATGCATTTTTAAGGCTTGTTAACAGCGAGAACACATTTGGGTGGAATACGTCTTTAGACAGAATGACGTAATGTAATTCCAGGCCGTCTGAAGTCAAGAAATTTGCTTTTATTTCAAATCTGCGTGCACGTCGATGAGCCTGGCAGTAGCTTGAGTTCGTTCAGCAGCGTTCGAGTAAGGGCTGTTTTCTGACTATAGGGAATAGGTGCAAGGTTCAAGTTGTCTCTGAAATGGGACAGGATAATGTTTTAAATGGTGATCTTGTGGTGTGGAGATGGATGGATGTCGAGCAGCAGTAGAGTTGCGTTGGGTTTTCTCAACTCCTCAAGTGTTGATGAATACTGATCAAGAGTTGTTTTATTTTTAATTCAACCCCCTCAATTGAAGAAGGGTGTGATGTAGAGTTTCTCCATAATTATTTTTGAGAGCGTTTTAAAATCCTCGTCGGTTCTCTCAGACCTGAGAGGCAAATATTAAAATATTCCTCGCCCGTTGAATTGCGGCACCCAAGCTGACCTTCCTGTGTGCAGCAGTGTGGCTGAACGAATGCGCCTGCCCGAAGCCCGAGGCTGTGTAAGATGACCATTCTTTACAGATGATGTCAGAACGACAGTGTCGTCCCACCTGCTGGCCTGAGATCTTGTCCAAATTAAGTTGCAGTAGCCTGCAGCTTCGTAACAGCTGGTTATGGCCAGTGACCTAATTAGAAGGCCTCCAGTTGTTGACAACAGAAATAATTTGCCTGTAATTGGTTCGAGAGTGGAAAGCAGGAATGTGTTTCTCTGTGCCTGAAATCTTTTCACCATGTGCGCTGCACTTTTTTTGTCTTGCCTCTGTGAGGTATTTGCTTTGAAAAGGCTGTTCTCACGAATATTTCTTCCAACTTGATTTCTCTCTCTCTTTTTTCCCCCCTTGGTCATTCTCTCTCTTTTCCCAGTGGATGAGGAGAAGTTGGATGAGAGAGCAAAGATGAGTGTTGCTGCCAAACGCTCTCTCTTCAGGGTATGTGTGTGTCTGCCTGTTTGTGTGTGTGTTGGTACGCTCAAAAGTATGTACACATTTTTGTAGCACTACTCCGTCTTCCAGCTGCACACAAAATCACCAGTGGCTTTTTGTTGTTGTTGTTTTGTGAACAATGGAACTATTTCGCTTTTTTTTTTTTTTTTTTTTTTTTTTTTTTTTTTTTTTTTCTCTCCTTCATGTGTAAGGTTTTTTTTGTGTGTCTCAGGAGCTGGAGAAAAGTGTGGATAGTGCAGCTTTGAAGGCACAAAACCAAAACGCTGCTCTAGCACGCAGACTGAGAAGAGGTCAAGACCGCTACCGTACCCAGCCCATCACATCAGAGGAAGTTGTCATTGCTGCTTCGTAAGAAGACCAACACAATGTCACTATCACAATATTCAAGTTCACAAACACAAAGCCTGGGAGCTCAGAGATGCTTTTATTTCATATGTTTAAAAAAGAAAAAAAAAAAGCATGGTTTAACAGGGAGGGGGGGGCAAGAAGAAATGATATTTGGTTTAAAAAAAAAATATCTACGATCAAGATTAAGTTTAATCTGATCAACTTGATCCTGTAACTAAGAGAGCTCTTTTTAATACTTTTTTTTTTTTTTAAGTAAAAAAAAAATTCACATTTGCGTTGTTCACATCAGAATGGGGACTGTGGCGGCAGCATGACTTTTGGCGGTGGCATGGTTTTTGGTGCCAGTTGAAGTATTTTGAAGTATTTCAGTATTTTTCCTGTGAATGCACAATAGTCTCTAGCGTGTACACAGGATATAACAAAAAACATCTAGTCAGTGGTAGTTCTTTGGACCTTGTTGAGGAGAGAGGTCCGAGGCGAATGACCAGACTAGTTTGTGCTGATAAGGTAACAGTAACTCCGATAACCACTTTTTGCAACCACAGTGAGCAGAAAAGCATCTCCGCATGCACAGCATGCCGAATCTTGAGGTGGAAGCCACATCAGGATCCTCTGCTGTCAGCCAAGGTCAGAAACCTGAGGCTCCAGCGGGCACAGGCTTCCCAAAAGTGGACAGTTGGAGTCCAGGTGAAGATTGGAAAAAAAGACCAAGCGAGGTTTTTCCAGTGCTTCAGAATCCCAGGAGATCAGCACTTTCCCTTCTGGCACCAAAACATTCATGCCACAGGCAAATCACTGAGCTGATGTTTGATGTGAACATTAACTGAAGCTTCTCCGTCCACATGATTTTATGCATTGTACTAAATAATAATTGATTGAATCATTATGTTTACATGCACACTAATATTCCCGTTATTCCGAACATGACTATATTTGGGATTTGATCTGGGTCATGACAACAGCATATTCCATTTGGCCTTGTTCTGAATTTAGCATTTTTTTTTTTCCCCAAATAAGACCTGAGATTTGTGGATATTATTTGGGTTTTAGGAGCACTCTTTGGACACTGTATACAACGCATTCAGAATATGCATCTCCGTTGTGGGTTTTTACCGCAGTTTGCACACAAACCAGTTAGACATTAGCTTGTAAGGCTGAGGTACGCACGGCAGCATCTAAACGGGAATATTAGTGGAATGTTCATTCTTTATTAGCCGTGTAAAGAGCTCAAACAGAATATTGTCTCTCTTGAAATAATGGCCAAAAATGGAATAATTTGTGTATGTAAATATATAGTGAGCGAGCAGAACTAGAGCTATTCCTATTAAAATGCACACGATGCAAACTACCTTTTTAAATTATGGCTTCCTTAACAGTATGTTAGTCCTAAAAGTTTAACACCATGCCAGCTTTATTTCCTCCCATTATAAATTGCCCTTCTACTCATTTGTGAGCTTAAGCATTATTTCAGGGGAATTATCTTGCCCAGGTAGTTATTGAACTGTTATTGTTCGTGACTT
This sequence comes from Chrysichthys thysi, assembly GCA_030068315.1. Classification (NCBI taxonomy): domain Eukaryota; kingdom Metazoa; phylum Chordata; class Actinopteri; order Siluriformes; family Claroteidae; genus Chrysichthys; species Chrysichthys thysi. The sequence continues at coordinate 12,630,970 of JAQLOM010000006.1, forward strand.
TCACTTTCACTTAAGACTTACACTGAATTGTACGTCTGTGCTGTGGTCGTTTGGGCAAATCTACCGGTTACATACCTTTTTACCTATATCTGATATATTCTCTCTCTCTCTCTCTCTCTGTTCTTCCCATTCTTTATTTCTTCGCTCTTTTCCCCTCTCTTGGCCTGTGAAGTTCCCCTGGTCCCTTGTCTCAGACTGTCTCTGTTCATTCTTCTGTAACATGTGTTCCTAGTCCCACTGTACTCAACAGCACAGTCACCCAACACAGGTACCCAGGAGTATCTATTGTTCTCATGGTGCACACGTGTGT
>JAQLOM010000006.1:12673063-12686476 GCA_030068315.1 Chrysichthys thysi
AGAGGCCACTTACCTTAGATATAAAGCGGGAAATCATTGAAAAACACGCTCACGGTGTGCGCGTCACGGACTTGTGCAGGGAGTACGGGTGGAGTAATTCTCCCATTACGTTAAGTTTAGCGCTAAAGTGTAGCATAAGTTTAGCGATGTTCTGTAAGTGTATAGCGAGCGTTCAGTTGGCGATAGAGGGCGACGTACGTAGCGTAAACAAACCTCCGACAATCTCTTCCTCCTCCCACCACCAACGTCATTGACGTCACTGCTCATTCAAATTCGATTCGTCTTACGCCACTTCTGAGATGCGTCCTCGCTCCTGGAATGAATTGTCGTATGTTGAGGTACCACTGTACACCATTTTGTAATGTAGTACCTTTTCTTGTGATGAAGCGATGCCAAGTGATGTATATGTGTAGGTAAGACATTCTAAGTCATCTCAGTATGTAAGAGAAAGTTACCTGTGACTTGTCCCCTTTACACACACATCTTTTCCCACTCTCTGTTTATTCTCTCTACATCTGAAGGTTTTTGTCCTTTTTCCTGCTGCCCCTCTGACAGGAGGACTAAGTGAAGCTGCCAAAGAAAACGTGACCCATAGAAGCACTAGGAAAGAGAACGGAAGAGAGAGAGAGAGACTGCAAATAGATGAGTGTGAGTGATTCTGACTGCTCAGGTGGGATCCAGGTCGTCTCCATAGGGAACAGTCCCAGTCCCAGCAGGAGGCCCAGCAAGAGCTCTCCTGTCTACAGGATAAGCCCAAGAGAGGTGGGCTGACAAGTGATTAAGACAAAATAGCTCTCAGGTTTCCTAACTGGGGACGTCTGTAAGCTTTCGAAATTGATTTAATGAAAAAACAATGGACGATAAAGGCTCGTTGACGACGTTTTTTTCGTTCAGAGCAATGGAAAGAATGTTGGCAGAAAAGAAATACTTGACATCTATGATTTTCTATGTTCCTGTAACGCACCAGCAATTTGGCAAAACCCAAAACCTCATTCAAGGATTGAAGTGTAAATGGGTAAGCTCTGAATAATTCTCACTTGCTGTCCCCAAGATGAATCTGAAGCATAAACCATTTGATAGACTAATACATGGTCCAATTAAATTACACAAACTGTCTGCCATTAAACCGCCCCACATCATTCTTACACTGTCGTAAATTATGTGCTGTGATGCACTGTTTAACATGTTATTGCTTGATATCAGATTTTACCTTTAATGTAATATCAGGACTATCCATCGCTGATCATGTAAAAAGTCCAGCGGTCACACAGGACATCTCGCCGCCTTCTAAAACCTCACCATTACTAACTCATGTAATTCATGACGGTTTTGTTGTGATCAGGTTAATATCCGTTTACATCACTGTAGCCCAATTACACTGATGGTAGTCTTAGTTTTATTATATGGGATTAAAATGTTGTATTATGGGACACTATTAATGAAAAGATCTTCTACCATAACTTGTATGTATGTATGTATATAAGGATATGTCAAGTCTGAACTGTCTTTGTAGATGTCCGAAAGGAAGGAAGAATTGAAATGAAACGTTCTGGTCCAATGGTTTCTCCTGTTTGTGGGGTGTTTCAGGTCAAAGGTTGAGCGTGGATGGGGAACACACTGGGGCAGATGGTTGCCGTCCCTCTGGGCGGTCTGTAGATGACCCAGTGGAGCATAGTGAGTTTATGCCATCTGGACCACCAGGCTCACAGGGAAGAGCACAGAAAGGCAAAAGGCAGTGACATTGAAGCTCATTTTCTCTCCTCTGCTCTCCACAGGTAAACTTCCAAACCCGCATGCATATACTTGCGCAGAATTCATCAGTCCCCATTTTAGCGTGCAAGAGCTTGAAGTGTGATCCATTTTACCCCCGAAGCATAAAAGTGTATTTCCTGCTGAGAGGCTTAATAAGTTGGAGAAAAGTAATAGCTTTCTGATAGGCAACACTTAACACACATTTTACGTTAGAAAGCTGTGGAAATTACAAAAGTCATTATTGACTTGTTCTAAAAGTTTTCAGTCTACATTTGAAAACGTAATTGGTTTGTTACGTAGCATGCAGCAGGAATGCATGCAAAATTTTTAAATTAAAAGGTTGTTCACCGCAAGTTATCTATTTATCTATTTGCTTTATCGACAGAAATGAAACGCCGTAATCGCAATACGAGTGTGTAAAATTTAAAATGGCTCTGTATTAGCATCTTGCATTTCCCTACCGGAATAATCCGTTTGTTTTTCAGTCATCATTATTCATTTGTAATAATAAAATGATGTGAATTGAATGAAACTGACCATAAAGAACATTACCCAGGCACCGCAGAGCATATTTCCATGACTAGCGAACCCCTCCTGAAGAAGCAGCACGGATGATCTTGTTAAATACGAGATTGTTCACATCACGCTGGTCTTGTTTCAATGCATTTTGGAAACGGGGCTCAGATCAGTGGCCTCTTTTACTCGTTTCGTGTGAAGATTGAGGTTTCTCCACCAAGTTCAAGCATAAATGCATTAAATTACATAATCAATAGGAATTTTAAGTAGCTCGCTCTTTTTGTTTTATTTATGTATTCACTCAGTATAAAGTATGTCCAGGAAACTAAACCTTCACTACATTTGAAATGCCACATTGAAATTCTTACCTAACGGCACACACGTGGAGTTCATCAACCATATTCATTCAATCATTAGTCCCCATTCATCAGTGTACATGAAGAATACATAATCACCATAATTTCTTCTTCCCCCCTGAATAAGTGTAGCTAGAAGGTCTGTATGCAATTTGACATGCATATCTGCACCAACCCTTGTTCAAAAGTACCTTCTGTAGGTAGAACTTTGTCTCCAGTCCACTTTCTTCCAGATCATTCATTCTTCTTACCTGTGGGCCTCATTATATTATTTTCCCCATCCGCACTCCCACTTGTCTCCTCCTCTTCTCCTCTACAACAGATATTCTCCTCCTTCCTTCTCTCCATCCCATAATCCTGTTAGAGGGATGGACTTTGATCTCCTGTGACTGATCATGTTCCTGGTGTAAAGAGAAAGAGCTAGAGAGAGAATAAAAGCACGAGTATACCAATGATTAAAGAGAAATATGCATCGGCCCTCGTGTTAGTTCCAGCCCTGCCTTCGTACGCGCTCTCTCTGGGTGACTGAACAAAGCGAACAAAAAAGCTCGGAACAAGCACGCGGACTTTAAACGGAAGTTACAGGAAGCTCTGACATCCGTTTCAAAATTATACTGCAATATTGTTGCATATAACAATTAGTATATATTATCATCATCATAAAAGCAACAATATTTACAGTGAACATATTATTAGTGTTCTTTACTCATTTTCCAAAACGGTGCTGTTTCCTATATGGTTTCCAGGGTTTTACAGCTAGTTGTGTAGGAAATGAACTAGTAGGGGAAAAGCTTCCCGGTCTTTCATAGACTGAAAGAACATCGATGTAAGTTTAATTTTTCAAGGTGGATTGTGTTTATACATTTGGGGAACCAAGTGTGAGAAAAATATATGGAAGGGTATGAAGAAGTGGGGGCTGATTTTCTTCTCGTCCAGGCTGTAGATTCATGCGTATTCTCCGAGCTAGTCGAATCAGGTGACTACAGAGAGTGAAATGCAGATTTTCGTAGATTTTGTGTGCATTTGGGATTTTTCACCCCAAGTCACCAACATGTCTACTGTAACGGATTCCTTCCATCATCCTTTGGATGTACCGGGACCCTAAAATGCTTTTGGTAGTCGAAGGAAACATGGGATAAACCCAGGAGGTCATTACTGACTAATATGGAAAAAGATAGAAATCACAAATGAAGCTGAGTATCAGTCTTTACTGTAAGTCTTGTGTCCCAGTTTGCCCGACATAATTTTTTATCAAGCTATATACAGTGACTCGGGAAAGTATTCAGACCTTTTCACTTTTTGCAAACTTATTTCGTGATTAATCTGCACACAATAATCTATTTATCTACATATTTTCAGAATTTTTTTTCATTTTTTTAATTTTGCAGATGAATCCAGACCCTTAGCTAAGGCACTCCAGTGTGAGCTCAGGTGCATTCGATTTGCTTTGATTATCTTGAGATGGCTCTAGAACTTGAATGCTGTCCACCTGTGGCAAATTCAATTGATTGGACATAATTTAAAAAGGCAGACAACATGCACTCACGTATAGAGTCCTTGAAGAAAACCTGAGCCACAGTGCAGATGGGGAGAAGTTTCACTTTTCAGCATGACATCAACCCAAAGCATAACAGCCCGGATTATGCCGGATAAAGCTTTGTGATGAGTCACTGAATGTCCTTGAGGAACCTAGCCAAAGCTTAGACCTCGAACCCTATAAAACATCATTTGGGGAACTTATGTATGTAAAAACAAATCAGATTAATGAAGAATGGAAGAAACCACCCAAATGCAGGACCTACTCAAGAAGACTTGAAAATATAATTGCTGCCAAAGGTGCTTCTACAAAAATATTGAGTAAAGTACTAAATGACTGCCTGAAATCTGGAACCCATGAACATTACCAAATACTAAGTTTCCTCCCTTGAGTTGCTTTGCCAGGCCTTTACTGTAGCCAGCTTCAGTTGCTGCTTGTTTGTGCGTCTTTCGGTCTTCAGGTCTGTCTCTAAGTGAAAAGCATGCTCAGTTAGAGGGGACGGACTCGGCCATTTAAGAACATTCCATTTCTTTGCCCTAAAAGCTCTTGGGTTGCTTTCACAGTATGTTTTGGGTAATTATCCATCTGTACTGTGAAGCACTGTGCTGTCAGTTTTCCAGCATTTGACTGAATCTGAGCAGAAAGTATAGCTCTATGCACGTCCGAATGCATCTTGTTACTTCTATCAGCAGTCACATCATCAATAAGCACCAGTGACCCAATTCCACTGGAAGCAATACATGCCCATGTCCACCCATATGACATGATGATGATGATGATGATGATGTGCTTTGCTTTGGATCATGAGCCCTTCCTTTCTTTCTCCATACTCATCTGCTCCCATCATTCTGGAACAAATTAACCTTAGTTTCATCTGTCCAAAGAATCTTATTCTAGAACTGGACAGGTTTTCCTACCAAAGTCTTTTCTGTTCTCGAGTGGTGTTAGGGTTTTGCATCTTGAGGTAAACCCTCTGATTACTGAAATATTTTAGTTCAACACCTTGAATTAAATCTGAAAGTTTACACTTTGATCAAACCTTCATTTCAAACCCATTGTGGTAATGTACATGAGCGAAATTACAAAAAAACTCTGATGTCCCAACACTTATGGATGTGACTGCATGACACATTTGATTCATGGGAACTTTAATACAGTAAATTGGTTATCTTCATCAGACCGTTCATAAGTTTTTCTGATTTATCCAAACAATATTCAAAATCAGTCTACACACCCACCATAAAAATGACAGTAAAAACCTTGAATCATGGCAACAAAGTGAAAATCAAGAATATTTTAGAAAAGAATTCAGACCACAGTCATAATGAAGACACGATCTGACGTCACAAAATGATGAACTTGTGCATCAAGTTCACATTTTGGAAAGGAGAAAAAAAAACCCACGTGAAATTCTTCGATTCTAGCTTTCTAGTTTTTTTCCTCGCTTCTGATTGTACACAAAACAGGAAAAATAAATAAATAAATCTGGTAGTCTCATCTCAGGTGTCATCACTTTTATTATTACTATTATTTAGGCACCAATCTGTTATGTGGTTTTATCTTCACTGGTTCAGGACAGGACTATACACGCACATAGAACGGACTTGTGTAATTATCGCAGGGGACGAGATGGGACCACATTCTCATCACCTTTACACACCAAACGTTGTTTGTGCACCTTTTTAATCGTTAGCTTACAGCACCACACCTAATTTTGAACTCCCCAAGGAATCAACCATCAACACCAATCCACACTGAAATCGCTCAACCCAAGTCAAACAATTTCAATCCAAGGTTCTTCAGTTAAGTTCAAAATCTTGATCTAAATCTAAACTCCAGACTGTCAGACAAACAGTCTGATAACAACCAGGCAGTTCTCAGATGCTTTCATGCATTGTAATCCTCTCAAAAATGAGAATGCTGGTGAGAAATCCAAGCAGTGTCTTGCCTTTCATTCCTGTAATGTCTAAAATCCCCCAAAAAACCCAAAACCCTGACATTTTCTAGACATTTAAACACACTACATCCAAAGCACCACAATGTCAACTGCCTTGTACACTGAAGCATATTTCAAGTCCCGGGCTTGACTTGTTCTGTGTCTAGAGAATGCACTCGCAAGTTTCTTAAGAAGCAAGAAGGCATTTACAGTACGTAGCAAGAGCTGCAAGTATGCGGAATATGAGATGCGGCGTAAAAGTTTTAAATCTTAGAAATATTTTCTGAAGGTTACAGCAGCAGCATAACTATTATCTTTGCAAATATATAAGCTATCCTCAATATATCTATGTAAATATCTATAGTTAGAGAGAGATATAATCTATTTCAGTACATCTATTTAACATTTTGGCAGGGTTTTGAAACCTTTACCCTGTGATACTTTAGACAGAAAATAATATTTAAATATATCTACAGTTTAAAAACAAACAGAAAAAAAAAACCGGCGCTAGACACCCTCGCAAACACATATAGAGAACTCTGGCTTTAGAATAGAAATTGTATAGAAAATAGGATTTTTAGAATATATTTTATTTCCTTAGCTGAGATACGCAACTCTACGAATTTCACTGACCGAGTCCTCAGCAGAGGTGGCAGCACCGGAGCGAAGTCTCGAGTCAGGACGAGTGTCAGAAAGGCTGTCTACAGACATAAAGTAGTAAATTATGGTACATCAACAGTATACCAGCACCATTTTGCAATCATTACTTGGGATACTTTTTAAAGCAAATTTCAGAATACTTTGAGCTACTTTCCAGTCTGAAATAAAATCACCCCCCCCCCCCAAAAAAAAGCTACACATGTAAAGGGATAATTCAACTAGCTGCCAATCAGCATTAGACGAGATATTCAGTGCACTGCAATTTTGTTTAAACTATTCCTTTACTGGCCTTCCACATTAGAGTTCTGCATTTCCAACCACTCCCTGGGCCAAGCAGCAAGCCATTTCAATGGATAGGACCTCTGCATTGCAAACACATGCATTTGCTAGCAACTAACAACAAACTAGCAAATGCATTTAAAGTGAACAGCGATTAAATTACTTGTATATGCATTTGATGCCCAAAAGTCCGAGACCATACTGGAAATTTGAGAGATTTTTTTAAAAAATAAAACTCGTAATGAACAAAGGTTTTTTTTGTTTGGTTTTTTTTTTTTAAATTCTGAAAATTCTCACCCAAAAAAATAGTGTGCAATGTCTTGACTAGCCAATATTCAACGTCACACAATTTCTAAGTTGCTATTTAAACATAGGCAAATTTGTGATATTGACCATGTTATCTCCTTGGAACGATATTTCAGATCTTCCATGAGTCTCATCCCTTCCATTGAAGCATGTGGTCAGAAGGCATGCTGGGTTTGAGCTAAAATGGATCATGAGTTTTTGCACAACCTAATAGAGTCCACCAGCCCAAGTGTACAGTCATTAAAGCAAATGGGGGCACTGCCATGTCCGAAAGAAATTCTGTCATTCATGTAAATATTTCTGATGCTAGTTATCACTCAAACTGTTCCTGATATCATTGTTTTGCGATGAAAACCTTTGTGTTAAAATGAAAAAGCATTTTTTTCCCCCCCAGATTTTTGGATCCCACTCTGGGCATTTATAACGCTCAGAACTGAAGTTTGAAGCAGTGTTAGAATCAATCTTTGCAGAAACAGAAACAAAAACACATACAAGCCAAAATAACTTCACAATTTATGTAAAAAAAATAAAATAAAATAAAAAATAATAAGCAAAACATTTTAAATTAAAGCAGTCACATTTTTCATTTCAATATCAAAAAGAAAACGAGTGCAAAAAAAAAATAAATTAAAAAGAAAGAAACTGGTGAAAATGTTCCATAAATACGACTTCTACGATAATGCTACTTTAGGCTGAGAGTAGATTTGTACTCTCACTTTGAATCCAGAACCTCCCACAGCTTGACTGGGTTTTCACACTTGTGAACCCCCCTCCAGTGCTCCAGAACGTCCTGCTTGCTGTTCAAAACCTCACTGCACAAGATGCAATTAAAGCGCGAGTCTCCTCTCAAGGTCACACTTTTGACAGAACCCTCGGAGACATACTCTTCTTTGCCTTCTTTCTTCAGTTCCCATTCTTCCTCTATACTCTCTGTAACTCCTTGGTGGCGGGCGTGTAGGTGGCGCTCAAGCTTGGAGAATGAGAAGAACTCTTCATCACAACTTCCACAGCGTACCAGATTGCGCCTCTCGTTGAGCTGCCTCCAATAGTGGGCTGCGTGCTTAACCAGCTCGTTCTCGGCCTCGCGTCCCTCATGCATGGCCCCCTCTTTTATACGGACTTGGACTTCCTCACCATGCACATACAACAAGTGGAGCTTCATGTCAGCAAAGGTGGGTGTGATTGCCTGGCAGCGGCCACACTTTATTTGCAACTCCACAGGATCCACGTGCTGCTCTGAAGTCTGATCTTCAGAGTCTACACAACTGAGGGGTACAAGGGGGAAAAAAGTCCAAGACACATTTTGTTAAACAACTGACCAAACGAAACTGGGATTCAGCAAAATAACTATGTTGTAAAGGAACTTTAGAAATGTGCTACATCTCAGTACGTTTCATTGCTTCATCTTCAGTAAATGCTTTGTTCGCCTGGTCAGGGTCACAAGAAACCTAGAGTCAAGCCCAGCAACAGTGAAAGTAAGAGAACTTCACTACAGGGCACCACACACACACACATTTGCTCAGTCAGTCACACCTAAGCATTATATAACGTAGCCTATAATGGCCACACTACCTGGCCAAATGTTTGAGGACTCCTGACCCACCCATGTTGCCACAAAGTTTGAAGCATGCAATGTATAGCATTACAATTTACCTTCACAGGAACTAACAGGCTGGAACATTTTCCAGCATGACAATGTCCCTTGTACAAAGTGAGGTCCATGAAGATATGGTTTGCCAAGGTTAGTGAACAAGAACTCGAGTAGCCTCTCCAGAGGATTAACTTAACACCCTGAACGATGACTGCTCTCCAGGTTTCCTTGCCCAACATCAGTGCCTGGCCTCACTAATGTTCTTGTGGCTGAATGAGCAAATCCTCACAGAGTCGCTTCAAAATTTAGTGGAACGCCTACCTGGAAGAGTAGAGCTTAATAAAACAGCAAAGATGGACTAAATCTGGAATGAGATTGATGGGTGTCAATTTAACAGCCAGGTGTCCACAAACTTCTGCCCATTTAGTGCATGTACCATCATGTTTTTGAGAAGTAGGGAAAAAATCTAACAAAAAACCATTACATTACATTATCGTTATTTGGCAGACGCCGTCATCCAGAGCGACTTACATCATCTCATTTATACAGCTGAGCATTTTGAGGTTAAGGGCCTTGCTCAAGGACCTAACAGTGGCAGCTTGGTGGTGTTTTGGATTTGAACACCCGAGCTTCCAGTCAGTAGTCCAATGTCTTACCCCCCTCCCTGCACATCAGACATAGGAAATAATTGTTTCTATAAACTGTTTCTAGACATTCTTACCTTTCTGTAGGTGTATTCTCCTCATGTTGACGGATGGATGGCTCCACAGTCAGGATGACCCTGTGCACTTCTCTAAGGTGGCTGAAATACACACCAACATACCCAAACACCTTTTCGCAAAACTCGCAGCGGAGACTCTTCCTAGGCCTTCCCTCTGAATGGTGAAGCTTCATGTGTGTGCTTAGGCTACCTGAATGAGCATAAGCTTTCCTACACACTGGACACCCATAAGGCCTCAGGTTACTGTGGCTGTTCATGTGACTCTGCAGGTGATGCTTGAACTGAAAACATCTACTGCAGGTTGTACATTGGTGGAGTGCACGACTGCCCATATATGCAAACCTTCCACAATTTCCAGTTTCAGCCATAGATTGCGGTCTTGGGGCTGATATGGACACTAAGCCTTGTTGGACAGGACTAAGTGGTTTTCCTGACATCTCCTGCCCCATGGCAAGCTTCTGGTTAAGGTTCTTGGAGCTTGAGAGAGAAGCAAGTGGTACAAGTTGAGGAACAGTGGTTTCCATGACTAGAATAGGCTTTGGGCGAATGCTGCGATACTTTTTTGAAATGTCCACAACCTTGTCCTGTGAAGAAGACTGGGTCCCAAATGGTGGTTTCTCTGGTACTCTCCTGGAGAAAAACGACAGAGATCTCTTCTTCTTTGCCTCAAAAGACAGAATGTCGTCCATGGTTTTCCTTTTCCTTCCTCGCTTCTTGCCCGTGGGTTTTTTGCAGGGGGTGTTATTTGCACTACTGGTTCTGCTGTCTCTGACCATGCCTTTGATATGCGGAGTGGTTTCTGGCCTATTTTTGGCTTGACTCGAGGAGACTTTCACTGGGGACCGGGTGCTGGCAAGACCTGTGGATGGTAAGAGGGAATTCTTCACTTTGGCATATGGCAAAATGGGGAGTTTGCCCTTGGGAGGAGAGGGGATGATCTGCACAGCTTTGCTGAAGATAGTGGGGGAGAGGACGGTAATAGCACTTCCTGATGAGGCACCTTCTGTTTGTATGTTTTTATTGTTACTGACAGGAGCAACAAGTGCAGTGGCAGAGGCTCTCGTCGAGTAGCTGAAGTTATTGAGGGAATCAACACTTCTTTTCACGCCTTGATCTGTCTGTGACTCTGTGCAAAGGACAGCATTGTCTGGCAGCAAGATTTCCGATGAAGCAGCAGAGCCCATCGCGACGGTCTGACACTCTGCCGTCTCAGGTGAACTAGAAAGACCCAAGTTTGTTTTGACTGCAGACTTTGCCTGTGGAAGCTTGGCCACCTTGGCTGAGTGTTGCATCTTAGTACTGGCTTTCTCTGAAGATTTTTGGCTTCTCACTGATTGATACCTGGGAATAGGCAGTTTTAGATTCTTCTGGATTTGACTTTGTGGTGAAGTCTGAGGCAAGGCCACCAATGAGAAAGTACCCTCCTGTCCTGCTACCTGCATGATCGCATAGTTCTGTGCCGGTACCAAGATAGATTTGGGAGTGACCGCTGTAGAAGCTTCTGGAAGGGTAGAGGGTGGCTGGCTGGATATCACTGCAGAGGACGAACCCAATGTTGGAGCTTTAGGTGCAATGGTACGAAACTGAATAGCTTTTGCCTGTGCAATAGGACGGCCATCGTCTGTAAAGAAAACAAGGTTTCCAGCAAATCTTGGTCAGGCATGAATTGACTGCATTTTTGCTTAATATATAAAAGAGACTGAAACTCTGGTCAATGTCACCATTGCACACCTGACCACCACCCACCCACCCCGTCACCTACAAGTATACACACAGAAGTATTATGCCAAAGTGTTTAAGTCTACTTTCTTTTTCTTTTTTCTTTACTAAAGGACATTTATTTATTTGTATGGTTGTGCTAACTCTCAATAAGTTGTATGAAGTGTCAAAGTCCGACCTTATTTTTCTGAAGCTGAACAAAATCTTCAGTTTAAGTTTTAGGAGATTTACACCTGGAAGAGGTTTGTTTGGCAGCTCATTTTGACAGTGCATGGACCCTTGGCACTGTCCCTCTCTCATGTGCCATGAAATACTTGAACTTTATTTGGACGATTGATTCCAGCTCTTCTGTGACTCATGCCAGAAGTGCAAAGAGAGGAAACGTCTATGTGGAGTGTGCTGTTGGTACTTAGTAGTAACCTCGGTAGAGGTTTCACACAAAGAAGGACAGACTGATCAGGGTGGGGGGAAAAAAAGTTGACCTAGCTTAACTTAATAGAAAGCAGAATGAGAAGTGATTGTTTTGCTACAGGTTTATGTGATATAACCTGCAATAGATCTAGAGCACATTAAGCTCTAATGTGACTTTTATTGAATTTGTTAAAATGTATGGATTCTGTGATTCTTAAAAAAACAAAAACCCCTCACATTCACCTTGAGCATCTTGTCCCATAGACCTGAAGACTTACCTGGTCAGGATACCCACAATACACCGTAAATATATGCCGATTTGAATATCGGAGCTGAAAGCTGTGATAAATACACGGATGGATCCAGGCTTACTGCTAATATTGAGTACAAGATGACCTGAACAGCAACTTGACTTGGATTAAAGCTCTTCTGGACTTAAAACCTTAAGGGACATGCATTAGTGCTGATAAAAGGGAAGAAGTATGTATTTTGGTCACAACCAGATATACAATGAGACAGACCAGCTACACGGATTAACAGATGAGAGGTGAGGAGTTCAAAGGTGATGGACTGTTGTTTATGTTAGTGGAGGAGTCATGGTGTGTGTGTGTGTGTGTGTGTGTGTGTGTGTGTGTGTGTGTGTGTGTGTGTGTGTGTGTACATGCTCGTGTCTCACCCATGCGTAAAAAAGAATGTGCTGAGATGGTCAGTGGGTCAGGAGAGGGTTACTGTCGAACCCTCAGAGTTTGTTGTACATCACTTATGTAACTATACTTTTACTTGTGTATATAAAAGCACTGGACATCTTTTTTTTTTTTTACCCTTAGGACAGATTTTATACATTTGTTTCTCATACACCTCTTCCATTTTCCCTTGTACACTACCTGGGAAAATTTCTACAATTTTACTTCAATTAACTCACTGAACATCTCAAAGCTAATACATTATTCATACTTAATATATAAATATTCATGTTATTGTTTACACCCTGAATTATGGAAGAAAGCAAGGTTTGTAATCTTGGTACTCACTTTGTACGGGGGATTTTAACGGGCTGGTCCGCTGCTCCTGGGTTTTTGTGGCTGCCATCGTCACTATAAATGGAAACACAACACGGCTCGGTATTTTCTACTCAATTATAACGATTCCTTGGGCGACAATAGTTGGTTGTTTCTGTGCTTAATGTGATTTGCTTGTAGTTTCTTGATGTTTCTCCCTCTTTCACTCACACACTATCAAAAGCAGGGGACATTCCAGGTGTCACAGGGGTAAAGATTAGCATGGGCTCAAAGGTAGAAGGACAAAAGCAGGGAGAAGACATGGAAAGGATGAAGAAGGGGGGAGGGAGTGATCAGGGACAGTAAAGTGTGTGTGTGTGTGTGTGTGTGTACGCTCTGGCCTGTAGGTGAAGGTCTTCATCTGTAGTTGTGTGATAACAGCTGTGGGGTTTAAGTGTGTATGGGTTTGGGAGGTAGAACGTTAAACTAGGGTCCTCCAGTGCCTCCAGATCTGGGGGCAGATGAAAGCCGCTGATCTGCACTAGATAACAGAGGTGGACACACACACACACACACACACACACACACACACACACACACACACACACACACACACACACACACACACACA
>JAQLOM010000006.1:12788762-12801625 GCA_030068315.1 Chrysichthys thysi
GTCTTCTTGTGGTGAGAGAATGTGTGTGTGAGAGAGAGAGAGAGAGAGAGAGAGAGAGAGAGAGAGACAGAAAGAAAAAAAAAGCTGGGTGGGGATGTGGTTTAGACTGTGTCTGCATGTGTATGTATGTATGTGTATGTGTGTGTGTATATATATATATATATATATATACACATATATCTGTGTGTGTGTGTGTGTGTGTGTGTGTGTGGCAGGACCAGAGTAAGATGAGGTAACAGTGTGTATGATGAAGTGAAGTGCAAATGTATTAAGAAGGGATTGTTGTGCTTTTCTTCTTCTTTTCATGTTTAGAAATTAGGAGATGAATTCTCTCTCTCTCTGTCTGTCTGTCTGTCTCTCTGTCTGTCTCTGTGTCTCAATTCAAATCAATTCAAGGAGCTTTATTGGCATGACCGTGAGCATTTACAGTATCGCCAAAGCACTGAAATGAAACTATAAAGTGTTTAACAATAAAATAAAATATAAATAATTTGGGAGAAAAGGGTAATAATAATAATAATAATAATAATAATAATAATAATCTCTTGCCCTCTGTGTGTGTGTGTGTGTGTGTGTGTGTGTGTGTGTGTAGCAGAAGTAAAGGGTGTGTCTTCATTTCTAGCCTTTGTGCTACTTTGTGCAGTAGGGCTGTCAAATTCCTTCAAAGCGTACGCTTCAGTGCTCCCGACTGCCGCATCAGAAAAGTGTTCAGCCCGTTATTGAGAGATTGTAAATGTTGAATCCCAACAATGCCACAGCTATCTGGGAACCTAGGGAGCGAAATTGGCCATGCACTCAGGATGGGAACGATGGCATAGTCTCGCTTCCCTGACAATCACAGCATCAGAAGGCCGTGGTGGGCATCGGTGAGTTCATGTATATGGAAGAGGGTAGATAGCACCTTCTTCCGCTGCCTTGTGATGCAGAATGAGCAGCAGATCAGAAGCACGTGTTCGCCTGGGTTTGGAAATTGGCAGGTGACCAAACTGGGGAGAAGATGAAGCGAGGAAAAAAAAACCAAAAAGACGGGTTTGAATTTTAAGATAACTTAAGAACTTACTGTGTTTCAATAAATGTAGAAAAGGGACTTTCTAACATTGTATGGGGATTTGTTTTTTTGTATTTCCATCACTGTTCAAAAGTCTCGAGTCACCCTATTTTTTTTGTTTGTTTATTTATTTGTTTGTTTGTTTGTTTGTTTGTTTTTCATCTTCACAAAACTTCATGACTTAAAAGAAAAAAATACTACAACACAGTAAAGAGTAATAAAGTAACAAAAAGAAAAAGACAATAATTGCTGCAACGACTTTTTGCTTTTTTCTTGAGCCGTACTCCCAGGTACATTGTGTACAGTTTTATGGGGAAATCAGCTGTATGTGTTACTGAGCATCTTAAAGAATCTGCCATGCTCCTTCTGGAGACTTGAATGGTCTCGGTTGCTTTTTTTTCTTTCTTTCTTTTTCTTTTTTCATTATGTTTTAGTTTTGTTTTTTTCTTTTTGTCTGAAAAGTGGTCTCTTATACAACATGTTGCTTTGTTTACAGAAATGCAAACATTTTTCAAATGCAGATTATTTTCAGAAAAGTAATATTTGGAAATCTAAAATGCTTTTTGTGCTGACTCAGTGATGCAGCGGTTATGAAACAAATATCTCGCACAAACGTTGTGCTAACCAGTAGCATAGCTCAAGACTTTTTTTCACAGACCTGTAAGTACGTAAATATTCGGAAACTTTACAATACAGTAGGACGCTGCTTCACTTCCTCAGTAATCCTTTTGCTTATGGACAGAGTTGCATTCTTACATGGATGTACAAAGTGTTTTGTAAGATGCAGAAGGGTTTCTGTTATAACCTAGATGGACAAGTTTGCCTTCAGAGCTTCTTTTGTCTTGTTTGTTTGTTTGCTTCTTCGCCGTACCCTTCACGAAGTGGCATGAGGGTCCTGAAAAAACCATAATGGCTCCTAATCGTGTTTTCATTATAAGCTTTGCAGTCTTTGGGTTTGAGGGCTGAAAGTTAATTTGAGAGGGAAAATAGGTGTTTGCTTAAGAGATAAGCCCGGCGTACATGAGTGGCGGGTGAGGTTCGGGGCGGAGCTTGCAGAGCGTGCTCCTCCAGCCCTGGGGAGTGATGCTATGTCAGGAATGTCCAATCATAACACTTACTTCGAGTGCAAGTGTCACGGAGACACATCAGTGTGTCAGCTTTTCCTACCTTCATTACAACCAGCAGACTCGACACGACTGCTATGGAGCTGTAAAGGTGAACCAAAGCATCACTACCGTGATCAGGCCAATCTAAGCGAAGACGAATACTTATGCAAGGCACTGTATATTATTAAGCTCTGTTAAAACAACAGATGTGGACGATATTGTGTTTTGTGAAGAAACAGATCTCTTAAGCCCCTAAACAAACAGGTTTGCTTGTAAAGCGATTCTGCCAGAAATGCTACACCAATGTAATGACCAATAAACCTTCAATTATGTGGATAAAACCCAAAGTGAGCATCTGGTGTGTAATGCATTTTTAAAAATTTTATTATTTAATTTTTTTTGGAAACGAAACGCTTCATATGTACAATAAAGTACAAAAGAAATTTCTGAAATGTGATGCTGATATGGGATCAGACTTTTCGCTCACGCCTTTAAAATGACGTGAACATGCATGAAGCGTCTTTGTGGAACGAGGAAGGAAAACGAGATGACCTTTGGGCTTGGCGTATAGTTACCCCTATGGTTTTAGGACTTGGTGATGTGATGGAACGGCGTGGGCAGGTTTGCCAAAGGTTAGAGCCCGAGAATGAGCGATCTTTCTTAATAATTAACATTTCATTCATCGAATGCATGTTAATTTATACAAACAAACGCTCATAGCGCACCGTCATCGTAATACCAAATCAATACCCTTTGTATGTTCCTCTGTCTTCAGTCTCTTTTATCTTGAAGAGAAAAAACACCATGAATCGAATCATCTTCATAATCTTCTGGCCCTTGTGGTTTTATAATTAGTACACAAGTAGCTTTGTCTAGACAGTGTGTGTTCTTTTTCCTCTAGAGGTGTGTGTCTGTGCGTGACCAGGCGCTTTGTGGGATTATGCAGATCCCAGGTTAGGTGGCATTTATCGGCGGCCCGTGGCAGGTGTCGGCCCGCGGGCCCGAGGCTTTAATGGGCAGCCGAAATGCACAGACTCGCGCTGGCTTTCATTAGGAGCTTCAGAGGACAAACCCAGGACTGAGGCCTTCTGGGAAAACAGGCTGCGTCAGAGTTGCTGAAAAGGAGAGGACAGGAGGTGCAGCGATTTTAGCTTCTGTTGCCCTGTTGAGCATCGTGGCATCTTTATAAACGTACCATCCATTAGGTGCACAAATGATGACGTCCAGTATATGTGATCCGTGTTGGCATAATGAGTCGGAATGAGGAGATTTTCAAAAGTGAGTTATTGTTACTTCATTGTCCATCTAAAGACCTTCAAAATGAGGCCTGGTTTGTTGAAATCAGACAAAAAATGACCGAGTTACATCCAACTGAAGTTGACCACGTCTGATGAGGTTTGGAAACTCGCTTTCCATTGGTTCATAAAAGCGTCATCGGGAATTCCATGTGTATTATCAGGAAGTAGAGGAACTACGCTTCACAACGATACCAAACATGTGTAGGGGGATTCCCCCGTCTCGCCGCGAGCGAGCGGTGAAAAACACGGATTTATCATGGAATATTACTCCAAAGGACTAATCAATGCAGACAATGCAGACAAAATCTTAAAATAAAAGTAGTTTGGGATGTTTTTCTTGCTGTTTTATCATGGGGATCAATAAATGACGGCTTTATGGACTCATTTTTGAGAAAATCTCATTTTGACTGAATCCATGTTTTGCCTCTTAGCTCATAATCAGCCCATGCGCATTCCGACTCATTTTGCCAGCACGCGTCACACATAACGCCAGCGAGAGCCGTTTGGCAGTAAACAGCTGTGTTATTTGTAGTGGGATGGCCACGTGGGATTTGGCGCTTGAAGAGATATGCAGAACTAGCGTACAGTGTTGTGTGTACACTGCTGCTCTTTCTTTCTGATGCACTCATCTCTACAATGTTGTGGAAAAAAAGACAACGGTGGCACTTTGATTTGGTGTTTAAGGTTTCCTAGGCGTTATGTACGCACTGCTTAATGACCCCTGGTTTCCGTTGGGTCTGTGTATCGCTCTCTGTTTGTCGCCAAACTAATGTTGGCCATTTCTCTTATCGAGTATTTGTTCAGTCACTTTTTCTGCGTGGAGCTCCTACAGGCAGTAATGCACGCTCTCAGGTGTGACCGGGTCACTCGGCCTGCAAGAATTTGTCACGGATCGGTCCCTGACTCCATCTTACGCACGTTTTACGTGCCCCTGATGGGATGTGTAGTTTCGCCTGGTGTTTGGGAGCGTTCTTGCAGATGCCCCAGTCATCTCACGTGGACGAACATTACATCCACGATTCCGAGGAACGTCACGCAAAAAGATCCTGCAGGTTCATCCGAACGGGACAGAGGCAAAACGAAACAAAGTGGAGAGATCAGCCAGATTTGCTAACAGCATTAAAACCAGTGTAGGTAAGAGAGAGAGAGAGAGAGAGAGAGAGTAAAGAACCGAAGGAGGGGGAAAAAACTGCAAGGGATAAAAAGCACAAAATCAGCTTAATGTAAATGTATTAGGGCGAGCAGTGGAGACGTGCGTATGAGTGTGTGAGCTTCAGGTCCATAGCCAAGCCCTGTGCTGACTTTGCGCCTCTCAAAGGAAAATTGATTTGGCCGGGCAGGAGTGAGGTACTTAGATGAGTGGAAAAGAGAGATGGGATGAATGGGGTGGGTGGGTAAAAAACACAAAAAACAACAAAAAACCCCCAGAGGTGCTTTGGCACACTTATTCAGTTCCTCGTGCGCTCTTTCTTTTTCGCCTTCGCTATTCTATTTCTTGTATGCGTTTATGCACCTCGAAAGAAACGTGAAGGGAAAACACCTTGACTCTTCTCACAGTGAGTAAATGGCCACTTGTTTAATCCAGTGGAAGACGACAGGACGGGAGGGTATAATCTTTAGGGAGGAACTGTTTTTAGACTATATACACTATCATGGCTCACCCACAGTCTTATCTCAGGACACTCTTATCTCTCACTCTCTCTCCCTCTCGCACTCTTTTTCTCACACACACACACACACACACAGCTATAGACTTTATTCATGTCCACACTCGTTTCCTGACTCTCGTGTTGTCTTTTCTCTGTAAACAGGAATTGGGAGTTTGTCCAAGCTAGTAAACATCTGAGCTCCTCTGATTGCCACAAATGCTCCAATGTCGCGTTAAACTCAGCAGCAGGCCTCTCAGGTTAACTATACGGACCGATGGATCTTGGTAAATCTGTGTTCTTGGGGGTCATCTTTCTGGTGGCCTTCAGGGATAAATCCTATCGTGACTGAGCACCACTACAATTTATGTTAAGAACCTCATGGGATGGATCAGGATATAATTTATTCTATATTTTATGTTACATCTTCACGACTCGGTCTTTCCCAGACTGCTGATGGGTACGAAACGGACGCTTTAAGCGTGATTTATGCTACCAGCTCCGTTCCAGCTCCGTTCAGCCAGCACTTACCTTAACGAATGAGAACTCGTTAGGTGAGCCTGTCGCTCCATCATTCGCTCTTCTAATAGAATGTCACATCATGCTGAGCCAAGCAGCGCTCGCTTCGGGGCACGTACGTAGGCATACACGGACACACACACCGCTAATTAAGGCCGTCTGGTCAGCTACAACAAATCAATGCTGCTTAGGCTTATCTGTTTAAAAAAGAAAGAAAGCAAAGAAAACGGAATTAGTGGGGTGAAGACTGGGCGGGCGGCGATCAGACGTGGACGGATAAAGACACTTGAAGTGCTGGTTACTTTGTTTACCTACCAGGATCTTCTTTGTTGAATTTATTTTGCATGCTATCAAATGTTCTGCTACGTTATCCCGTTTGCTTTATAAACACGAGATATGCATTGAATTCCCCGTGTGGTGTCAGTCTCCGACCCAGTCACGAACACCAGGCTGAAACCATAAACATAACCTGTTGAATTTCACCATGATAAAACGGTCCTCCGAGGTTTGCAGGTGTGTGTGATCCGACTGTGTGCCACCTAACCAGGTGTGACTACTAAGTCTCCTTGTTTTTGTTAAAGTGAGGAGCATGCTGGCTTAATCAGGTTGCTGTGTTAGGATTGGTACAAACATCCACACAGTAGCTCTTCATCATCATCATCATCATCATCATCATCAACTCTGTCTGCCAGCCATAGGGCGGTATTAGCTGGCTAGAAGATGCTTCCATCATTCCCAGCTTCCATGACCGTTATTCACACTGGCCAGGACTTCTCTGTGGTACAGCAGCTCTTGGTGAATCACAAACTGTACCCATAGCTTCGTTTCATGGATTCCAATTTGGAAGATCACTTTTCTCGTAAGAAAACGTGCCGGTGTTATCCACTGAGCCGTGCGCGTCAAATATGGTAAGCCGTAGTAGAATTAAAGTGGCATGATGATACAGTGGAACCGTTGCTTCCTCACAGCTCCAGAGATCCTGAGATCATGTTACTGCTAATTTGTAAAGTTTCAAAACTTCTGCTCTGCTCCTGGTTCTTCAGGTTCCTCCAGTCTCCAAAAAACATGCCAGACAGTGTATTGGATATTCCAAAATTTGTCAGTCGGTGTGAATGAGTGCCCTGTGATGTACTGGGATCCCATCCAGGGTCTATTCCCTACCTATCCTGTCTATCCCAGTGTTCCTGGATTGATTCCAGATTGACTGCGTTATGGAAGACGAATGAATGAAATCCAGCGGGATTAATAATGTTTTAACACTGATGGCAAACTGGGAGATGTGACAGGTGAAAGTAGAGTATCTAAATTTGTCCGAGCGTTGTCTGAGGGGGTATAAATAGAAGAATGCTTCTCATGTTCCACTGCAATAACGTGAGCGACGGTATCTGATTGGCTGAGCCAGAACTATAATCCAATCACTGCACAAGGTGGAATTTGTTAC
Source organism: Chrysichthys thysi (assembly GCA_030068315.1). NCBI lineage: Eukaryota > Metazoa > Chordata > Actinopteri > Siluriformes > Claroteidae > Chrysichthys > Chrysichthys thysi. The sequence continues at coordinate 12,795,821 of JAQLOM010000006.1, forward strand.
GGCCTGAAATAAAATAGAAATAAATTGCCACGCGTAAATAAGTCAGCCATTTTGACTGACTTATACTGGCCTGAAAAAAAAGGAAAACAAACAAAAAGCAGTATAAGGTAGTCATTTTCTATGCGTGAAATAAAACCAAACCTGTGACAGTCCCGATCCAAACATTCCACCTCGAGAATCTGGTCTTTCTTTACTCCTACGCTTGGACCGCTTCCTGTGTATATATTCCCTGACGACGTGTATTTGTCCCTCTCTGCATCCATTTTATAAACACCTCTCTGTAAGTTTGTCCCTCTTCTCTCTCTCTGTGCAGTGAGTAACTACAGCCATGTACTGGAAGGCCAGTCAGACTCTGATGATGAAGATAAGCTCCATATCGTGGAGGAAGACGGGACCCCCGTGGATGGAGCTGACGGCGACAGTGTTGCCCACGACGATGACGCCAACGGCCCTGAGGACCAATGGGATGAAGGTAACGTTCCAGCTAGCGTATTCTTTCTGCAGGATTTTGAATGTGCATAAAGAATAAATTAGTAAACTGACATAAAGTGCTTCACTTCTGTTCATGAACATGAGATGTATTTTCAGTACCAATGATTTAAACAGATTTTTTTTTATGGAAGATAAAAGGCGTGTGTTTATCAGGCATTAGCAGTTTGTTTTATACAAGTAGTTTAACGCTAAGCATCGGAATTCCTGGCCATTAGCTGTTAGCTGATAAATGAGGGTGTGTGGGACATTAGTGTTTAGGGAGGTTTTGAGCTGGATGTTTATAGAACATAGAGGATATTTAGTGTGTGTGTGTGTGTGTGTGTGTGCTATGGTTGGTATTGGGTAGTAAATTTAAGCAAATATATATATATATACTGTATATAAAGGCCTCACAAACATTACTAGCACAGCGCCTTGCTGGAGTGAAGAGCTTTAGAACTCAGAAATGTGCAGCTTTTCCTCAAGTGATATTAATCCGTGTAGTAGTTTTCTCTGACAAATCTGACTCGTTAACATGCATATTTGTGGTGTTATTATACAGTATTTAATTGATACGGGTAAATATTAGAACTAGGCCTGTTAGTGTATTGTGTATGCAGATTGTGTACAAGTTTGGGATGTACACAGGGGTGAACAGTAACAAAGTACATTTACTTGAGTACCGTATTTAAGTACATTTTTTGAGTATCTGTATTTTACTTGAGTATTTTTTTGGTGGGGGGGTGGAGTTGATAACTTGGGGCTTTTACTGCTCTACATTTGAAAGACGTATCGTAATTTTGACAGCTACGCTTCGATAAAGTTTCCCTTTACTCGTTATGTGAAGCATAGTTTTGAAGTCAGGAGATGAATTTCTTTTCTTTTCTAAAATATAAATATATATATAAATAAGCCATACACGGTGTTAATCACAGGAGAAAACTAATCACAAAACTCCTCTTACTGCTGCATGTTTCAAACAATTTGATTTGAACTTGGCTGTACTAATGGCAAAAATGACCGTTTCCCACCAGAGCACCCATTTTGTTTGTTATTGTCGAGGTATGAGAACATCTGAAACGAACTCATCTGTGCTCGTAGTATTGGTAGTATTTATGCTATGGTTGGTCAAATGATCCTTTATGGATTTTTATATTGGGACCAGGTCCTCTGTGAATCCACTTCTGACACATGCTAATGGCTAGCTAGTGAAAATGCCAAGTCCTTTCAGAAATATACATGTAGTCCTCAAGTTACTATGGAGATGAGTTCGGCCACACCCATCGTAAGTCGAAAATATCGTAAGCTGAACAACTGTGTTGAACCACTTAGCCTAGCTTAGCCTAGTTTATGTAACCAGGTTAAAATTATAGGTTTATAATTTATTCTGTTTCCTGTTTGTTTGAAACTTCAACATCTCAAATGTTCTTTTATTTGATTAGTTAAAATATTTGTGCTCAGACCACAGTCCCATTTAAGAAAAAGTGCAGTTTTTGCAAAAAGTGGAAGTGTGTGTATTCTGGGTCCTGTCGCTTTAAGACTACCGGCAGCCTTTGTTTACTTCCTGGTTGAGGCAGAGGGGCGTGTTTAACGCTGCTTGTGCTGAAAATGAATTCTAAAGTTTTAATATGGCAAAATGAGTGATTGTGTAGTCCTGTTGTGTTGTTTTAGCTTTAAAGAATATGTAGTTATCAGTTGAAGTTCAGTTGTTTTGTAGAGTTTTGTATCATGCTCCACGGCGCTACGAGCTCTTTATGTGCTCTGTTTTGCTATCAGGGAGACTGATATTTTATGCCGTGGAGCGAGTTAACATTTAAGCAAGATTTCATTTAAATCACATTTCTGTCAAAAGAGAGAGTTCGTCAGATAGATCCACCCACCTGTATGATGGAGGCAGCAGCACTGTGTCTCTGAGCTCCGTCCAGCCGCGACACCCCGCTACACAAATACTGAGCTCCGCTTACAGACAGCCGCCGCTGAAGCTGTTCCGTTAATAATCACAAAAACCCGAGGTAACGTACAGTACAGTACACCGATACACACGGTAACTCTGTTATGGGAGAGTGTGTGGTATTTCTGGTTGTCTTCTGAACATCCGCGTACGTCATACGCCGTTACGCTGGCCTTGCAGCAATGTCGGCCTGTGAATTTTAAATGTTTTCTAAATATTTTACAATTTTTAGTCGGGCCATCGTAACTTGAGGAGCATCTGTATGTTTCTAAGTCACTAAAAGCATTGTGGCATTAATACAGCAATGCACTGATATTAAAACAAAAACATGGGAAACCTTAAACATTAAAAACATTAAACAGTACTTCTGAATACTTGAGTATTTTTTATAAATACTCCAGTACTTTAATTCACATAAAAAAATTGACTAAACAACTTACACTTGTATTGGAGAAATATTGGACTCGACATTATGATACTTTGACGTTGAAGTAATGGCATTGTGCATTTTGTAAACCTTTGGATATGCACACTTTCTGTCTCCACGACCCGTAATTACCCATAATGCTGTAAAACATTCATTAGCCGTATCAGGTCTACAACTCAACCCTTTTTTTTTTGTCTTGAATTTCAGCCTCTCCCACTCATTCCCTTGTTGCTCTTTAGGCTCTCCATCTTCTTTTTCACCGTTCTCTCCCCCTACTCAGAGCACAGGCCGGCACTCGGACTCTCTGTGGGCTCGGTGTTTGTTTTAGAGCCTCTTTTTTCCCGTACACCTCCACTTCATCCTCTTGTCCTTACAGCAGAGACTCGCACTCTCTTGCTCCTTTCAATCATCGTGATTAAAAGCAATCGCTGGCGTCTCGCATGCTGTCGGCTCTTATTTTCTCCAGAAAGAAACCGCCCCTCTCATATTCTCAGTGATACGACAGGGGCTACACAGGCACTGGTCTAGTTCATCTCATCCTGTGCTGTCAGCTGACAAGCCAACCACATGCCCTTGCACAAGCACAGATTACCCTAGTGTCAAAATTCACCCCGGTATCCATGTACACAGGCATTCAGCCTGAACCTTTTTGGGAAATGCTTAAGCAAGCGACCTGAGGATCAAAAAGAAGGTGGCTTTATTCCAGTCTTGCAAAACTAAATAACTGTTGAAATTGAGAAACGAAGAAGGAGGAGAGCTCACGCTCTTGCTGCCTCCCCCACCCGCCTCCAACCGGGCTACATTCCCTAGTGTTTTCTTGGAGTGTTTACAAAGATTTTATGATGGTTTCACAATTCGTAAATTATGCATTCCTCAAGCCCTGTTGGCAAAACATTTATTCCAAATGACCCAAGCTTTCTAGTGTGATTTGGAAACTTTCAGACATCTCAAACCATCACATCATAAAATAAATAAATAAATAAATAAAAAATGTAAAAAAAATTATATTTTTTAAAAACCCTACACGCCAGAATAGCAGCCTTGTCTTGTGTACGTACGTAGCAGGTAAAAGAACGTGCGTTAAACGTGTAGCTGGTCGGACCTCCCGGGGCCTCATTTATCAGCAATGCACTGAAATCTTCTAACCTGATTTCTCACGTGCACAATAAAGTTGGAATAGCTCAAAAACATAAGACGGGGGGACGGAGGTTTAATAATGTTTATTATAGTCACTGTGTGCATGTCACTGGGTATTTAAATACAGACACGCCCCCCACCCCGCAATTAACCATATATGGTATGCAGACGTCACTTCAAAGGAAACCTAAATAAAAGGACTTGGACGGTTAGCTTTTGCCTTGGGGAAACCTGCAAACAAAAGCAACTTCCTGAAGCCAGGATTTTGATTTTAATCAGTAAAGAGGAGAAATCCTCAGGAATTATATGGCTGAATTTTGATGCCACGTTAAGTGTAACAATAATACGAGGGAGAATCAAAAAGTAAAGGCAGTTTTAAAATCATGCAATTACCTGCAGAGCTAAAACAAAACAAAACATGGAGTGGAGACATCTGTCTTCTCCAGCAAAGAAGAAATTCAAACGTCAGTCCTCCCCCAGGAAAATCATCTTAATGTTATTTTGGGATGTGAAGGTTCCTATTCTGGTGCATTTCCAAGCGTGTGAGAAAACACTGAACAGTGTAAATTCCTGTGTATTGCTGCGAAATGAACTTCAACCTGCAATCCGCAGCAAAAGAAGAGGAACGCTGTTCGAAACAGTCTTGCTGCACCAAGTGGACAATGTACGTCCTCATACAGCAGCAGGGACAGTAGAGACAGTGCGATGGCTCGGGTTCCAACGTCTCCCACATCCTCCTTACAGCCCGGATCTGGTGCCGAGCCGTTATCATATCTTCGGTCCCCTGAAGGAGGCGCTGCGCGGTCGCAGGTTCACCTCTGATGATGGAGTAAAGGAAGCGGGGCTCACCTGGCCTGGGATCAACCACAGAGAATTTAGTTATTAAATCGGTTCCTAAAATGTACTCAAATGCATTTTGCAGAACGAGACAAATCACATTTTTAAACACACCAGTAGTTGTCCGCCTTTTACGTAATTTGGCAAATCCACACGTTTGTAATTTAACAGAATAAAAAAAAAAACGCCAATTGATTTCATATACAGTATAATTCAAATTGTTAAAATTCCAAACCAGTGATCAAACAAGTCGCTTTAAGGAAACTCATTTCAATCAAGATCTATGTTAAACCGGTGTGTGCTTTGTGCACACAAGCTGTGTGTACATACACACAGTAATCTAAGCTAATGTTCATTTTAATAAAGCCCACATTTTGTGTTATTCATATACACACTTTACATGCATTGAAAATGCCTGCGCTTACCAATGATAAATGAGGGCTCAGCACTCGGGGCGAGACAAACGTACATGAAAACACAGATCTGTGTGGCGGCCGGAGAAAACCTGACAAATGTCACTGGGTGAATTCAAGCAAACGAGCAGAAATGCTGAAAAGGTCTGTGTTTGCTGGATCTTTTCTACTTTTCATAGTGGACCAAATGAAAAAAGTAAATGAACAGTAGAAAGACTACTTTAAAACAAAAACAAAAATATAGTTCACCAAGTGATGTAGAAAAGTTTTCAACTTGCTGAACCTTCTCAGGCTTTTCTGCACAGATGGACAGATAGATAGTGGCTGCAAAAATGTCCGTAAGCTATGGATAAAGGCAGGTTTGAAGACAGACACGGCCAAATGTATTACAGTGAACCCCTGCCTACAGGTGAAATCCGCGAAGTAGCGCCATCACGTTTATTTTATTATTTATATATATTAAGGCTTTATAAACCATTCCCGCTCTCTTAGTAACCTTTCCCACACTCTTATAAACACATCCTATGCTCTTAAACACTTTCTACACTCTTAAACAGACGTCATTTTAA
>JAQLOM010000006.1:12804324-12820069 GCA_030068315.1 Chrysichthys thysi
TAATATAAATATAAAATGACGTAGGTTTAAGAGTGTAGAAAGTGTTTAAGAGCATAGGGAATGTTTATAAGAGCGCGGGAAGGGTTTATAAAGCCTTAGAATATATATATAAATAATACAACAAAAATAAGGTGCTTATAAATCCTACTTCACGGATGTCACCTATAGGTGAGGGATGACTGTATGTGAAATTTAAGATGAAATCGTCTCTGCATATAAAGACATCTGTTCCGAAATGTTAGGAAATGCTCAGCGTTCTTGCATTCAGTGGATGTTCCAGTGTCACCAAGTTCAAGGCCGTGAATTTAATTAATGAATTATTCATTTAATTCATTATTTAAATCATAATTGCCTATGGATCCTGGGTTTTTTTTCTTTTTGGCGGGGGACATCCTGTATTTCTGTTACTATTTCAGGAGTTTAAATTAGTCAAATACCCAAAAAGAACGTTTGTAATTAAGCAGAATTCCAGGAAACACTGGTAAATACGAGTGCTGGGTCAATCATCAGTACTGTCACGATCAGTTTTTTATTTTTTATTCTTTAGTAACCCGTGACCTTTGAATATCAATGAGGGAAGAGTCAAGCCAGTCAAGTGTTTTGGTCTCCATCATCCCATAATGCTGGCTGACATCAACTAAAGAGTGATTTACATTAAAAGCAATTCTTAGAATAAAATCCCAGTAATTAATTCTTAATGCAGTCTCTTATGATTTAATTACTCAAGTTTTACGGCATTATGTGACACTTTTGCAACTTGCTTAGATCGTTAAAATACTCCTGCTGTTTCACTGCTACTGTTGTGCTTATTACAAGGAGAAAAATGTGCCAGGACCGAACGTAAAAATTTCCACAAATCACCACAACGGATCAATAATCTCTCCTCCACACTTGAACGCGCAATGTCTTATTGCTCCGGTGAAATAAAATCGTTCCGATATATATATATATATATATATATATATATATATTTTTTTTTTTTAAAGGTGGATTTCCTTTCGAACGCCGCTCGCATCGTCACTTTATCGCCAAGCGTCACTCTGACGACTGCATTATCGCGCTCCCTTTGTATAAACAACACCGCAGCAAACAGCAGTACTCACGTAGCTGCGTTTTACGACGCACCTCGAGGGCTGTTCGGTTCTGCTTCTGTGGCTGTTTGATGGGGTGTTGCGCTGTCCCTGTAGAACAAGTCATAAAGACCCAACGCAGTAACCTTAAAAACCATCAAGTTTTTAGTGGAAAACTATCTGTCTCATACAGGCAACTGCTTCACTGGTGATCACTTCACTTCCTAAGCATCTGATAAGGAAACAGATCGTCTAAAATAGTCTAATTGGTGTTTCCATCGTCCTCTTCAGGCTTTTGCATGAGAATGCTGCGTTTTATGTTATCTACACATCCCCCTTTCACACTGTAAGCATGTACCTGGCTCACAGGACAATTTTTTCATTCTGATTTGACACTCGCATGTCACCGCTGGACCTCACGTGTCTAAACGCAGGGTTGTCGAGAGTGAAGCAGGAGGCAGAGATGGCGTTCATCTGGCTCGCCCACATACGTACATGCATACATACGTCTCTTTAAATCGTTCTGACACCCAAATGCACAATTGTCCTCAGGTGTTCCAAATGTTGTTTGGAGTTGCGAGCGAACGCCATTAGATGTAATTGCTGACATCGCGGACTCATTTCGAGCGTGCACGCACGAGAAAGTGCGGAGCTCAGGCACAGATACACATATGTAGCCTCCGGGCTCGCTTTTTCCCAAAGCCTTCATTTCTTCCTTCTCTCTCGTTAGTGAGCGATAAAGAAGTGGAGCACAGTGCTCCAATTAAGCGGTTCATTTTACAGGAGGTTGAGCACAGTTTGTGCATTAAGGGATATTGGGAAATCGAGAGATTGAGTTAGCTATTCAGGACTAATTTGTTTTGTTTGTTTTATAAGCAGGCCAAGTGTCTCTTGCCTGTGTGACTTTGATTTTATAATTACGACTTTGATCGTCTAATTACGTGTTGAAAACCTACACACGCTGCTTGCTTTGCTTTCCTTTCCTTTCCTTTCCTTTCCTCTCGTTCCCTCTCTGTGGCTGTGAAGAACGGCGCTCATGTATAATGCATCAGCGTCTCACACTTTGTTGTATCGTGTCTGACTCCAAGACGTCTCCCAGACTATGGCTTTAATGCACGTTTAACATTGTTCAGCACAAAACCCTGCATCGCCAGGATACATGATTGATATCAGTCTCTCAGTGGAGGACTACAGTGTTTGCTGATAACAGACTTTGTTTGGGATAAAGAGTTTGTGGGGGAAATCAGGTGATATTGGACCGTGTGTACACTACGCCCGACAGATCGCATCACCTTGGGTCTTGTGCATGCCCTGGAACACTCGTGCATTTGACGAGGTTGACACTAAAATTTTAATGACATTTACCGAAGTGGAAGGACTAATGAAAACCCGACACTGGCCCTGGAATGTACCTGACCGGTGGAGAGATTGTGGTGGGTTTTTCAGTGACGGATTAAGGCTGGACGTATTCTTCGGTCTGAATACGCACGCATAACGAGTAGCATTGTTCCCAAAAATTTATGCATACCTTATGTGTATCTGGAGGATTAAAAACTATATCCACTAGGGGGCATTACTGTAGGGTTGAAACACCCCTATTGCCTAGACTATTCCTCCTGATGAAGATGAAGATGAAGATGAAGAGAGTAGAGGAGCCTGCGATATTGTTGATCTTGAAATAGAGGGCAGGAACAGGAGCGGCGTCACTAACGTAGACGGTGTCGTTAGTGCATTAAGTGAAATTTCATTCTGGTCATGATGTGAGGTCACATCACGTCACGTCACATTACAGTGTTCACAGGCATGTAGCATTCATTTCTGAGCTACACCTGTGGGAGACACGTGACAGCCGTCAAGTATACACGTGCATGTTGTTAAAAGCAAACATAATCCAAGCTTTAGATTAGATTAATCATGAGTATCACATTGCAAAAGATGGAAACCCGAACCGACGCCGCAGTGGCTAACGCGTGAATCTGGTATGCCTTCATACAGTGGGTCAAAGTCACAGGACAGGAGCACTATGATGCACTGTGGACAGTCAGGTATCTGTAAGTGTTTTCCAACCTAGCACAATGCTGCCTGACTTCACTAACGATATCTCCTCGCCCACAAGGAAGCAAAGCGAATTAGCGTAGTCAGGTGGGTTAGGGGGGAGGGACATGAGCGATGTTGGGCAGACTTTGCATCCATCATCAGATTCATCCGAGTACCCATTACATATTTATGGAGACGTGATGGTCATGCAGAGTTCAGTTTCCTTACTAATCGAACGCACCTGGCTTTAATGTTCAGCCGCTCTACGAGACACTGATTAGCTGAATCAGGTGGGTCAGATTAGGACTGGAAATAAACCAAGTGTGCTAGATTTCAAATTATTATTACTCCAAGATTTACAGGTCTTGGGATGGTTCCAGGGGAGCTCTGTAGACCACTGAACGCACAATGTGGGCATGCATGAATGTTTTTTAACAGAAATAAAAATCTAATTTTCAGGGTCAGTGAATTACTTAAAAAAAAAAAAAAATTCAAAAAAAATTTTTAAGGAGCAGTTTGGGATTTTAGAGCCCTCTGCTGTCTGTGTGGGAAACTGCAAAGTAATCGATGACGAGCCTTTACTACAGATGACAAATCACCGGATAGGTGTCTTGTGTGAACGTGAAGTTAGGTTAGTAAGGGCTTGGACTGTACACATTACTGGATCTGTACCCCAACCATACACTCCATTCGTCCAAAAACCCTCTCGCTTGGTTGGTGTTTTCAATCATGGTAGTTTTGAGGCCAGAAAATAAATAAACCAAAAGTTAACCGTATTAAAGAAAAACAACGCAGATCCACTTCACTACAATGCAGTAATCTGTCTATAAAGCTACATGATTAGCTTAGCTCAAGAAATGGACCAGAATAAACAAGAGTGGATCATGGGCTTAGCGATAATTGTGTGTATGTGTGTGTTGTAGTGAAAGAGGAGTGCGTATCAGAGGAGGATGAGAGGAGTAGGGATGCTCTTGTTGAGGAAATGCTTCAGCAGGGAGACACGGCCGTCATCTTCCCAGAGGCTCCAGAAGACGAACCACGCCAGGGAACCCCAGAGACTAGCGGCCATGATGAGAATGGTACACACACACACACAGAGTCCTCCTGAGGACCATGCATTTACATAATTATGAATATCGCTAATTATTTCCAAGCTACACCTAAACCTATCCGAAACCTTAACCTCAGTAACTGAAGGAAATAAAACCTGCAGTTTTGTGACCAGCCAAAGGTCAAAACTATTATATATTCACATCCTTGTGGGACATTTGGCCCCCATCAAGATATCCAGTATGGACATGGCCACTCTGCTCACTCCTCTCACACACACACACACATGCAGTTTTGAATTCCGAGTCACGTTGAAGCAGAAATTTCCCACTCGGGTCCACAGCTCTGAGCACACAGCTTGCCTTTGATGACTGTACATTTCCGCCTCACCTGTTTGAACAGAAAGTGGGAAAAAGCAACACCTGAGCAAATCTTTCATACCTGAGAGAGTTTCTCATGTCTGTGTGTGTGTGTGGGAGCGATTCACCTGACTACAGGAGTTTAATACGTTACCTGTTAACAGGTAATATGTTACCTGTGGGACGTTTAGATAGAGGTAGATAGAAACGGTAGCCAGGTGCACCTCAATTCGTATTCACAGTCTGACCTATGAATAATTCAGATGATGGGATTATTAGGCAGTTCAGGTACTTACATGCACGCTATCGCAATGCGTACTTATGGCAAAGCGGTTTAATTGAACACCTAGAGCTGACGAACATGAAGCCGAGTTAATGAATGTCTAATCTGATCTCTATTAACGTGTGAATTGTTTATCCCTCACCAGAAGACCATTTCATCCATAAAATATTTCCCATTATTCATTTCGAACGTATGAGTCCAGTCCTCTTCGTCCCTTTCGCTCAGATACTTTCAACAGAGTGCTTTTCTTTTCCTCCCCCGGCTCGTTCTCCCCCAATCGCTCGCCTCGTTGTTTCCCATGATTACCAAGCGACCATCCTTTGTTTCTCCTCATTTCTCCTTCAACTAACTCCTCTCTTCTTTTGTGCTGAAGATCTTGGGATGAACAGAGAGAAAGAGAGAGAGAGAGAGTTGTGGAGTTGTGCTATAGCTGTCACTCAGTGCACATCAAAGGCCTCTCTCTATTACAGCGTGCGATTGAAGTTCACATATTGCTCTACTTCAGCTCACACTCTTCACAACCAACACAATAACACGCGTGTCCCAGTGCACTCTCACGCATACACTCTCACGCATACACTCTCACACCTTTTCACGGGCCACTAAGAAGACGCGGTTATTCAAAGCCTTGTTTGGATATTCCTTATCGTCCTCACGTTTTATACGCTGTAGTACATGGTGTGTTGTGTTGCTGAGGCGTTCTCGTGCATGTTCACGCGCGCGTCTTTCTCCAAACCAAGGCTGATTTCCAGAGCACACGTTTTGTGTTACTCTGTGTGTGTGTGTGTGTGTTTTTGTAAGAGACACAAATGCCCAGCATATGTCCTTGTACTCATATCATTGTCCTTGCACTTACCCCTCTTGCTCTGCCTCTTTCTCTCCTGTCTCTTTGCCTCTCTCTCTCTCTCTCTCTCTCTCTCTCGCTCTCTCTCTGTCTCTCAGGCACACCAGACGCGTTTTCTCAGCTCCTCACCTGTCCCTACTGCTCTCGCGGCTATAAGCGCTACACGTCTCTGAAGGAGCACATAAAATATAGACACGAGAAGAGCGAGGACAACTTCAGCTGCTCGCTGTGCAGCTACACTTTCTCCCACCGCACGCAACTCGACCGACACATGAGCGCACACAAAGCAGGCAGAGACCAGGTAACCTTGCATTTAATCCTTAATTCATCACATATAACACAAGGCATGGGGTTTTTTTGTTTTTTGTTTTTTTGGAAATGTGTAGCCTCTTTGAGGGCGTAGATTCTTTCAACCACGTGATGGTAATTCAGGGTTTACAGGTAAGTTGGCCATATGCGGGTTTCTTTAACTTGATGTGAAGTGTCCGATGAAGCTGAATTTGTAAATGTGTATTAACACTTTACTAAATTGTCAAAATCTTCACTAAAATATGATGCATTTGAAACGTTATGAATGTTAATACATGTTTGGGGACACAGCAGGATCAAGCACATTTCTCTGTTTCTTTCTAGCGGCATGTGACCCAAACAGGCGGTGGAGGAAACCGTAAGTTTAAGTGCACTGAATGTGGCAAAGCCTTCAAGTACAAACACCACCTGAAAGAACACCTGCGTATCCACAGTGGTGAGCACACTAACGTTTTTTTGCGCATTGCATGCCTGTCTGTGTATTTGTGTTAGTTAATAAGGAAATTCGACATTAGGGTGAGCAGCCAAAGTCCTGCGTATGTAGTTTCTGGCTAGCCTTCTGAAATCGGAAACATGCTTGTGTTTATCCTGGCTCTTAATTGTCCAGTTAAAGGAAACTAATTGTGAAGCAATCGATTTCATCTGGAACATCTGGGCTTTTTGGACTGTCTGCATTACTTAATTTTATTTACAATTCAGTGCATGCATTTGTTACGAAGATATTTTCCAGCCTTCGATTTAATTTTCCTAATGAATGGGAAATTTCTTGCTAAGTGTAAAACGAAACCACGTTAAACCAAATTAAAGTGCAAAGATAGGGTACGATTTTAGGTAAGAGATCTTACATGGAGCTTTTATGGTAAACGTTATAGGTGTGCAAAAGTCTTAAGGGCATTTATCGATTTGTGTCATACAGGTGAGAAGCCATACGAATGTCCCAACTGCAAAAAGCGGTTCTCTCACTCCGGCTCCTACAGTTCCCATATCAGCAGCAAGAAATGCATCGGCCTCATTTCCGTCAACGGCCGACCACGACCCTCGCCTACCACGGGAGGCACCAAAACCCCTCAGTGTCCTTCACCATCCCTGCCTTCCTCCCCCGCAAGTGTCCGGACTCAGATACGGGACAAACTGGACCATAGTAAACCCCTGCAGGAGCAGCTCCCCGTTACACAGATCAAGTCTGAGCCATTGGACTATGAGTACAAGCCCGTGGTAGTTGCCCCAGCTGCCCCCGGAGGAGTAAACGGGGTTTTCCAAGGAGGAGCAGCGGCACCCTTACAGGGGGCAGTGCAGGCTGTGGTCCTCCCCACTGTAGGACTGGTCTCTCCAATCAGCATTAATCTTGGGGACTTGCAGAATATGCTAAAGGTGGCAGTGGATGGGAATGTGATCAGGCAGGTGTTGGAGAATGCCCAGACCAAAGGCCAGCCTGCCGGCACCGGCAGATTGGCTATTGCACAGGCTCCCCAGCAGGTCATCCAAGCCATCAGTCTTCCTATTGTCGACCAGGATGGTACCACCAAGATCATAATCAACTACAGCCTTGATCCATCACAGGCTCAGGCAGCTCTGCAGAACTTGAAGAAAGAGCAGGAGGGCCAGAATACAGACTCCTGCAAGGCTGAACGACTGCCTGAGGACCTGACGGTTAAAAGCAAGACGACCAGGGACAAAACCACCATCACTGTGGATGAAAAGTGGCAGCAGGAGAAGGGCAAACTCTACAATCACACAACAAACACACACTGTGGCAAGAAGGAACAGGAGGTTAATGGAACACACTTGGAGGAGAAGTCTGAAATAGATGTTGGGCTGTGTCCCGGACAGCCCCCTCTGAAGAACCTTATGTCCTTGCTTAAGGCTTACTATGCCTTAAACGCAGAACCTACCAAGGAGGAGCTGGCAAAGATATCAGAGTCAGTCAGTCTCCCTACTGATATTGTCAGGAAGTGGTTTGAGAAGATGCAGAGTGGACAGATTCCAATGGAAGTCTCCACACCCACACCCCAGAAAGATGAGACTAATGGGAATGACATTAATGGCTGTCAGGAGGAAACCCCCAAGTCCATGTCGGAGCAGGACAACAACGAAGCGGAGGAGGAGGAGGAGACGGAGCTTCGTAGCCCAGCAGAGGGCACTACAGCTGGCATATGTGGAACGGGAAATGGCCCCATATCCCCTTTACCACTAAATCTGTCTGCAGATGGGCCTGTGCCAGCCCAGACTGCAGAGGAAGGAGAGGGACCTCTCGATTTGTCTCTCCCAAAATCTGTAGCAGCAGCAAATACAACCAGCGCTCACTCTGTTTACTTAGCTCAGGACGAGCCTCTGAACTTGGTTTGCACAAAGAAGGAAGTGCTGAGCAATGCAAGCACCAGCACTGCCGTCTATGCCGGCCAAACAAGTGCCAATTCCCTCAACATTGTGACCACTCAACTGCCCACCCTGGTGGCTATCGCCAAGCAAGGCCCTGGGCAGTGCCTGCGTACCCTCACCACCACTAAACAGGCCATCTTAATCCCACAGCTGGCCTACACCTACACCACTACAGCCTCCAGCCCAGCAGGGGGCGACGCACCACAGAAGGCCATACTGCAAGTCAATGGTGTCAAGGTGAGACCAGAGAGACCATGGAAGTGAAATATTGTGTCCTGAGCGAAAATAACAGAACGATGTTATTTAATTATTCAATGTTTGAGTTTTCTAAACCCAAACCCACATGAGGATTTAGATTGTCTGTTCTAGTTGCATTCATGCTAGTTTATACTGGTATATCTTACTGATCAGCAGCATCAGTTGTCCACTTTTGTTATCTAGTGGAACCTTTTTTTTTTAGATTTTACATTACATTACCTGACTCATCATTAATATTGTTTTACCGCTGCTTTTAGTGCCACTGGAGCCATCATTACTGGCTATCTTGGTATCTTTACCTAGGTAACCAGTAATACTAGGAGTCTCATTTGTACGAAATGTGAAGGCACTTTTGGACCAGAGGAACTTTTCATAGTCCTTAGAACAGTTGGAGGAAGTGGCCACCCTTTGTGTTTGTTTGCACCGCAGGTTCTGAAATCAATTACAGTTCTTAGAACACCATTTTTAGGGACTTTTCAAGCTCCTACTTCAGGGTGGGTACTCTCCCAGCACAGTAGGAACCATGAGAAATGCATGTATGAAGTAAAAGACGTAAGAATGAACGCCTAAGAACAATTTGGTTCGCGAGCAAAAATTTCAGTTAAAAAAATGCACTGGGTTGCGTGTAAAATTTGGTGGACGAACAGATTCCTTGACGACGCCATCCTAACGCTACATCATCCCACGCCCCCACGCTCTGAGAGGATGCGTACGTATCGGTCTCTAGCAGCCATTAGCAGGGTTCAGACGCGCTCTCAGTACTCAGTAGCCCCCCAACCCCCCCACTGAAAAAAAAATATGGCTGGAGGAACGAGTCTGGCCAATCGGAATGCCCTGTTCATTTAACCTTGGTTGTGATTGGCTGCTGGCTACGATGCGTACGCAACCAGCAAGAAGCAACATCCCAGTTCTTCATCTGTAGGATTTCTCACATGGGATGTTTCTACTAATTCTACACAAAATTCACCTCGCTGTATGCTCACTAATGTTTTCTTTGTGTGTTTAATAGTGTCATTTAGGGCTTAAAGTATTTTTTTTTTAGAAGAAAGCATTTTGGGGGTAGCATCCGTGTATCCTGGATTTTCGCCTTTCACGGGAAGTTTTGGAACGTAACCCCCGCGAAAAACAAGGGACTACTGTACTGTTTTTTTTTTTACTATAAAAACCAGAAAATTGAACAAAAATCACTATTTGGCAGGCTTGTGAACGAATTAATTGAATTTCAGTGCTTTCTTATGGGAAAAATATGGCTTTGCTTCACGTACAAATTGGTTCCCAGCCGCTTTCCTGGAACGGATTGTGTTCGTGAACCGCAGGCACCGCTGTAATAGAAACGTAAACAGAGAGGAGGGTGAGGAGCGCGAGAGGCCGAAGTGTGACATATTGGTCAAGATCATCACTAAAATCACTGGAAAAACATCATTCCCAATGGATTTTCTACCTGCCAGGTCGTCTGTATGAAAAATCTTTGTATCGAACAGCCGAACAACGCACAATTCGCAGCATGTACGCTTTGTCTGACAGACGGAGTGAGGGGCGATACATGACGTTGGTCAAAATCACTGAAATCACCACTAGTGGATTTTCTAATTGCCAGTTCTCAAGAGAGCTCCCCACGGGGTAGAACAAATCTGAACGAGTTCCTAGAACTGTTTGATCAAAAGCACCTTAAGTCCAAGAGTGCCATGTAGACCTCCAAGACCCTACTGAAGGTTTAGGGTCAGTTGTTACTCCAGGATTTCACACTGAAGTGATCATAAAGTGTGTGATGTGGGGAAATACCTGCAGAGATGGCATCATAAAATACAGACATGATCTAAAACAAAGGGTTTTTAACCCATGTCGGGGTGTGTGTGTGTGTGTGTGTAGGAGGAGAAACAGGAGGCCAGCTCAGAGGTGGCTTCAGTGCTGGAGGATCAGACAGACTCAGACTCCGGGCCAGTGAGGAAGAAGATGAAGAAGACTGAAAACGGCTTGTACGCCTGTGACCTGTGTGACAAAATCTTCCAGAAAAGCAGCTCGCTGCTTCGGCATAAATATGAACACACAGGTATGTTTTCCGTACACGCGCACAGACAGACAGCAACTCCGTCCCGTGCTTATAATGACGGAGAATTTAACATAAAACGGAGTCGAACGTGAAATTTTGCCGGGACAATTCGAGTTCCAACGTTATGGTTACACATTACAAATATACTGCAACAGCAGAAGGGTGTGGTGAAATTTTCCCTCGTCATTCGCTGGCCAAAAGCATTACCTTTAGCTTGGAACCCAGTTTGTTACGTTAGAATCTGTTAGTAATTTTCTCTCTTTTTGGGAGCATAAGATTTCAGTGAAGTCAAGAGCTGCTCACGTCGCTCTGTTCTGATACGGAGCCAAAAGCCGGCAGCCTACATCCTAATGACATCACTGCGCATTTTCGTTCCTTCTCTGCGAAGCCACGGTTTATATAACCCTTACCTCCAGCCCATGGGCTGTCACATTCTGTTTTGATTCATTGTTTGGTTTTATTATCCATGGATACATAATGACACGCAGCTCTTAATCCTGTGCGAGCAGGTTGGGGAAAGGAGATTAATATAGAGGTATTTGTCACTAAGCAGCTCCATAAGCCTGTCTGCGTATGGTACCTTTTAAAGCGCTTGTGGAACACGCTCGAGTTCTCATCTCCTGTGCATGACGGCATGTAATGGGAGCAATAGTGTGATAATTACTCAGTACTTGAAGGGGAAAATAAATGTTCTGTGTTCGTAACAGGATATTTAAAGGAACATCCGCGCCCCCCCAATAACGTGTCTAAAATATGGAACTGATGGAGAACGCCGGTAATTTACCAGCCACTGGTAATCAGGTGACCCTACGGTCTGTATTTATGCCGTTTGAAGGATGTTTTATTGGACATGCGCGTTTTGTTCGCTCAGACCTGATCTGATGAGGTCTGATGATGACGCCAGCCACAACTGACAAAATCTAAATCAAAACAGCCGGCTTGGGAAATCCCGGCTAATGGCAAATTCGTTTTTCTCCCAGGACTGCTGCCGAGTAATCATTTGTAGTTCTTGTCAGTTTTATGAATTTAACATTCTTGTCACCTTCCAGTTGAACACGTTTAAAACTTGCACATGCACACACATCCACAGGTCTGTCTGCTTCACAGGAACTGGATAAATCAACCGTGATGTGATCGTTCACTCATTAGAGAAACGCCAGACATGCGGTTTTATTTGGGCGACCATCGCTTGAGTGTAAAAAGGGTTGAGCGCCTTGATGAGTACGCACGCTTTCCTCAAAAATGCACAACAAAATAAAAGATTTCCCCTTCAATAAAACATGTGAGGCAGAATTAAGTAGCTGCGCAAAATTGTTCATAGGTGTGAACGAGAGTGTGAGGAGATGGTCGTCTCTGGGATTGATTGGTGACCTGCGCCGGGGTGAACCCCATCTCTCTCCAGGAGTCAGC
Organism: Chrysichthys thysi; assembly: GCA_030068315.1. Taxonomy (NCBI): domain Eukaryota; kingdom Metazoa; phylum Chordata; class Actinopteri; order Siluriformes; family Claroteidae; genus Chrysichthys; species Chrysichthys thysi. The sequence continues at coordinate 12,816,374 of JAQLOM010000006.1, forward strand.
TGGGATGGATTGAAGGATGGAATAGGCAAAAATTATTGACGCCCCTAAAAGCAATCTTCAAAACAAGTGCAGACTCGTTCCGGAGTTTAAAGAGACACAAAATCGCCATCGTCCATCTGTTACTATGTGGAAAAGCAAAGAGCTTTTAACGCAAAAGAAACTGTTAAGTCAATTAAGACATACATACAAATAAACATAAGTGGTAAAAAACTCTGGGCTGCGTACTAGAAAAAGGACATATCAGTGAAAATATCACTCATGGCACAAGTTATATATTTTGGCTCGTTTTCATGTTGGGCGCTCATAATTACGACGTGTAGTGCGTTCACAGCAAATACATGTTCATGTCCCCTTTGTCCCGCAGGTAAACGTCCTCACGAATGCGGGATCTGCAGCAAAGCTTTCAAACACAAGCACCACCTGATCGAGCACCTGCGTCTGCACTCGGGAGAAAAGCCGTACCAGTGTGACAAGTGCGGCAAGCGCTTCTCTCACTCCGGCTCCTACTCGCAGCACATGAACCACCGCTACTCGTACTGTAAGAAGGAGGCCCACGGCCAGAACCCGGTGCAGAGGGACGAAGAGGAGGAGAACCCCAACGAAGAGCAGCCTGGCGCGTCAAGCACCGCCGCCTCACCCCCGTCTCAAGTGGACTCGGACGAGCGAGGCAGCAGCGCCAGGGAGGACGAGGAGAGCGAGGAGGAAGACGCGATGGGCTCGGGGAGCTTGGTGGACGAGGATGAAATCCAGGTGGTGAGGATCGGCGAGGAAGGAGGAGAGGAGGATGAGGACGATGCCGGAGAGCAGTACACGATGGAGGAGATGGACGCAGGAAACCAGGAAGCTCTTAGGGAGAACGGGGGACCCGCGGAGGATGCAGGGGAAAGTCAAGAAGAGGGAGAGGAAGACGGGGAGATGATGAAGGTCGTGGTGATGCAGGACGACGAGGAAGACGAGGAGCAGATGGAAAACGCAGACCCGATGGACACGCAGGAGAACATAGGAGAGGAAAAAGCCGAGGATGAAGGAGACGATGTGAAGGAGGAGGGAGGGACCGAAGGAAACCCACCCAGTGAAAATGGAGATGTGAAATGAAGAGAAACCACATCAGGGCTTTTCTCGCTCGTATTCTTTGCTACTTAGTTTTACAAAAACATTACTAATTTGAACTGCAGATGTGCCTGCTTCCAGAGGATTGCAGGAAATGGTGCAGGAAGGAAGGAAGGAAGGAAGGAAGGAAGGAAGGACGGAAGGAAGAGCGCGCCGGAGCTCTGCCGTTGCATTTTATCCCACTACTGTGTATAAAACCCCTTGTGTGCCTGATGATAAAAAAAAACACAAAACTAGCGGTTTTTGGTTTTTTTTTGTTTTTTTCCACATGAGGACAATTTTCAGTGTTTATGGTTTGTATAAATACAAAGTTTAATGGAAAAAAAAATGACACGTATACAGACTGAAAGCTAGACACGTTTTAGCTAATAACGTTTTATTACTAAAACACCTTGGGTTTCTTTTTATCAGTGTTACTAATTTTTTTTGTCACTCTTGTTTAAACCTTAAACAAACAAACAAAAAAAACGACAACGCTGTACAGTTGGGAGAGATTTCTATACATTTTTATTGCCAATGAACAAAACTCAGTATTTTATTGCATATGAAGGAAAATGAAAAAAAAAGACCCTGTGCACTACCATGCTCCCAGTTTACTGATGAACACCTCTGTGGGCCTTGTTTAATGTCTACCTTTCAGTATTAATACTCTCGAGCTAACCCATGTGTCCCGCTAGCCTACGCTAGCGAAACATCTGTCTGTCTGTCTTGTTTGGAAGTGATCTGTGAGCCTTAAACGTAAGAAAAAAACAAAAACAAATGGGTGTGGTACACGATCCTTGATAGAAAGAAGAAGAAAAAAGGATTTTAAAGAACCGTCAGTTATTAGAGGGGTCTTATCCCCCCCCCTCGCTGCCCCACACCCTCCCTTATGCAAAAACATGCATGTGTTAAGTGCCATTGCACAGAGCTGGTGCACTTCTCTCACACGTTCCTTCAGCAGCATGTTCCCAACGTGGTAGCAAACCTGTGACCCCTGACCCTGAACCACTAGTCCTAACCTAAGGACTGTTTCCTGCCTCTTTAAGGAACAAATGAATTCGAACAAAGAAATCAGGACTCGACGGACAAAAACGGTTCCAGCTCTGAAGTGTTTCTGCTTCCCCTGTTCGATGCACTTCTTCATCCGATTCACGTTTACTTCAGGTATTAAATAACGAACCCACCATCACCTTTCACCTCTCGGTTTTGGTTTTTGTTTCGTTTCGTTTCTTTTTTTTCCCCTTGTACTTTCATAACAGTCAGTATTAAATGTGTGTGTTCTGTTTGTTGCTCAGTGAACCTCGTGTAATGTTCGTTTGCAGTCATGGCAGTATTATTTCCTCACCCTCGTCATCAGTATAAGTTTAGTTTTTAGAGACCTTTTATATTTATGTGTCTTATTTTTTTATATTTTTTTTCCTTTTACGGTTATTTATTACACAGTGTAGTGTACAATATTGTAGTTTGTATTAATACAATAATATATTTTAGTATGAAGAATAATTTCGAAGAATGAATGAATACAAAGCTAGAGCGCTCTGGCATTTCAAAGTGTTTTAAAACAGAAAGAGTATTATTTTCACATTTTCAATGGTTAGATATGATTTTTTTTTGTTTGTTGTTGGGGTTTTTTTAAAGCAGGCACCCAGTATTTGAAATGTCGGAGATTTCTCTGGTCACATCACCCACGGTCGTGTTACTTTCCCCACTAGACCCGGAAGCTACTGAACATTGAGAATTTAATCGTATGCTACACGTGCTAGACGTCCTTAACCACAAAACTGTGCTACTCTTTTACAAAGCCAAAATGTTGTCGATGAGGAAGTTTTTTATGTTATGTTTTATTCGTGCCAATGTGTTAACAGCATGGCCACAACTTGTTTTATATGTCCCTGTTTTAATCTGTGGTTCTATATTTTTTATAGATAGGGTTTCTTTTTTGTTTGTTTGTTCGTTTGGTTGGTTGGTTGGTTTGTTTTTTATGACTCCCCGTCTCACAATAAAATAAATCAAGAATTCAGAGCTTTTCTGTAACGAGGTCATTTTCACACGAGACTTTAAACAGATGTTAAAATGTAAAAAAAAAAATTTAAATGAAAAATATTTATACACACACATACATATATAGATAAATAGATATATAGATAGATAGATAGATAGATAGATAGATAGATAGATAGATAGATAGATAGATAGATAGATACTTTGGCCTTTTTGCTCTTTTGTGAGTAAAACAACTTTAGAAACCATGCAAAAGTCACAAAAAGGGGGAAATGGATATAAATCAGGAGGGTTTTTTTTGGGGTTATTTGGCTGATTGAACAGCGACAGCTATATAATTGTCTGACTATGACGTAATCAGGTCAGGAGCAAAGAGTTATATCTTATATATATATCTATATTTATATAAAATTCTTTTGGCGTTTGAAACGGAAATGCCGTACGACCACAGAACATATTATCCGTGCGTACGACCGGAAACAGTGTCACTAGCGCTTACATTTTAACTAATGACTTTGTTTATGGACGCCATTTTTATCTCGTCTTTTCGAATTGTTATTATTTATGTCCGAGTTATTTTACTGATATTGAAAAGAAGTAAAC
>JAQLOM010000006.1:12820169-12833355 GCA_030068315.1 Chrysichthys thysi
ATTTGGTAAGTAATTATTTAAGAAAACTTTGATCTAAATATATAAAATTCTTTTCGCGTTTGAAATGGAAATGACGTCCGACCGCTGTTTGTTGAAAAATAAAATTGGTAATTAACATTTTATTTTATAAATACTGCATTTTATTTTTTTCCCTTGCGCTCAGTGAGCGAAGCCACCGGGGAATCAGCTAGTAATATAAAAGTAATAATAAAATAAATCCACCACAGGATAAAGGGTTTCACTAGAGGCCCTAATTAAAACACTTTACTGAATTTTGTAGATTTGAGACGGACTACAGCCGTAACCAAACAAACCATTGTTGGAATGTGGGTGTCTTTCCAGTTTAATAGTATTTAACATAAAATCCAGCTGATGGTACTGCTTGTTTTTTGTTCATTCTCCTGGAACAGACTCTGGGAGAACAGAAAAAACGGGTATTAAAAAAAAAAAAAAACAACAACCCCAAAAACATTGATTTATGGCTGTATTTAAGACCTTGAAATGACTTCTGAGGACTGAGGGACAAAATGATGCACCTTTCACATTTATCATTCATCACAATACGTCGCAGGTTTGCAGGATTTATTCCCGGGAAACGTTCACTAATTAAAGAAATTAAGAATACAGTTTTCCACCGCACGAGCTCTCAGCGGATGGACTGCAAAACGTGCTCGTGATCCGGTTCCTCCAAGAGTCCGTTCAAAGTAACAATCAGACCAAACAGATGTTTACTTTCAGTAGAGAAGCGAACCTAATTCAGACTAGAGAACAGAGGAAGAGCACCTGCATCAGACGAAGGACACGAGGGAAGAAACAAAGATGATGTGATAGACAGGAAAAAGTCTCCTAACCTTGAGAACTCCCCCAAGCTTATTGCCATTGATCAGGGTTGGATTTCAGGCCAGCTTTTGGGCCAGAGAGCATGAATTAGTAATGCACAAATCTATAATCTGATGAAAAGTCTGAAAATGATGCCAGTGCCACACCAGCTTCTTCTCTCTGATACTGCAGAGCTAAATGGGGCTGATGTGGAGTCTTCTGCATGTGTGTACATCACAGCCATTTCTCTAAACCTGTTTTAATAATGTTCCTCTGTCTCACTTCTGCCACACAGACAGTTTAGAGGAGATAGAGAGATGGATAGAGAGATCATTTCCAGCAGTAGAAATTGTGTGGTGAGCAATATGAAGTCCCTGAAATACATATATAGTATGTCTAAGATTTCTCCTGACTGATTAGCAGTCATCATGGCACCATCATCAAAACACAAACTGAGAGAATATCTTCTGGAAGAACAGTTCAACACTTCGTCAGATGAACAGATCCAGAGATGTGTAGAAATTGCACTAGGGTGAAGTTCCGGCAGTCTGTGGTGGCTAAACATTTTAGTTTAAGTGACTTTATGATGTTTTGTCGTCTGAGTCACCCACCTGTATTTAAAACAATACAGTATACAGGAGTTCTCAGAGTTACGACGGCCCGACTTACGATTTTTCAAAGTTTCATTGATGATTGTGATCCACTAAAGATTGTTCAATATTTAGAAAATATTTAAAATTCACAGGCCAGCATCGCAGGCAGGGCAGCGAAACGGCGTATGGAGTTACCGTGTGTATCGTGTACTGTACAGTGCGTTACCTCGGGTTTTTTGTGATTATTAATGGAGCAGCTTCAGCGGCGGCTGTCTGTAGCTGGAGCTCAGTATTCGTGTAGCGTGGTGTCGCGGCTGGATGGAGCTCAGTATTCGTGTAGCGTGGTGTCGCGGCTGGACGGAGCTCAGAGACACAGTGCTGCTGCCTACATCAGGTGCGGGTCTCTCTGACAAACTCTCTGTTTTGACAGAAATGTGATTGAGATGAAATCTCGCTTAAATGTTAACTTGCTCCACGGCATAAAATATCAGTCTGTTAGCAAAACCGAGCACATAAAGAGCTCATAGCAGCGCGGCGCATGATACAACAGTCTACAAAATAAATATTAAAACAACAGAACTTCAACTGCTAACATAACTACATATTCTTTAAATCTAAAACAACTCAGCAGGCCTACACGATCACTAATTTTACCATATTAAAACTTTACAATTCATGTTCATCACGAGCAGCACTGAACACGCCCCTCTGCCTCAACCAGGAAGTAAACAAGGGGATAAAGACGGCAGTCTTAAAGCGACAGGACCCAGAGTGCACACACTTCCAAATTGCTTTTTTTTCTTAAATGGGACTGTGATCTGAACACACATATTTTAACTAATTAAATAAAAGAACATTTGAGATGTTGGTGAAGTTTCAAACAAACAGGAAACACAATAAATTCTAAACCTAGAATTTCAACCTGGTTATATAAGCTAGGCTAAGCTAGGCTAAGATACCCAAGCTAGGCTAAGTGGTTCAACACAGTTGTTCGATTTACGATATTTCCGACTTACCGTGGGTGTGGCCGAACGCATCCCCATCATAACGTGAGGACTACCTGTAGTCATCGCTGAGCAAAACAAAACATCCCCTTACTTTTTCAGCCATGCCTGTTCATGTTTATTTCTTATTAAAGGTCACAATTGTTCTTTTCTTTTTTTTTTAATTGTGTGTCATATTTATTAACTTACAGTGAATCTTCAGCACATCTTTATTTACTTACTGTATTTATTTCACCAAAATTATGAACACAAAATCAAAGTACAATACGCATTACAATAATAAAGAAGAAGTAGAAAGCTCCTGACAGTAATCTTTTTTTTTTTTTTTTTTTAAACCTCTTTGTTCTGTTTTTAAAATTTCAGCTTGCTACTTGTAGCTCTCCTGCCATTCAAAGACAATTCAGAGCTCTCTCCATGCATCTTTTCTTTCTCTCTAAGCCTTTCTCCTTCGGTCTTCTCCCATGTCTAATTCAATCATGGTAGAAATTCAATATGTCTCAGGTATATTTCAAGATACTACACCCTTCCCGGCAGTGTCTTAAACCCCGTAATGCGATGTCTCGGACTGAAACACATGGCCTGACGTAGTCGATCATGCGTTCATCAGACCACTTACTGGACACAACACGCGTGCTGCACGAATCCTGTTAGCACATGATGATTAAACACGCCAGAACACTGCAGTGTGTGTGTGTGTGTGTGTGTGTGTGTGTATACAGTGCCAGGAAAACCTGTTACACAGGTGAGAGCATGACTAATCTATCCAAAGGTAGAGATTGTAATGTTTCTTGATTTCCAAAGTCCTAAGTTTAACCAATTAAAACATATTTACCGTACTGCAATACCCTGAAGCTCACTAGATTCTAAAATTCCAGCCTTTGGTTTAGAAATCCTGCCCCAGAAATCATCTCAGCGGAGACATAGCTTCCCAGCACTGTCCTTTTTTATTTTCTTTCAACTCGTGTGATTTAAATTCAGCCGTTACGGGGCGAGTGGGTCCGTTAGTGCTGCCACAGTTTTACTGCAATTTCAGTTCACCTTGCTGATAAGCAGAGGTCTCTAAAAATTACAAACTTAATTTAATCCATCGTGTATGTGCCCCCCCCCCCACCCAGTCCTACAGTGCTCCATCTACACCATTTCATCACTCACGTTCTCTCCCCTCTCCATTGTACCCTGCCCTTTATTCACCAACTCCTCCTAGCGTCCCTGTCTCTGAGCTCACCTCTACACCACCTCAAACCTTGGTACATTTACGACGTATTGTTTTCCAGACACTGAAAAATGTTGACCTTTTACCTCAAATGTACTTTAACACTCGAGTCGTCCAACTCCTGCCTGAACAATGCTCTGGATCTGGGCTCTGGACCTGCAAGTCAATTTTCAAGGGTTCTCTTTATTCCTCCTCCCCCTGCTGTGCTTAGAGCCAGATGGCACAGGGTAGAAAAATCAATTAGAGCTCCACCTAAGGGGCAAGGGGAGTTTATCCCAGCCGACCCCTCCTGAAGCACGGGCACGGGAAGGATCGCTCACTCTTCCTGCTGCCAGCGTCCATCAGCTCAACACTAATCCACTTCGGTCTCTCCCTCCGCCCACTCTAACCTCGTTAGAGCGCTGGGAGAGCGAGAGATAAAGGTGGGGGCATGGGGTGTATTTGGAAATACACTGTACTTATGCTAAAATCCTGAATTATAAGTGCATGCACATGCAGTCAGGCTGGGGTGGAGCAAGAAAGACCGTAAAGACGGACCATTCTGTGCGAGTGAACCCTGTGAGAAGGCGACGAACGAAAAACAAAACCCAAGTCACAAAAAGGGGATCATCTGTGGGGAAAAATAAAAAATAAACAAAAAATAAGCTGATGGATGGTACGGGTTATGATTGCATCCAGAAAGGGCCGAGGAACAAAGCATAGCTATTACAACATCATGAAGGCGCAAAGCATTGTCAGGTTATACGAATATTTAAAAAGTTTCTGAATTTTTAAAACACATGCTGACAAATTGGAATCCTGTGCCAAGTCATGCTGAATGGAGGAGGAAGGATGGGGGGGGGTATTTTCAGCACATTCAAGCAACAAATTGGATTTAAAGACATGCTCTGGTGTTTTACGACGTAATCTCTGGCCCCCATGTGTAGACGTGCAAGTACCACAGATGACACGTCTCAGTACCAAAACAACAACAACAACAACAACACCAAGTTCTTACACTTTGGGGATTTTTTTTTTTAAAGCAATTAGAGTGACATACCTAAAACATACGACATGTTCTATTTAAATCTTTACAACTACTCTGGCCATCAAGTGAGTGCCGTCCTCTCAGCATCAGGACACTCCAGGACACCCATGGCTCACTCCATCACTCGGCTGCCCACGTGCGCACTGCCCTGCTCACTAGATCACACACTTCTTCATATTGACAAAGATCTGACTCTCAGCTCCACACTGGACCTTTAGATCACACACTACAATCTCAGAAAGGTAATGTGCTTGTAGCCTAGATAGCACTTTGTCCCATTTTTTTTTTTTTTTTTGTCCCCCGAGGATACATTGCTATTTATTGCATTATATGCGCGTGGAGGGATTTTAATACCTTGCACTGGTGAGCACTAGAACAAGGGGTAGAAGTGTTGGTCTAAATGTAAGCTGCTCATCTAGATCTTTCAAATCATATAGGACATTTAGCCACCGGGGGACACAGAATAGTATTTTATACTTTAGCTACTGGAACACGTTTATAAAGGTCCCCTATGTAGGATTTTGAGGGCATCTGTTAGCAGAAATGGAGTGTGTGTATGTGTGTGTGTGTGTGTGTATGTATATTTATATATAAATTATTGAGCGAGAGAGACAGATAGGGGCACACGCTCACAGAGGGGCCCAAAAATATATGCAGACTTCAACATCAAATCTCATCAAATCTCAGTTATAATACAAAAAAATGGCACTTGTTTAATCCCATCAATAATCCTTTTTGATTGAACAGTTAAAGTAATTACACACCCTGATCAGACTCTGGCAGAAACGTTATATATAGATTTACACAAATCTACGTTCATTCATCTTTGGTAATCTTTATCCTCCGCCAGGTTGCATTCACAACTAGGGGCAAAATGTTTTTGTTTGTGGGCTGAAACCGGAGAACGCCGAGAAAACAGACTCGGAGAACATATAAAAACATGTCACAGACGGTAACCTGAACTCAGGATCGAACTCGGGATCTGGGAGATGACAACGCTGGTCACTGAATCACCGTGCTGCCTGGAGCAACACAGTACAATTCATTTATTATATTATAAGAAGGTTTTGTAGCATGAGACGAAAACTGACCAGATGATAGATGTATTACTATCTGAAAATAAATACTCGTCTCTGCAAACATGAAACATTTAGATTTCGAGCTTCATCTTCTGATAATACAGCACCCATATAGCTCCAGTCTGAGTTCATTCCACTTTTTTACTTCTCAGAAACAGGAAACGTGTTGGAATTCCTATTTCTCACAACAAACACTCTTCAGATGCAGCAGACTGAGATTAACTCAAAGACCACCGGAGTACTCCTTTTACGGGACGAACAGTCCGCAATCCGTGAGCAGTCTGAATCCACACAGGATTGTCCGTTTCTTCCAGCGTTCCTTCTAGCCTAAAAAAACGCCTATGGGACTAAAAGTCCATAAGAGGATTCTGCACGTATCTGCACAAGATGCCCTGATTGATTTTCACCTTGAAACCCATTTCTCATCGCCACAGCGGAGCAGCTTCAGTTAGCAATGCTCCTGCTTGAATACCCGCCATAAATCACCTCAACAACCAGGCTCGAGCGCACGTGTGTGAGAGACGTGTCTGGGTGGGCAAGAGTGTAAAGTAAACTCTGGGGAAACGCAGTCATAATAGCAGCACAAACACCCCTCATTTATCATGCAAAAGTGTACGCACATACTCCCGCACACATCACACACATCACACACTACACACACGATCAACCCTATGATTTCTCAAGCTGTAATTAAGAAGCACACGGAGCTATTTATAAGTGTGATCGTCACTTAGTAGCACTAATAAGGAGGTTAGATGTTGAAACACGTATCATTAAGTCGCTGAGGGTAACACGGGCTCTGTTATTGACTCCACATCCTAATAAGCTCCTGACTAGGACCAGATCTGTTACTGAGGCCTGAAGAGGACTCATCAGAAAGGAGGAGAGACCCACCACATGGCCGTCAGGAGCAAATTAGTAGCTCAAGCCAAATGAGTAGGTAGGAGCACTCCAAAGCAGAAGAGTGCGAGGAGAGAGCTGTGTGTTAAAGATCGCAGCGAGAAATCACATGCTGTCTTTTTCCTCAGGGCAGAGACAGGTGTTGCCTCAAGCACAATTTATAGGCCCTTTAACGATGCCTCAGGTAATGTGATCACACAGCGGCCCTCGGCACATGCAGACGGGGTTCATTATCTGTCCCACTCAATACAGCAGCCTTTGTATTTATTGCCCACTTAATGGGGATGATTGTATTAAGGTAGGGGGCATGAATTTGCATGTGTGTGTGTGTATATATTATATATAAAAAATATACACAGACATACATATATATATATATATATATATATATAATATACACACACACACTTACACCAACCTGGTATTTCCAGCATTTTGCAATTACCTTATGTAAATCCAAAAGAAAATGTCTGTTTAAAATGCATTGGATTTTCCCAAAGCAAAAAGACATCAAGTCCAGCCATGAGAACTTCATTAATACCGAAGCACGGCCCATGACATTTAAAATACACGATTATGTCATCCAGGAGGCACAAAGATGTGATTTTAAAGCAGGCTTATGCAAAATTATTTGCAAATAGAGTTCAAACCAAACACTTAGACAGAGTGAGTAATATCTTTACTTGGGGGAAAGTCTTGGAATATATTATTAGTGGTGATTTGAATAGAACCTGGGCTGCGTGGAGAAAGACCGACATAAAGCCGAGGCGTCCTGAAGCACAGCAAGAGCAGACTTAAAAATTCCTGCACTTAAAAACCCAAACAAACAAACAAACAAACGCCTTGCATCGTTCTAATTTACTGGAAATATTAATGCCTTCATTCACATTACACTAATGAAAAGAAACCGCCGTGGTGTATGCTGAAGGCCCTGTTCCCTTACTGAGGCTGAAGTCAAGTCTGAATTCTTTCTAGTGGGACACTCATAAGCGTCAGGAAGACGGATCGACTAGAGAATTATGGACAACTAAGGCTGTTTACATTCATATAAACATCCATAAATGGAGTTACCTTGTCAAATAAAAGCCTGCGCTAGTCCTGTGTGCACCCTTCACATGCAAATGATTCTTCAGGCTTCATTTTGTGGCGCCTGCCAAAGACAAATGAGGTAAGTATTTGGGCTAAATGGTGTCTTTAGCTATACATTTCACACTACTTTATCTGTTTCAGAACTCCAGAGCATTAGCCTTTCAACAACACTGCAGTCTCCATGGACACAGCTGAAACGGATCTAACCGTTTCCACATGTTTCCCGTTGAATCCAATTACTCACATTAGGTGTGGCTTCTACACAGGAAATACAGAAACTACTCACAAGACTACAAAGGCTCTGATCAAAGAAGGATTAAAACTTATCTCTGTGATTCTAAAACCACAAGCTCACTGCCAAGACGTGTGTAGGAGTGGAACAGAGTCTACACACACACACATTTATTTTAAGCCATGTAGTCATATGAGCTTTATGTTGGTGGGGGCACAGGCCATGAATTAGAGCTGTTTGAGTGCTGGAGGAACACTGTAGGAGAAAGTCAGAAAACGACAGAGCACCAAGGTGATGAATGTTTTATGGCTCATAATGGGGAGCTCAAATTACCTCCCCACACTTTGGCCTCCATGGACCTGCGAGACTGGGAGCTTTTCTGCTTTGCTGCCCTGAAATCCAAATTAGTACACGATGTGCGCGTCACACACCACTGACGCTCTAGCTGCTCAAAACCTGTGGTCAGGGCTCTGAATTATGGATATGAGCTAATTGTTTGCTCATTTGGAAATCCTGATCCCCTCCCCTCTGCTATACAGGTTGTGGTCTCGGGCAGGCCTGTGATTTTATACTTACCCTGTTATTTCTCTTGTATTTGTCCAGTCCATGCAGGCTCCTACTGAGAGGGGGGGGGGGGGGACACAACAGGGCAGAACGAACACTGTACAATCTCAATTGGAAAATCTAAGGGATAGCCTAGTGTCTGTGGAAAATGTGTTTTATTCTGTGGATATTAGAGATTTTCAAAAATCCACTTTTTTTTTTAGGGGGGGAATAAAAATGTTGGGAATAAGCATATGAAATTCGCTTAAAAAGAAGCAAGACTAAACCCCCGGGGAACGAGGGTGAAGGAAACACACAAGAACAATGACGTAGTCTGCATGTGATTTCTTTTTAATTAGGATTAGACATGTCAATGTCAGAAACAGTAGTTAGTCTCACAATTACATTCAAATGCGCCGTTCACAATGCACTGCAATACAACCCCCTCATGTGAAGTCATTAATAGCTCATCTTTATTACTCTAATATTTATTTATACAATATTAGGGAAATCTTTCGCACTTCAAAAGATTTCAGAATCTTTCAAGCATAATCTGTACATATATTTTGGAACTCCTGAATTAAAAAAAAACCCCAAAACAAACAAAAACAAACAAAACAAAAAGGCTTCTCATAATGTGTACCTGAACAAAGCATGTGCAGCATGACCACACCATAAACACTATTTCCTGTACAACCCTGCCTTTTTTTTTCTGTCCATACTGATGTAGAGATTTGCAGAGGGAAAAGTAGGTGGTGGTGGGGGGGGGGGGGTGTATTGATCTGAAAGAGGAGCATCAGGACTGAACGCAAACATCTCGGCTTTCAAGTTCCAGTAACACAGGAGTGGGAAAAGTAGGGCGAGAGAAGTGTACGAAGGAAGAATGAGGAAAAACCAAACAAAAATGGCTGTCGAGTGATAATAAGGAGGATGATTTTAAATCATGACACGACAATCTGTTGGGTTTTTTTTTAGTCCTTCTTTAACAGAGAACAACCTTGGAATATGGTTCCATTTCCATGTCCTGAAGTTTTCATACTCCACTTATTTAATCAGAGAGGTACAGAGAGTTCCTCAGAGCTCACAGAGCCTGGAGTGAGCCCAGGGGATGAGCTGCTGTCACAGGGACATAAACAGGTCAGTAATCTGGTAGTCAGTTGTGGAGAGAGAAGGCAGATCATTCCAGGTCCATCCGTGAATGAGATCGAGGGATTGCAGTCGAAATGGCAGATAGCAGAAGCTCGGTAAGCAGAGCCGCAGGAAAACAAGTCTAATAAAGCCATGTAAATCCTTCTCAGGGTCCGCTTATGTAACACGTAATACTGACATGAAGCCATTACTCGTATTTATACAAAATAACGGCTCGATTTAGCTCCACAGATTAGCTGTTGAGAAACAATACTGCTTTTTTTTTTTTTTTTTTTTAAATATAATGTTCCATCCAAATGTTGACGTTATTTCAGGAAAAATGTTCAGAAGTGCAGATCTGCCCAGAACAGGAAGAAATTCAACTCTAAGTAATTTCTTAATTCAACAACATTTAATTAAGAAATTAAAGTCCATTTTCAGGTTTACGTCAGTATTCACTATATATACACACACACTCGAAATATTCTCTCCTCGTATTCCAGGACACTCAGCCCACAGCAGGTTCCTCAGCGTCATCCAGACCGGTACAGATACGAGTGTAACATCCAGTTAGGGCAAAAAACAGAGGATGATCCACAGTGCCAAACGAATTAATCTATCTAACAAGTCCATCCAGCTTATACTCAGTCAGGACTAGCAGCTCCTTTTCAGGACTCGTAAACCAGGGAAACAGCTGCCCGACTTCAAAAGTCCGAAAGCAAGAAGTGCATGGGGTACCTTTTAATATTCTTGTGTCATTTCAACCACTTAGCGATGTTGTCGCGCAGATGTTCTTCTCTTTATATGTTCGGTATTAAGCCTGGTCCGCAGCAGATGAAGCATGCCTTTGCGTTTTTTCATGATAGAGTCTGCAGTGGTCATGGGTTGGCATTATTTTTGGAGAAGAAGCACATGAAGGTACGCTCCACAGGAGCTCTACCTGCCAAATATGTTGTCATATTCCAGGAGGATCAATTCTACGATCTGATTCTGGTACACCATGTGGACGGCCATGTTGCCGGTCTCGGTCTCGGGTCGCAGGAGGGTCGGGCCGAACACGATGGCCACGCTCTGAGTCGTCATCCTGTTCGCCTCTCCGTGTTCTATCACTCTAAAGGAAAGCCAGAGACACGGGTTCATCAATGGTGCATTTCTGGCACAGTAAGGATCTCTTATTAATAAAAAATGCATTATTAATATTATATTCCACCATATAATAATAATAATTAAAAAAAAGAATAGAAAAGAAAAGCAACACAAGCCCAAGGCAGAACAAAATGCCTTTTTTACTATCATGTAAACATACAAGGACGGGTTTAATATTTTTCCAGCAATGAAATGTCAGGGCATGATGTTTATGAACCAGCACTACCTGTGTCCTCCATCTCCACTTAGACTGGACTAAGAGTCATTTAAATGCAAATGGAGGCAAATGTCAGTGTTTGATATGGCGATGAAATCTGAACTCAGTCCCAGCACAGACCTGCACTGAGAGCGAGATAGCAGGCTGTAGTGTTCGTAATGAACGTCTGCACCCTCCAGCACACCTCCTTCATCGACTCACCTTTTGCATCTAGTCGGCCACAGCGAGAGCACTGTCTAAAAGATGTTTAGAGTGGCTCTAAGTGACACTCAATCAAAATAATGGAGGTGATAAACCTGTTTGAAGATCACCGCAAGCTCTATGACCTTTCTGTAATGCTGCAATTCGGTTTTCAAAACCCCTTGTTAATTTTGGACCACCATCATAGCTAGTTACTGCCTCGTCCTCGAACTGAATAAGCAGGCCCGAATTACAGATGTACAGGAGCGGAGCATTGTTTATTTCTCTGCTCTAACACTACACGAATGCACGCATGATTAACAGAACCAAATGTCCCCTAATAACTTATAATGCATCTGTGTACAGAAATGTCCCATCACCAATTTACTTTGTACACAAAGTCGTCCCAGGTCCCTCTCACACATACACACAAAATGCTCCCAATACTGGGTTGCACAAATGCTGACTAAAATGACAACCTGGGATATTTTCCCCGACAATTACATTATAATTATTCAAAGACACTTTAGGAACAACCAAATTGTTTTATGCACTTTATCATCATCGTAGAATCACCAGGAAACAGACTCTTCTTCCCCCAAAGTGCACTAACAGTCTGCCTTTACTTACATGGATAAATATAAATAAGATTCCCTCCTTAGAATAATATGATGTTCTTTTTAATGCATAACAAAATGAAGCTGTGAAAGCAGAAATCCTCAGTACGGGTGACGAACAATGAGTCAAAATACAGAAGGAAATAATATACAAAAAAAACCCCAAAAAACAACAAGAATGTAAAAACGTATAATCTTTAAGTCATTAAACATACTTAATTACAAGTCTAAAGGACAATTATAATATAATATAATTACTCATACAGCCCTACTCCTGTATCCATAATTTTCCTCCCCTTCCCGCTCGTCTTCCCATCATGCGGTGGCGTGTTCTGCTGTGTGAGAGCATTTTATGGGTGTGTACGAGGTGAATCACAGGTCAATGTGAGCACTTCATCAATGACGATGTCACAGACGGTTTGTCTCTTAACGTCCTCTTAAATTGAAGCACCCCACAGGAGGGTTCAGACTTACATTTCTGACTGATTTTCACGTACATCTTTCCTATTAGAGTCACAGAGTTACTGAATGACGGGCTTCAAGCTTAAAAAAAATAAAAATAAAAATCAATAAGCTTTCTTATAGTACAGTTCGCTCGATCTAACGTGCATGTAGTCGCATTCAATTACATAAACACCATTGTAAACGTCTCCCCATCCAGGTCAAGTATTATCTTCAAACGCAGCAGTTAATGTCTCGTCTGGATACTTATGGCAATTCAGAAGTGCGCCCGATAATGATCCCCATTGTGCTAGCGTTCTTGCTACTATAGAGCTACTTTAACATGACGGCTCTATACGGTTAATGTGGAGTGAAACACCTCTCACATACACTGGCAAGATTCCTGAGCAATGTAAATGAGTAATGAATATGAGCGCGCTTTATGCTGACGGGGCAAGTCAAGAATAGTGAGCAGAAAATCATTGGGTACTTTGTGCATTTTTTAAATAGTGGTTTAAATGGCAGTACGCTCAGTATTATCGAGTTGGCACCCTGTGTGACGAAAACGAGACTAAAAGCAATTTGATTTGTTTATCTCAGGTTTGCTCATGACGGATAGGCATATATCCACACACACACACACACACATACCTTCTAATAGTGGCCTGTCTCTTATTGACGCCCGTTTCCAATAAACGCCGGGAAAAAAACATGTCCCGACAAACAGATGCCGGTCTCATATAAACGCCGGTCTCTTTTAAGCGCCGGTCTGTAGTAAACGCCGATCTCCAATGACCAGTGATGGGACTAACGGCGTTACTAATGGCGTTATTTTTTTAGTAACGAGCAATCTGATTAATTACTGTTTTTATCGTTTCAATGCCGTTCTCGTTACTGAACATAAAATGCGATGCGTTACTTTATTGAAGCGGTCTCTCCTGTATTGGGGGATTTCTGG
>JAQLOM010000006.1:12838163-12854506 GCA_030068315.1 Chrysichthys thysi
ACACACACACACACACACACACACACACACACACACACACACACACACACACACACACACACACACACACACCACAATCCACTGAAAGCCAACAAACTGCAGAAAAGTGCTTCACGCACCTCATCAGTTCCCTCGAAATCAAACCAAGTGCCAACAAATGTGTACGTCTGAGGATCACCTTTAATGTAGCCTTTGTCTCGGACAGCCTGTAAGGTCGGCCGTCGTGTGAGGAACTTCTTAAGTTTGACTCTGGTCTTCTTCTGATCGGCTGATTCCATCGTGGCACTCTTCATGGCTGGGTCCAGAAACACACACGTTATTATACACGTTAGGGCAAAGTGTGCGCGTATCGTCGAGACGCACACAGCCCGTTCCGTACCTTTGCTTTTTTTGCAATCTCTATGCTCTTTTTCTTTGTCTTGTTTCTCGGCTCCAGGAGACTCAGGCATGTCCTCTTCAATAGCTTCATCTGACTCCCAGGCCTAGAACACACGCAAGCAAAAATACACACCACAAGCACACAATCGACGACATGAACGAGGGCCCGGAGCACGATCCTTATACAGGAATTACATTCAACATTTGCCGAAGCGCACATTGTTGATACGTGACAGGACAATGATACCGCCCAAGTTCCAGATTAAGACTGTAATCTATCATACGTTGATGAGAGACTCACGTGTGTACTGACGACCTCCGTGAGAGCCCTGTACCAGTCGGTGATGACGCTGTCGATCTCTGACTGGATCAGCAGCTCTGTGCCCTGACGTGTCTTTAGCTGGGGTTCAAAAGGTCCATTAGGGTCATTCAGCATCGCTTTTGTTTCATTAGATTAACTATAGGATACAAGACTAAAAATGTGTCATCATACTTGTATTTTACCTCAATAACATGTTTCTTGCTGGACTTCTCTTTGGATGCCCACTCCACCGAGCCTCCGCGGAGGTCCACGGCAAATTCTGGCTTCGACTGGTTTCCTCCAAACTTCTCAAAACATGAAGATGAAATCACATGAACATCCTGCATAAGAAAATGCTACGATATCCACACCTCATTAGTCCTCGTCTTGGAGTTATCAGGCATTACATCCTGTCTTCTTCCATATCGTTATCATTAGTGTTACTGGTTCGTTATAGGGTGCTGCTCAACCAGGTTACTGATCACAGCTATAAACAAGCTTTAGATGCCAAATGTTAGTTGTGAATTAAAAAGAAAAAAGGGTGGGAGTGTTAATAAAAAAATTTAGAAAATAAATAAAATCACAGTTAAGACAAGGTTCAACACTAATTCCAAGCACCCACGAGTATGCACGGACACCACGGACATTTAATTTAAACGCTACACTGTTTAAGCAAAAGACATTTCACACATATTTGTTCATCTTTTGAAACCAGGCTTTCATCGTGAATCACAATCCAAACATTAAACTAGACTTAAAACGTGGTGGCTGAAAACGGACATGCAGCACAAGTCACACATGTTCATGTTTCATATGAGGAAACGCATGCCGACGTGTGGGGCCTTCTCAGGCATTTCCAAAAGCAACCTACTTGAAAGGAAGAAATGCTTTCAAGAACACATCTAAGTCCACAATCTGAGTGAAAGGCAAGCAAAACATGGGGGAGAAGATTAAGCATGACGCAAGCAGGATGGAAGCATGCGAAGACATTCTGAACTGGAGGATCCACATGAGCAGCTCTTAGAACAGGATATTAATTGAGGCTCACTGGGATGTTCTCGAAATGCACCAAAAAAAAAATAATCATTAAAAAAAAATGATATATACTTAAGACAGCAAGCCATAAATCACGTCAAAGTTAAATACTATGTTATTGCCACTTGGTGCATTTGAGTAAAACATTTATACACGAAAAATTTAACGAATAATAAACTGTCCTAAATTCTGCTCAGGGGGTGATTGTGTAAAGAGGTGCAGACACATACAGAATAAGGCCCAAAGTGTTTATAGGAGACCGCAGGGCGGGGCTTAACTGAACGCTTCCAGTTGCTTAGCAACGAGAGGAGGAGCTCAGGGAATGAACCACTGCGGTAGTACGACTTTGAAGAGAAGACAAGAGGAGAGCAGAGAAGAGAAGAAAACAGAAGAGAAGAGCAGAGAACAGAAGAGAAGAGCGAGAATGATGATGTAAGAACAGATTCACAATCACGACACGCAGAGACGGGAAAAATGGAGAGATGAATAACTCAGGAGGAAGCCACCAGATGAATTAATTCTAGTTTAACTCTAATTCAACTGCATTACAAAAAGCCACACCTGGCCTGCAAAGCTTATGCGACCCAGACAGATATGTTTACCCCTTAAACTCCTAGTTTATTATCTATTCGTCTTAAAAACACGACGATGACACATACACAAACTACAATTAAACTAACAGAAAAATGTGTATGTATGCAGGTATGAGAGTGAGAAATGTACACAAAGGAGAGCTGTATCACGGTCATCGTAAAGGACGGCACGTTAAAGTCGGTTTAGAGAACTGAGAGAGGAGCTTAGGGAGCAGGAGTGAACACGCACCCAGCTGGTGGCGCTGTTCTGACCCTTAGCAAAGAGCAGCGTGGAACCCTGCAGTACCGTCCAGGATGAGGTCCAGTTCTTCCTGTAAGGGCAAGAGAAGAGGAGGAGAACCAAACAGCAGAATTACACTCTTCTATATGGTACAGTAAGGTACGCTACCCACCCCTGGGATGACGTCTATGGATTTTAACCGTTTCGGTGCGAGAGTCGACTAAAGTCGACATGTAGGGGTCTACAAGGGGAAAAACTCATCAAACTTCCCCTCGTTCTGCCGCATCATGTCAAGACAACGCCACCTCTACAGTTTCTACTGGCGCAAAGGCAAAGCGACGGCCCGGATTTACACACAAAATATTCAGCACTAGGGGCAAAGTAAAAAAAAAAAAATTTTTTTTTTTCAGCACCGAAAGGGTTAAAGAAGTTGTTCAGGGTTATTGGGTCACATAGTGACGGTGTAGTCAAGTAAAACCCGCTTGCATTTTTTGCATCATATTACATTTTCTATTATAGCTTGTTATGCTTGCATGTCTATTGGCGTGACAGTTGTTTTTGCTGGTTCGTAAAATACAAATACATCACCATGGAAATGTATCCAAGGTAGCAGAAGGTAGCGGTGCTATGAAGAAAAGATGTATTCAAACTATGAGGATATACCCGACATTCCTTCAGATGAGGGACTAATTTACTCCACATTACTGGGCGGTAAAAGTATAATTCATTGCAAATTTCAGTCTAGTTTCACATCATGGTACGTGCAGTAGTGAAAGTACAATCAATGTACGGTAAATCTCTGAAAACGTTTTGGATAAGGAGTCACACGGTACCTGACTTTCTTTCCATTCTCAGTGATCTTTGTGACGTTGAGAACTCCGCATTTTTCTGACAGCTAAAGTGGAGAAACCAAAAAAAAATAATTATTTTTTTATTCATAAAATAAACATTATCAGGAAGTAATGAAATGACTGCAGCAAAAGGGGCAAAACATTCCTTATAGACTGACTTTAGAATAACTACACGTTGCAGATCATGGTGTAAAAATGTACCGTAAAACTCATTCAAGAACTCTAGGAACGAGGGATGCACTTGTACACAAACTTCAAGCAGATAATTTCGACATATGGACCTGCCGAGGGAGCTTTATGCTTACACGGTGTGCAAAGTTTACATATAAACAAATCATCATCATCATCATCATCTCAAGCTGCAATGGTTATGGGAAAACCCTCATCTACTAAATTATAACCATTTTCTACAAATTGTGCATCGCAGACCCGTCTCCCCGTCTTACACTAAGCTTAATCAGATTCAAAGAGTAATACACACACAATGTGCAGACACACACACACATATGTACACATGCATTAGTATGTATACTAACTGTAGAGGAGTGTTTAGGTGAAGAAGGACAGGAGTCAGAGTCAGGGGAGTTATGTTTGTTGGTCCCAGACTCCTAAAATCCAAAAATACGAATAAAGAGCAAAGTTAGTTGCACTGAGGAGGACACAGTAAGATGAAAAGATGCATGCAAAGAAATCTGAGCCAGTCTGAAGGTTTGTCAAGTAACCCTGTTAGCTATACCAGCAGATAGCCGGCTTAGACAGCAACTGTTGTTTACAGTTACACGTGTGCCTTATTTCAAACAACCGAAATAAAAGATTCAGTCAGTGGTCAATGCAAATTTTCATTCAGAACATTCAGTCCAGTAATGAGGAAGCCATGCAGGAAGAGACACACCTTCAGGCTACATCACAGGTTAGTACAATCTATATGATTCATTTTTAATCAAGCAGCATCCTCTTACCTGCGCGTGCGCGCTCACACACACACACACGCACACGCGCACATGCATGCATGCACGCACACACACCCAAATGTGCGGAAATGCTTCCGATAAATTTGCTGTACTTCACCGATTCCCAAAAAAGCAGTTTTATGTATAAAACTATAATCAGGGGTGATGGTCAACTCTGATTGGTCATAACTCATTGAAGCGATTGGTCACTAACTTGATATCTGTACAACGACAGGCCATAACTCCTGGAGACATGTCCCAAGGTGAAGCGCCTATTTTTCAATGAGAGCTGGAAAAAAAAAAATCAACGTATAGCAGATGACTCCACCGTGTGTGTTCACCGTGACTGTGGTGTTACTGTTTTATGTGCAGTGTGCACCTGTCCTGGGTCCTTATTAACCTGTAAACATTTCAGTCAAAACAAAAAGACGATAGCTGTGCCGTGGAATGCTAACTTACCCAAACCGTAGAGTGATACCTAATCTCAGCGCTGACCTCAACATGCACATCACCAAAAAGTGACAGACATAAAGAAAAAGTATTTCCAAGTGTTGTGTGTGTGTGTATATATAGATATATTTATAGATATATAGCATCATGGGCATTTCCAAGTCTTAGGCGTGCAGTTGATGGGGATGCTGAGGCTTGTGGTTTTGAAGGTTTAAGTGGCAAAGATGCGACATGTCTGTGTAAATACTGCCACAGGGTCAAGTTTCTCAAAACAAACAAACAAACAAACAAACAAACAGTCACGCTCAGGGCACGGAATTCTCCCACAAGAGCACACCAACAAATGCAAGATGTCCAAGTCCAAGCTAGTGTGCACGTACCTTGTCACTGAGGTCTACAAAGGTGCTATACCGCCATTTGGTCAGGACTATTGGCTCAGGCTGCTTCCTTTCCAAACTGCGACTTTTAGGAACTTCAGTGGTGTTTGGAGAAGGAATACTGTACTGCAGGGAGAAAGAAAAGGAACACCAACCCAACACTGTTATAGCCACTGCATGTCTGATGGGCAACAAGCCTCGTTACTGGTCATACTGGATTTTTACTCCTGTAGCACTGTTGAAATGTACACAAAATAGCTTTCCACATACGGCACACTGTAGCTGTTCAGGTGATTGTCAGAATTTAGCTTTAGCACAGGGATCATACATAATGTACCATGACACCAGGAGCTAATTTAATAAACTGTGCAGTCGATCCTCTCATCTACGGACGCCACATTAACGGAGATCAGATTCAACGAACAAAATCTGCTGGTCTGAATACATAATCCACGAGCCAGGATGTCCGGTATGAAAGTTTAAAAATCCCGTGTGTTACGATCTGAGTCCTGTAGTTCAGCAATTGTCCGCTAGGTGGCGGTGGCGTGCGTGCTACTAGTTGCATACAAGCGTCGGTTGAGCTGTGGTCGTTGTGAAGCTGTACTGTTTTTTCAGGGCTTATTTGGGGTTTTTCACCTATTTATGTTGGGTGTTATGCTGCTCGTCATGCGTACGATACTTGCATAGCACTTGCAATGCATGTTATGGACCTTAGTGGTGTTTTTCCTTTGATTTCCATTATTTTAACCCTCCCACACCAGAACACTTCACATCACCGGACTATTCAAGTCAACGGACAACCTCTCCCCCGATTAGTCTGTTAATGCGAGGATCAACTGTATATATAAAAATATATTTATTTTACATCGTAATTAAACCATTTCTTAACATATTTGTCGTCAAACTGGGAACTTGCTCAGTACATAACAGCCGAGATTCTTTTAAAGTTTTAAAGCTCAGTGAATGCGATTTGAGACGCAACAATGATGGAAAGTTTTGAAGGGAAGTTAACAGAGCTTGTCTTTCAATAATATCTCATCCATCCAGACGTCCATTAAGGGTTGCAGGGAAGCTGGAGCCAATCCCACCGGACTTCGTGTGACAGTTGAGGTACACGCTAGGCAGGTTGCCAACACGAACAACCTTTCACACTCACAGTCGCACCTATGAGCAATTTAGAGTAGTCAGTTGACCAAATCTACATGTTTTTGGGCTGTGGGATGAAACTGGAGCACCCCGAGAAAACCCAAGCAGGCACCGGCACAGGGACAACAAGCAAACTTCACACAGAAAGGCCCAAGTTGATCGGTAGGCTTGAACCCAGGACCTTCTTGCTGTGAGGCGACACTGCTGACCACTGCGCTACTCTATAACGATTCAACTGTACAAAAATACATCGATAACCATTCGTTAGGAAATCGTTAATTTAATGGGTAATATGGAATCCTGACACTCGAGATGTTTTGGAGCTAATATGCCCTCTAGTGGATGCCCAAAGAAACACAAAACATACAGAAAGCCTCATGTGAACAACAGGCATCTGATAATTATAATTTCACCTTAAAGAATAGGAGAAGGTAGAAATTGTGTCAGAGAACATGCTCACACTTGAAGCCTGGCCTACACTCTTACGCGGACCCATCAGCGCAGAACCCATTACATCCAATCAGAGGCCAGTACAATGGCTTAAGCCGTCAGAGAAGCACAACTTGCTATTAAAGTGACAGGTCAAAAGTACGACTGTCCAGGTCTCCCTGTATGTGTGTGTTTTCTTACTTTAGGAAGTTCCCATTCAGACCGGGATCCATCAGCGCTGTAATAGTAAGGCCTGCCCTGCTCATCCACATGCTTTATCCACTACAACATACAGAGGAGTGAAAAGACAGGCTCAGTCGGCCAGTCACCATCAGAGAGGATAATACAGCAGTACGTATATACGGTCAGTACACAGTGAGAGCTGAAAAACAACAGACCTTCTCGTTATTGTATTCGCACACATAAAGAGTGTGGCCGTGTTCATCCAGTTCTTCAGACCAGCCTCTAGGGGGCGAGCCATACTGACTGTCTGACTGACTGGAGTGTGTGCTCAGGCAATTCTCTTCAGACGACAATGGCTGAAAGAGAGAGAGAGAAAGTTAAAAGTGCATGCTATTAAGCGGTCACAATTAATTAATTAATTTCTGTTCTACCTATATCTGCATTTCTGCTATCTGTACTGTACGTACAATTACTGTAAACAAGAACTTCGGCACGTTCTTCTGTACTGAAAACAAAAACCTGATAATTCAAACACTTAAGGACCAATTGTTAAATTTTTTACAAGTATATATATATATATATACACATACATATATATACATACATACACACACACACACACACACACACACACACACACACACACACACACACACACACACACACAAGTATAATAAAATCCAAAAGTACAAAAGGTACACCTGGGTGTCTAACAAGGATCGGTCAGACATGAGAGATCGTCTTACCAAAGCTGTTCTTGTAGACAATTGTTTAACACTGGAACATTATAATAAAAATTAATTCACGATTCTCAGACTTTGCAGAAGGTTTGCAGGATAAAAGGGAGTCATTTTTAAAAAAAATTTAATTGAAGTAGTAGTTCGAGTTGCTAGCAATGACTTTCGGAGTAAAACATTTTGTGCTTGTGCGTCTCCAAGCTTCATTAATGAGATGACTAAAAGTTTTTAAGAGTTTTTTCATCTTATTTCCCAGAAATCATATTTCCTTCGAGTCCATTCCCATTTCCCATTCCTCCATCTATTGCAACTCCTCATTCTAAACATGGCGTCTGCGTCCCAAACAACTTTCCTGAAGCTCCTTTCTTGGCTGGACATTTTGGTCCTTGTTCCGATAAACAATGTTTGCTCATGAACATATCGCACCAGGCTAACACCATACTGCCAAAAAAAGGACACACTAGTGAGACTAAAAACCGGATTTTATTTTAGGGGATAAAAGGGAATGTAAAAATGATCTGTGGTGGTCAAAACATATGCTGCCCCCCCCCCGTTGCCTTGTATTTCCTAAGAACACCTGACTCCCACATAATAAAACATAAAACAAGCCTGAGGCTTCAGCCACAAGATGGCAGGACTGCACTGGAACAAACTGAGGTTAGCCATGTCTTTCCTATTAATCAGGACAAAAATACATCACGATACTTTGCATTTTCACAGAACATGTTATAAAACACAATATATAGCTTTGCTAATATGTTTTTCTACAAACATGAGTAGCACCATTTTCCTATTCAGATTTACATACGCAGATTTTAAAACATCTAATCGGACGTCAGAAGGAATTCATGTCCGTTAACACTAGACTTTTGAGTATTTGAGGGAGAATCAAAATTTAAAGCCAAAATCCATTCATCAGCTTTAATAGAACGATGAGAAATTGAATCCATTTTCATGAAATACTTTGACATAATCCGCATGCAAGACGACGTATTTGTTCCATCATACATCTAGCGTCTGGATTCCCGCAGAGAAGATGATTTGGGGCTGCTCCCGAAGCCAGGTGAGCACCGCTTCCTTTACTTCATCATCATCATCATCATCTGAGGTGAATCTGTGACCTCACAGCACCTCCTTCAGTGGACCGAAGATGTGATGGTGGCTCGGCAGCAGATCAGGGCTGTAAGGAGGACGTGGAAGACCTTCAAACCTGAGCTGTCGAGCCGTCTCTGCGTCTGCTGTATGAGGATGTGAACTGTCATGGTGCAGCAAGACCGTTTTGAACACCGTTACTCTTCTTCTGCTGTGAATTGCAGGTTTAAGTTCATTTCGCAGCAATGCACAGGACTTTTCTCTGTTCACTGTTTGCCCATGCGCTTGGAAATGCACCAGAAAAGGAACCTTCATGTCCCAGAAGAATGCCAACATGATGTTCTAGGGGGAAGCCTGACTTTTGAATCTCCTCTTCTCTGGAGAAGATGGATATCTCCAGTCCATGCATCGGGTTATCGTGTGATTTAAAAGCTGCCTTTACTTTTTGATTCTCCCTCGTATATCGCAAAACTGATCTCATCTCGTAATATCACTCAGCTGGACACATCTCTGCCTCCCTGCATCAGGACATCGCGTCCTCGTCCTCCTGATAACTGGCAGGACGCTTACGTTAATCCAGTCCGTGTCCGCTGAAAAACTTACGTAATGCTAACAGATGTACCACAAAGTCCTGCGTGAAGTTAGGTCAGTTACAATCAGGCGAGTCTTAAATATCACAATAGGGTTTTTCGAGGTTTATATATAGAAGAGAGACCTACTTCAACTCTGCCCTAGTTAAAACGCACACTCTGGATCCACACGCTGAAACTTCTCGCACATTCAAATGAAGTGAACTGCTGTGGGGTGAGTGGACAGTAAGGGTGGGCGACGATACGACACAGTGATGCAGTTTCGCACAGTATCGTCATTGTATGACCGACGGGATAATGACGCCATTGCGTGCATCGTATCTGCATGATGGTCAGAAGAAGCCGTTCACTGAACATCGCTGGTTTGTGGATAAAATGAGTCATGTGTGTAAAACCACTCTACTTCAGAAAGTCTCCTGGACAAGAGTTTTCACTTCTTTAACTGTTGAACCAGATGTGGAAGATGTTCTCAGATGTAAAGCAGGGTAAACAGTAAACATGGTGGAATTCATAAGCTGTTTTTTAATACGTTAAGAAAATGTTTTAAGCATCTGCAGCACAGCAAATCATTGTAAAAACATCACTGTAGCTAAATGCTGCTCAAATATTTATTTATTTTCGTTAGCATTAGCAATGTGGGTTCTTATCAGTTATAAAAGATATTTCTTCATCGGATCATTTACTCATTTTTTGGATTGGACAGGACTCATGTCCATGGGGTACGATTTTTTAAATACTTTATTTTATATAAAATGTGACTTTTTCCCCCCCCTAAGTTATGGTTGTAAATATTTTTCATGTCTCCTCCATGATGAAATATCTGTGGCCACATCTGAAAGGATGTGAAAGAATCCGAATATTGTATTGCAATCATGGAAATTCGATCAGAGACACAAGTTTTGGATAACGTGAAATGATATTTATGCTTAGCAGAATCTAATGTTAAGATAATTAAAGAACTGACAACACCACGTTTCAGGAGAAGTACAAGAGGCATGGTATTACGGCACGTGAATAAAAAAAAAGGAAAAAAAGAAGCAGCTTTACACGTGTAGTTCACATAAGATTGATTTCCACACGTTTCTAATTTGGTGAGTTAGGAGGTGTTTCATACGCACACAAGGCCACTGAACAGACAGAAGCAGCAGTCAAAACTTCCCCTGCAACAGGAAGCATCTGGTTGCAAAATCTCAGGAGACTATACAGAAAGGACGGGGATAAATAAATAAATAAATAAATAAATAAATAAATAAATAAATAAATAAATAAATCCTCAGACGACCATTCGCGGTTGGTCCAAAAACAAGGTGTGTGTGTGTGCGCGTGTGTGTTTTAAGGGCTTTTAAGTAATCTAATTAATTAAATTATCACTCTGTGATAAATTAATCTAAATTTCTTGTATACATAAAAATACGTAAAAATTTCAATTAAAGTGCATTTTGGCAGATGACTGACTGGATGAATCATACACATTATACACATCATAGTTAGTCGGTCACGGGTAGAGACACTCAGTTTGCGTCTGAACGCATGGTCGGGTGTGGCCGGGCGAGGCAGGCTGCTAGGGCGAGCATCAGGCGCCGTGCTAGCTCGGACCTCCAGGTTAGCTCATAAACGCTCAGCGTTGAGGTGATATTTCTACGGTGCCCCTAATGGGCACATTTAAGAAAGTTTTTTTTTTCTTTCGTTTCCTGTACACCAGAAACTTTCTTCTGCGCACATGTTCTCGTCTGCCTCCATTTTACAAAGCACCTGCTGCAGAACGGCACTGGGACAAAGTGCACCATGCTATGCGATTAATTAGAATGATGTATTTTTTTTAAGCGTTTTCTCTTGTAGTGTCTTTTTTTTTTTAATTGTCTGGAATTTTCTCTGGGACGTAAAGAGAAAACCACAGATGTGGCCGGTCTAGTAACGAGCAGCGCTGGCAAACGATTTACTCCAGATTACCACTTAAAACTAATACTGTCTGAATATGGCTCATGTGCCCTCAGCGCTTTCTTCAACGATAAACATGTGCCCAACACCATCGGCACTACTGCAAAACTTTTTAAATGGTTTTCTTTTTTTTTGGACTGGAGCTGGACTAAATTTGCAGTCACCAAGGTGCATGCTGGGTCGAGACTGGACGTTCTGCATTTGCTCCTTCGGGTTGCTCGCACTCACCTGGATGTTGGATGAATCTGACCTGCATGAGAAACCCTAATATCCATCAGTCCTCAGGTACAGGGTGACTGTGCTGTATGCGATAATGCCGTGCTATCCACGTTCGCATCACCAGTGCATTATAATTACCTCCATGTCGGCGGTGTTGGCGGGGTCTCCTCGGCCGCCCCCGGTGGTGTCCCGAGAGCGTGGGGGTTTCCACGTCCTCTCCTGAGTGGTCCTGTTGTAGTAGAAATGTCGTCCGTTCACGTCCTTATGGGTTTCCCAGTCCCCCAGGACATGCAGAGGAGAGGACGAAGGAACAGGAGGTAACGATGACTGAGAGACCTTCAGCTCCCGCAGGTTGGTGTAGACAGGGGACTCTGGACGACCATGGCCAGTAGGAGACACTGCCTGAAGGATGCAGACAGGGACAACAGGTCAACCTCAGTGCTTTTATAGGATCGGATGTAAAGCCCAAAAAGGACCGGATGTACGTGTGACGTTTTATCTGAACAAATTCTTTACAGTCAGGAGAACAAATTGCGAGCTGACTCTACATGTGAAACAAACAAAACAAAACAAAAAAAAGGTTTTTACACACGTAGACCTGCAGAGCCAAATATCCCCAGAACCTAAACTCGGGATAAAATTGGTTCAAAAGTAGTTTGAATGCCTCGGCCAAGCAGTGAGCGAACCGTTAGAGGGTTCCAGAAGTCTGGCTCTAATCAGGCCAAGGAATTTTGGCTAATTCTACTGTTTCAGGAATGTCAACAGGGTACATCGGACTATGCTCTGGACAAAAGGAGAACGGATTTCGGTTACAGAAAGTAGAAGTAAAAATGAACAAGATGAAGAAAATGACATCTAATGAAACAACAAGGAAAACTGAAACACTGCCATACAGATAGGGAGAGATTTAAACGCTCTATAACCTGCTAAGTGGAAGAAAGTGCTGAATAGAAGACGAGGAATCACCAAGCCGGGAAAATATTTACACACGACGTCCAGCTGCAACTCTCCTGTTTGCGCTTGCCAGCAGTGAGGCTTGATAACTGTGTGACCCTGTAGCAGGGTTAGTGAGAATCTCATTCTTTGGCCCCAACAATGAACTGATTCATGTTTTCCTGCTGTACAATGCTTTGCACAAATGGTGTTTCCTGGATTAAGTGAAACTAAAACCATCAGGAAAACAGGAACATATCAGTTCTTAAAAAACAAAACAAAACCCAGACAGACACTGACAGCTGGAGTAACAAAAAACAAGGAAATAACAGATTTCTTTACATTTATTTTAAAAAAACAGTACAAACAGCAGAGCAGTGTGGAACTGTGCGCTTTTTTAAAAGAAAAAGTACACCATACAAACACAAACGTCTGATCAGATTAAGCCCTAATTTACATGTAGGGGAATACCAGAAGTAGGTATTATTTCCATCGGCATCAGCGTTATTTCACGGATTTTTGTTCCGTGAACACTGGGCATGAGGCAGAAAAACACTCCAGATGTGACATCAGGGCAGGATCGATGGATGTAGGGACCCTGGAGCCGTGACGCATCAAGACCAATGTTCTACACCACCCTGCCAGCTCTCGAATACTGAATACTAATATATTGAATCCCTCCAACGACATATATATCTAACCCATAATGGTGATTAAAAATTATAGGATGTTTCATAGCATATACACAGAGCATATAGATGAAACAAAGAACCCAAGCTTTGATTTTTTCGCCTTGCCATGCCTCAGGCTGAGCTCAGCTGTGAAATGTGTGCGTGACGGAGCATGGGTAATGGGGAGAAAACACACAGGAAACGACAGTAACGTGGTATCCAAAAGGGTGCATTGTATAGCACATTATCATAAACCCCAAAGGCATTTCAGCCTAAACCAAACCAAGTTACATTTGAAGAAGAGGAGTTCTGGCAGGGAGAAGGTGCAAGAATTGAAATGAATCAACCTTCCTGATGTACTTCACCAACCAATAAAATGAGAACACACTCGTTTTGCGGGGGATGATTTCTAACGTTTAATTCTTCCCATCAGAAACATCAAGCTGGACATAGACAAAAATTCCCAATGTCGATATGACTGCATTCCAGGATCTACACGTTACGCTCACTCATAACTGAGCTGACCCCCACCCACACAAATGATCTGTAACTTCATGAAAAACCCAGACAGGAACGGTTAATTCACACTCTAACAGAAAGCAGAAGGACTGGCGAAAATAAAGCAAAAAGAAGATGATCTGATTTATAATCCAGAACAGGCCTGCAGTATGAGTGTCATGGAGTTACTTTCAGATTTAGTGTAAAAAAACAGATTCTAGAACTCTAGATTCCGTCCTATAAAAAGGTACGATTTGCACTGGTTACTTCCAGTAAAAGCAGAAGGTGCTTGAACACGAAAAAGCCCCGAACGAAGTTCTTTGGAGGAACATTAAGTTCTCCGCAAACACGCATGTTGTACTTTCAGGGGGTCGCCTCCATTTAACAACATGCAGACAGGTGACAAATTACAAGAAAAACTGGGAGGCATTTTACCACCACAGTGTGTCCCCTGCGTCTGTTAAAACGAGGAATCCCTGCTAGTCAGCACTAAATTGTGAGGAAACATTTCTGTTCCTCTTCCAGGATGACAACGTTCCCATTCACAGGGACACAAGGGGTTAACAAACAAACAATAAAGTATGAAAACTGAAGGAGGCAGGAAAAAAGGCTAAATCATACGCTCGGGCCTTCACAGTCACCAGATCTCACATTTCACCATCACAGCATTTGAGCCGTATTGTTTTTATCCTCCAGTATCGCTCCCGAGACCTGGAGAAGCCGTTCCATCCGCCGGTCATGGCCTGACACCTTTCGACACTTTATTCAGGTTTTTTTTTGCCCTTTATAATTTGTGACTCGTATGAAAATTCCCATTTCTAAACAGCTCACTAAAGGCCGCTTTCACTTACCATTTGGTCTGTACCGCATCCAAACACGTTCAGGTCATCGTCCTCCTTCTCCTCGTCTTGGAGAAAGTTGTTAAAGTTGAACATGGTGGGATGAATGAGTGCTGCACTCTGGCTGCCCTCGGCTCTGTTATTCTACTCTTCTCTCTGGCTGTTTGCCTTTTTCCAGTCACACTTAGTCCTGGAGCAACACTGACTAGTGCGAGCTTTTCCATTTATGTTAGTCCCTGATCTTCACACACACGCACACACAGAGCAGGAAGTGGAAGTGAGAGTACGGCATGGCATGGCCCTGTCTAAACTACAGAGTTGACAGCGTGTTAAACCACAGTGACCAGGATTTAATTCACTGCTCAGAAAATGAAAATAAAATAAATTGCACACACAGATACACTCTCAATTGTGTTATGCGCAATACGCCGTAAAGGAATAACTAGAAAACAAAAGTAATGGATATACTGGGTACGGGTAAGGAAGCCTGTATTCCCTTTAAACCATATGATCAGCTGAACTTTTAAACAGCATAATTTACTGAAAGTTCAGCAACCAATAAATTCATACACAAGATCAAAAAATTAAAAAATAAAAATCATAGTACAGCCCTGTACTTTGATTATAACCGTTTAAATAAAAAAAAAACAAAACAAAAAAAAACCACATGTGCGTGTACACACACACACACACACACACACACACACACACACACACACACACACACACACACACACTTGAGTATGATTCATTTATTTTGGGATTTAAATGTGAACACTCTGGTGCCTCAAAGAGGTTTTGGATTCTAATGAGATCCTCTGTGGCCATCGCACACAAAAGCAAACACTTCTCACATGCTACTCTGACTGAGCCGTACACACATGGAGAAAATAGTTTTCTGATCATATTGGGTGGGGGCAGTGGGGGAAATATCCATTTATCCTTCTGCTTCCATCACATCCTGTGCATGGTCAGGTTCAAACACCTAAAAATACCTGAAACTATTGCGAACCCTTCCAGGGAGTCATTTAGATCAGAGCTTCCCAACCACCGAGCCACAACAATGCGGCCACAATGAAAGCATTAGTCTTCCCCCAGGGTGCCATAACAAATGAACCGGTGAAGTAGAACTATTTCTTGAACCGAGGAACACGCCTTCCGGATAACCAACACGCAGGTTTTTTCGCCGAGTTTCATACCACATTCTCATCATCAAAACAAAATCGTACTGATGGATCTCCATCTCCGTAAGCATCTCTACCCCAAATCATGATCGCAAATAAATCGACTGACAAAACAGCGTCTCCTTCTGCTTCTATTTACAAGCGGACTGCTCATGTGATCCAGGTCAGGAAACACTATTACAGCACATTCACAGGGCAATGACGATTAATGACCTCTAGGGGTCTACATACGTTAAAACGTATTAAAATGCAGTGGAAAAACCACACAAACAACATTCTTTGTCCTCTTATGTGAAAAAAAGAAGGGGGGGGGGGTGGACAGACAGCAAATTGAAAATAAATGACCAGCTTAACCTACATTTCACCACACACACACACACACACACACACACACACACACACACACACACACACACACACACACACACAGTGGGGCAAGTATTTAGTCAACCACCAGTTGTGCAAGTTCTCCCGCTTAAAAAGATGAGAGGCCTGTAATTTTCATCATAGTATACCTCAACTATGAGAGACAAAATGAGGGGAAAAAATCCAGAAAATCACATTGTCTGATTTTTAAAGATTTTTTTTGCAAATTATGGTGGAAAATAAGTATTTGGTCACCTCTAAAAGTTCATCTCAATATTTTGAATATTTTGTTATATCCCCTTTGTTGGCAATGACAGAGGTCAAACGTTTTCTGTAAGTCTTCACAAGGTTTTCACACACTGT
>JAQLOM010000006.1:12896779-12909759 GCA_030068315.1 Chrysichthys thysi
GCACAATGTGTACAGCTTCATAAGGAAATGAGGTGGAAGTTTTTCTGCCACGCTGCTCTTCTGGAGACTCGGACTTGAGAACTTATTTCATTTTTTGTATATAAAACCCAGGAGTCCTCATCTTGTGTTTTCTCTGAAAAGTGCTCTCTTATGTAAAATGCTGCGTTCTTTACTGACGTACAAAACTTTTCGTATACAAGGATTTTTTTTTTTAAAGTAATATCTGGACATCAAACTTTGTTATTTGTCCTGACTCAGTAATGCAGAAATCGGAAAAATAAATACCTAGAATAATATTTGTAAAAAAAAAAAAACAACCCAAAAAAAAGGGTGCCTAAGACACTTGCACAGTTCTGTATATATACACACACACCCACACCCTCCGGAATATCGTGGTTCACTTATCGCGGGTTCAGTGAATCGCAGATTTTCTAATTTGGATTTGCGGAATTTTTTGATGAGTATTTAAATGTTCTGCCAGTCCCTGTCGCATAGATGAATGAAGACAAATTATTTGCAGTAAATAACTAATAATTTTCAGACAAATTAGGAGAAATTTAGAATAATTTCCCACGGTACACCTGATGATCTCTCATGGCACAGTGGTTAGGAATCACTGACTTACAGTATTTTTTTTTTTTTTTAGCCACGAACTTATAGCTGCACTTTAAAAGGTAACCGTCACCATTCGGCCATGCTAATTACTTATATGGAATTCAGCAAATCAAGGAATTTTATGTAACAGGGCCTTTATAAAAATGTAACTGTATATTACTCATGACACAGATTGCTTAAAAACATAACGACAGATACCCGTGTCTGTCCGGGCCCCAATTTGCATTTTTACAGACTCTGGACTTCCTGTCATCATACACTGTTTCGTGTTGCCCACTTCGCTCACTGCTGTCAATAACTAGCCAAAGGCCTGTCAAATGTCTGGAACAAGAATATACATCTCCTCACCTCTGTCCAAACATGAGAGTAGATTTGGTCTCAGCCTCATTAAAAGAGGAAGGAGAGCAGCAGATGACGATGGTTGTCCTGCAGTTGCCACCCAGAGAGTCTTGGAGAATCCTGGTCATTTTACTGTCTCGATACGGAACATACGTCTGACAGGGACATGCACAGGATGTTAACGAAACGCCAAGGGACTGGGAGAGATTATCTTCATATACAGGGTACAGCGAATATCCTATTATATAAATCCATTTCACTTCATGGTTTATAATCTGAAAGCGTACTAAACATACCGATCCTTCAGCCAGTGCAGAAATGACATTTCCCAGTGAAGAGAGAGACTTGTTGATGTTTTTGGCTTCATCCAGCACAGCACCTTCAGCTCCGGTTTTACTGACCTATACACACACACACACACACACACACACACACACACACAAAACTACATAACCATCACAGCACAGATGAGAGAAAGCAAGATGCCGAGTTCTACCCATAATACGGATTCGATCAAAATTTAAACGACGGTAAGGTTTACCTTCTCACTACCAGCCAGATCGACCAGATACAGCTTCCCACTCAGTTTCTGCTCCGTCTGTGTGTTTTCCTGCTTCACGTTAATCAGGAAGATACTGTGACTCCTAGAGCTGTGCTCGTTCATGTCTGACAGACACACACGAGGGAGAAAACACAAGCCGTTACTTCCATTTGCGGGATTCTGTTGTGGTGTACACTACTGGAGATTATCATTACGTAACCAAGAGCGACGTTATTTTTCAATGTTTAACTCGATGTTAGTCCCAGCCGACCTACGTCACGCCTTTCAGATTGGTGGTAGTAATGCAACAGGGAAGGGGAAGAGCGTACATACGCTTCCTGTGTAGCGCATACATCACAGCCCTGCTTTGTTTTGAACGATCAATCATACAACACGGATGGTCTGTCAGCCAAACAACTTAAGCTCGAGTCATTTGTTGGAGTCCCCGGCAATGGCAATAAGAAATACAGGGTTGTTGACAGCAGCGGCTTTTAATGCATCCCTTGGTACTCGCGGCTCTCCAGTAACCATGATAAATAAACACAGCGTGTTACGGCACATCCTGTCTGACTAACACCCCAATCAGTGTTAAGATTTACACGATAACTCATTTTTCCTGGGTCATTTCCTCAAAAGCTTAAAATTTCAGAACAAGACCGTCAGTTTTTCCTGGGAAAGTTTTCCAAAAGCGCACACAGGATCACGGAATGCTCAGCCTTAGCCTTGTCTGAAAACAAAGCAAGGCATACGCCGAGATGACGGGAGCTTCTACCTATACTCAGACCACGCACCTACCATACAAGTGCACTTCAGGTATATCTCTGTACAGGTGTATATAACTGTCGGTATGTACAGTGTTCCTCGGAAAAGCCGTGACTTTGTCCTGGTGGTGTACGTCGTTTTGTCTCTTGTAAGAGTGA
Organism: Chrysichthys thysi; assembly: GCA_030068315.1. Classification (NCBI taxonomy): domain Eukaryota; kingdom Metazoa; phylum Chordata; class Actinopteri; order Siluriformes; family Claroteidae; genus Chrysichthys; species Chrysichthys thysi. Next base: position 12,899,195 of record JAQLOM010000006.1, read on the forward strand.
AATGCAGCAGCACTGCAAAATGGGAGCTTTTTGAACCAAGTTGAAAATAATCCATGGCCAAATATCCAGCTAACAGTGTGCCGAGATCAAAAACTGATCCCTGGGGCTAGAGAACACAAACTGTATCTAATACACTCATACTAGGCGGTCCACCACCCATAAAATATCCGGGTGGGAGTGGTCCTGTGGTGATCCTTAACGGGTCGATACCGACGGACGTGAAAATGGTCAGCGAATGCTCAGACATGATATGAGGAATAAACTGAAATGAAAAAGTGCTTTCGCATACTTGTCACAGCCACATGTCTGTTGGATTTGCCCTCATCGATGGTGTCCATCACCTCCTCTGGGCTGCAAACGAATCGCTCGGTGCACCCCTACACACAGAGAGAGAGAGAAAGAGAGAGAGAAACCATGAATTATCCTTAAAACACAACCACTCACCCACTCTGCTTTCTTCTTTGATACCACTGTTCATGCTTCATATTCACCTTGACGTATGGGACCCTGTTCTTATCTTCATGCACAGAAAGATTAGTCTTGGACACTGCAAGAGAGACATATTTTGAGTCAATCTGAATAGCAAATTACATGTATGATTAGGTCCTGTACGTAAGAAGGGACATTTTACCACACGTGAATGTAAACCTGCTCTCAAAATGTAATCGAAAGCTATAAAATGACCAGTCTGATGCACGACAGTTACTTTAACCATCGGGGAGGTGGATTAATCGCTACCAACATCAGTCTCACACTTACCATCCAGCAAGTCTCTGATTTTATCCAGGTAAATTTCAAAATAGGAGACCTAGCAACAAGAGAAAATCACGTTACCCATGAAGACTGATGAAGCACTCAGGTGCTATCGTACTTTATACGCCGCGCCCCTGGAGCCGCGCTATGGTGCAGCTCATTTACCTTGATGTGGAATTCTAGGTTTTCATCCATGGAGTAAATGTAGTTAAATATATCCTGTACAATACGCGGGATGATTCCCATTCCGTCTGGGTCATGCAGATTACCCTGGGAAAAAAATAAATAAATCCAGAAAAGCGCTGACTCATGATTATGCATTTAAAATTAGTTCTGCATGGATGTTCTGCGGCTCCACGGTTTCGGCAGCTTACCTCCATAGTGTGCGTTTTTCCAGACGAGGTCTGTCCGTAGGCAAATATTGTACCGTTATAACCCTCGAGCACATCTACAAGGGAAGGGGAGGGAAGAGGGGGGGAGTAAACGTTTGTCATTCATCGTTTTACGGTGGGCAAAATTCAAAGGTGGATCATAGGTCCGGTATTTCTCTCGCTCATTTGGCTTCAAGATTCATGACGCTCTGGGAGTAAACCCACTTCTACCTCAGTGTGCTCAGATGACACTCCTCACCTTTAACGATCTTCTGAGCGCAGGCGTTGTACACCTGCTCCTGGCTTGTGTTGGACTGGAAGACACGGTCGAACACGTATGGTTTTCCCTGCACAGCAAGAAAGAGAAGCTTCTCAATAACTCTGCATCTTTCTCCTGGTTTGTGTTCACTGGATTACGACATATAAAAGATCATTTGTGCTGGAAGACACCACATAAAGACTCTTTATTCAGCCACAGTATGTGTAAAAGCAACTGTAGCTGACTGGCAATAATCCGTATCTCTGGCTGATCAGCTGAACGCAGTCATGAGACACGGCGATCGCAGTAAAACGCAGGCACGCAAACGGTCCGTGTGTCTGAGGGGTGCCAGAGGAATCCAGCAGTGTTTAGAAAGCCGTGTTAAAACGAGCCTGTGATTAAACAAAGTTTGTAAGTCAGCAAAAGACGAAGCCTGTTACTCGACCGCAGCTTGCGTTTTTATCAGGGTTTATTCACGCTTACGACAAAATGGTTCTTATGGTCCGACAAAAAAAATAATGCAGACAGTGACACAGTAGAAACAGGTCAAAGCATGATGTGGTTCCCGAAAGTCCACTGTGTCAATCAGCTGGAATAAAAGCAGAAAATAAGGAAGACTAAAACACGGAACACACACAAAATCCCCGGAAACTAAAAACATCTAACCCTAACTCTCAGAGGGAAAACAAAACTCTGATCAGATGCTCAAAAAGATGACAGCAATGATCACGAAACAACAGCGTTACAATTATCACTGACCACAACCCTGGTCTAATCTTTTTTTCCTCAAAATCTGTCAATCAAAGGTGCGCTCATCGATTCTGGAGAAAGCTCGGCGAGATTTGCGCTCAACAGCCAAACGGATACACGCCTCCCTTCAGAAGCTCCGCCCCCCAAATTCATGGACGCGCATCGCCAAGGAAGGGACACCGACACCACCGCCACATCTCCCCCATCCCCGTTTCCCCATCCTGCGATTGGCTGGAATAGTATTCTGCGCCTCAGTCTGAGCCACTTTCTTTGTTTCCAAAGCCGGGGCCGTGTCTGAGCGCCGGAATTTTTCCAGGGCACACAGAACGGACGGCTATCGGAGCGTGAGGAAGTATTTGCTGAATTTGACAAAAGCGCCCCTTTTACATACGAAAGCTGCTAACGTTCTGGTAAAACAACACATAGTACACAAATTCCATTCCTACGGGGCGTTCTGTGATGGGAAAATCCCGAGGCACGTGCATTCCCAGCTGATTGTATTGAACAGATTGTTTCGTAGCACCAACCCACAGGAAACGTGTAAGACATGCGATACTGGATATGACGTATTCCAATTTCAAACCCTATCTGCAGGTGATTTGTTTTTCTTGTTGTTTAATTTCGCCGCCGCCGGCTTTACTGCGAGCCAGTACAAGTATTCTGATTATCCAGTAGTCAGTAGATCCATCTCAAGATCACGGCATCACCATTTACGCCGTGTTTCCTCACACGCAGGCTGCATTCGAATACCCACACTGCTTTATTTACTGTATCCAGTACGCAAAAGGCAGTACGGCATAAACCGCAGGATGTCTGAATACTCAGTGGGCGTTTAATAGTAGTTGAACACTACCTACTACATCCATAGTACATAAACGATCCAGAATGTCGCCTACTACAGGAAGCACTGGGACGTAGGCACTTATCCGACGTTAGTGCATACCGAGTATCAGGATTCAGCCAGAGACTTTCCACAGGTTGACGAGGACTTTAACCTGGTGACCCAGAATGTTCCGTAAGCGACAGATAAATATAATAACGAACATAACATCCCCGAAAGGAACCGCATCGTGCTGGGACGCCTGGGCGTACAGACGACCACGTGAACAGAGAGCTTTGCGCGTTGCGCGTTATATTCAATGTTACCATGACAACACAGAGACAGACAGATATCCGTGCATTCAGCTTCTGAATAGCACTTTTTCCCCTCTAGCCTATATAACAGATTATTAAAAGGACATCAGCGGTCCGTGTCCATTTGGTTATTCCATTTTCTCGTCAGTAACGGAAACTAACAGGCCATTTTTGTTTCTTATTATCAGAAAAATCACAGACTCAAAATTTAAAGGCAAACTGTGTTTCTCTTCATTCTTTGCCAGTCTGAAAATAAAATCGGAAGTGACCGGAGCAGAGTCCAGTGCGATCCAAAAATCACATGCAGATGATCATTTTTGTGCTGTAGGTCATGCTGACCCCTCCTGCCATCTACACCCACGAGCATATTTCAGACCTGGGGGAAACCCTGTTTACGTTACAACCCCTTAATGGAGCTGTGACAAAAGATTACCGTTAACGATGCTACGCAGACCATGGATTGATGTGCTCCCATTCTTACAGGACACCAGAACTCATTAAAATACCTCAGGGCCACCATGTTAACTCTGTGCCGAGTTCACCGTCATTCGGTAAATTAATCTGCAGGTGTGGTCAGAGAGAGAGAGAGCGAGAGAGAGAGAGAAAACAAAAAACAGGCTCTCATGGCTGTGCGTGTCTCACAGTCTGCTCCCATCATCAGATGACATGAAACCTGCCACGTGTTCGCAGAAAGGCTACCCATCATACATCTGAACAGAGAAGCCATGGGCCTGGGGCCAGATTTTGCCCGAGGCAAACACCTCAACTGCCTAAACAACAATCCCCCAGTGTTCATCAGGTCATCTGTGCACCATACCGCCTAATTAATCATCGATCATTCCAGTGCATGCTGATTAGTCACTCTGGTTAATCTCACAGCCGATCCATCGTAACTGAAGTGGTGAAGTTGGCAGATATTCGGAGCTCTGAATTCAGGGCTGCCTGGGTGACTCCTTTAATCCTTTTGGCGATATCACACGGCGCCAGCTAGCCCAGCCATGCAAGGGAAGAATGACCAAGCCAAAACAAAAAAAAAAAGCATCTACACAAAGATAAACACAGCTAAACCTATAACCCCGACTAACCTCAACAAATACTGCGGTAACGGTTTACTCATGAACTTTAAAACAAGTGGCCCGTTGGGGCTCTTATGAGTGAAGCTATACGAGAATAATGCTGAGGATGCTCAGTGATGCTCCTGAGTTTTACTACACTGCTGATCTTGCTCAAATTATGATCTTTGGGAGTAATAAAAATGCATATTCTATGTGTATTCATAATAATAATAATAATAATAATAATAATAATTACAACCTGAGTGGAAGCATCTGATTCAATCCATAACAATTGCAAAACCTTAAATTTGTGCGTATTTTTTTTTATTTTTTATTACACTCTCCATCCAAACTAAAGACTTGCCTACAAATGTTCAGTGTAAAGAAAAGATGGAATAAATGCAGCAGCACTTCCCCGAGCGGTCAGTTACTCCGAGCCTAAAACCACACTTCACCTGCTGCGGATCAGGAAAAAGATTCATTCCACGAGCTGCATTTCTATGCAAATGTGTGTGTGATATGCACGGCTGACAGAACGGACGCCACTGCGCTGTTCATCGACTGTTCACAAAGCAACCGCGCTGTCTGTGTTTGAGATTGGCGGAGAACCTCTCGTCACTGCTCTGCTTACCGTCGGGGTATTCTGTGGAAGATGTTACGTCTTTTTAACCAATAGTCTGCTTTGGTCTTTAGGGTGATCATGGTTTAAAAAAACAAAACTATGCAGAAGAGCATAATACGCAAGCTGTGCAAATGACGTGTTGCTGCAAAGGGTGGAAACATCAGCAATCTTTTCACACATTTGAGAGCTAGCCAGGAGAGAGGACACTGGAAAAAGCAGATGCTGCGCTGCCAGAACAGTTCACTCTGTCGGGAGACTACAAGTACGAGTCATGATGATGACGGGCAATGACGAAACTGGAAGTGGCACGCAAAAATCATGCTTCTGTGAGCTCATGTATGGGGAAGAGGGCAGATAGAGCTTTCCTCCGAGTGTGCTACGTTGTTGAGACACAGCATGAGCAACACTGGCTGGCTTCACATGTCTCTGAGGCAGCACGCGTTAACCTTCACGCTCCCTGGTTGATAGACGTGTGATAAGAGAGAGTTGGCTGGTGGCTGGTAGGGAATTGGAGAACAACTACTTTGTTAGAAAACAATAAAATAATTATCTTACTAAAAAAAAAATAAAAATCTCTCCCGGCCCAAAGACACTATTTGTAGGGTGTACCCTTTCATTAACATGAACAATCGGGAACCATTAACAGTATTGAAACTTCATTGGGAGGAAGGATTGGATGCCGAAAGATCACATATACCCTGGCAAGCAGCTGCTAATAGTATATATTCATCTTCAACCTGCCTGAGACATACCATCATCCAGTTAAAGATCGTTCATCGGCTGCACGGGTCAAAAGTAAGGTCGGCTAAACTTAAACCTGACGCTGGCCCGGTGTAGCACCAAGCCGGGGACTTCGTCACACACATTTTGGGAGCCGTCCCCAGGTTGACTGAATTTTGGGGCTTAGTTTGTCCCTCTCTCTCTCTATATATGTTTAGACGTACACACAGGGACATCACCGATTATTGCAATTCTCGGGGTAACACCAGGAGAACTCTACATAGGCCAAAAGATGGACTCTAAGAACACTGTATTGGGGCAAGTATCATTTCTGTCCTCCGTCCCCACCCCAAATGGACATACAGTAATGATTCATCTGTTGACAATCTTAATGTAAAGCTCACTTCATGAAACACCATGTTATATTTATATTCTTAGTTTACTTATAATCGGGGTCCAACGGATGTTCGTCCGATGCAAAAAAAATACAACAAAGACGGTGACAAAATAAAATAAAATAATTGTGCATTTTTTTAAAACATTTAAATAAACTTACAAAACAAAAATCAACACTTAAAAGGCACAAATCACTGCATAGTGCCTTACCAAAAGCCAAAATCAACATTAGGTGTTTGGGTTTTTTTTTATGCTGATCTGGAATACATTTTATACGGTATTTTTTCCTCCTCTGGCACACTGTAGCTTTAAGCAGTAAAATCACCGAGCGGTGCTGGACTCTGGCCTTCCGAGACTAGAACTGACGGTCCCTTGACTACGGTTTAGCTTGATCATTGAATTTTTTTCATCAGGCTGGCCAAACTACAACAGGAAGGTTCACCTTCCTGCATGATCTGTATCGTAGATCAGTCAGGGCAGCCATGGTAATACCTCCCATAACGCCAGCAACGTGGGACTAACAGGAAGTCGATTCGGACAGTAGTAGTATACACTATAGCGTGTTTACTCCCTTGACAAAATGAAACATCACCAAGTCTAGGAGCTTTACAATTTAGGTGACGGTACTTAGTTAAACGAGAGGCGAGACTGCATAGTAACTGGTAACAGGGTTATAAGACAGCTGCGCACGGTGTTATTATTGTTCCAATTATAAAAAAAAAAAAAACCTAATTAAGATTCCAACCCCGGTTCTGAAAGTTTTTCGTTTGGTAGTGTTAAACATATCTAATGAATTCGCAAGAATAAAACCCATCTACTGATTTAAAAATGTCTCATTAATGTTTATTATGCTGTCATGATTTATAATTATCACTGGTGAGTACATACGTACGAGTGATCATGCCTATACCAGCCTTAGACGACACGCGGTGCAAAATAAAGCCGGCTTGGCTGAATCGGCGCTCCGGCAGTCATACCAGTTTACCAAGATTAATAAGAATAAGAATTTCACCAACCCATTTCCAGAACGTTTCTCTACCTGTAACCGTTAAGTCAATGATACACCTTTTCCTGTAACACACGGTAGCCTGGCCTCGTACCCACTCACCTCAGTGCAGGACCTGCGACACCGGAAGGCATAACTGAAACTACTGATGTTGAAAGGAGAAGTGGGAACGTTAATAAAAGGAAAAGTGAGACACCGTGCTCCGTGTTAAGTGCAGCTGAGTGCAAAAGTTAGCACACCCTCAGGATAAAAGTGTAAAAATGTGTATATATATACACACACAACTGAACTTTTCAACCACATTAACACATGGATTACGTGTGTTACAATGGGACTATCCGGGGTCACCAAAATGAGGAAGGGTTCCCTTTGGAGTCTGGTTCTTCTCAAGGTTTCTTCCTCTTGTCGGTCTCAGGGAGTTTTTCCTTGCCACCGTCACCACAGGCTGCTCATCAGGGATACGGTTTGTTAGATTATATACATATATATATTTTTTTTTTTCTTTGAGGCTTTGTAAACCATTTCCACTCTCTTATTAACCTTTTCCACTCTCCCATAAACACGTCCTGTGCTCTTAAACACTTTATACACTCTTAAACATATGTCATTTTAACAACATATAAATTCTACATGCGTACTTACTGCCGGTGAGGTCACTTCCTGTTAGAACTACTAACTGTGTATTCATTTCGATTTAAATGTTCTTTTAATGTTTGAATTAACATTTTTTTAAGTTATATTTTATATTCCATAGTCCCTTTAATTAGACATTACATACTCTGAAGCTGCTTAGTGACAATGTCCGTTGTTAAAACTGCTATAGAAATAAAATTTTTATTATACACACACATATACTGACTGATTTAGTAGTTGGGGGATCTACAGTTTCAGTTCCTACATTATCTGAAAATGGTCAGATTGCGTATTTAAAGATTTAAGCCATTAAACCTTTTCTGAACGCGATATAAATAATCTTGCACACATTTTTTTTTGGTATTTATCTTTACTTGGGTTCTCCAGCACTTCGGCTGATCTTTGTTCATTCTTCTAGTCATGTCTATCTATCAGAGGGTGCACAGGGCCGTCTTTAAATCATGAGACCAGGATGGGAAAAACACCCAACAAAACAAAGCTTAAAAAAATAAATAAATAAATAAAATAAACCTTTGAATTATTTCTTTTCAAACCATCCTACTGCACCACCCACATTTTATTTACAGCTTCCTGAATTCGTTTTTGTCCAGAATCTCCATAAACTAAGTCCATTTACAGAGCAGACCTAGGGCAGGATCCCAGCCACTGCGTTTGAACGCGTCGTGACCACCGACCAAACATCCTAACCATCTTTCACCTCAAACCTCTCACCATGAACACAAACACGACCACAAAGTGACATCTCCCCCATAATGAGGTGAACCAAGGGGCTTTTCTTTGTCCAACTTGCCCTGAGAGATTAAAGTAGGCCAAGATCTCTGTGACAGACAACCCGCAGCTGTGATGCTGTGCCAACCGGCCTGCCTCAAACTAACAATCCCCCAACAAGCCTTAAAAATACCAAAATATCTTCCAGTGCTCCTGGTTATTTGTCTACCCGACCAAACAGCCGGTAATTTTTTTTATCCCCCTCAGGACCTAGGTGTTAATAATACTCTCCGCGTTGCCAAGCAAGAATGCACCAAGAGCGACCGAATGAATAAAAAAGGCCGAGGAAGTTGCGGATATGTGGGAGGCTAACTGGCTAGCGAGCTCCACCTCGCCTCAACAAGACTCTAACCAACCCCGGGCGCCTGTAAAAAAACGGAAAGATATTCCCAAGGCGCATTATTGCTAATCTTAATTCAAATTAAACCAGAACAGGGGATGCTAGCTAACTCATTCACTCACTGCTAACTAGCTAACTACCAAACTAGCCGTCTCCTGTCTTGTGTCGTCTCTCGTCGCAATCTTTTGTAACTAAGGCAGGGCGGCCAAAGGATGATGCTACACATCTGACCAAGCTAACTAGCTAGCTCGCTCGCTATCGCTAACTAGCCTAGCCCGTTTTGGGATTAGCTTCCGAAGTTAGCAAGATATAAAGTCATTCATGCGCATAACAATCGTCGCCTGTTAGTGTGATCACAAATGGAGCTAAGGGCTTAGCCGATAACTCGCGATAGCAACTGATTCTCAAGGTTACAATATTAAAGACAGGGTGGATTAATTAGCTGTCGGATAATCCAAACCCTGGCGAACAAACGTGAGGTCCAAACCCGGTGACTTTCCAAAAGTGCAGGATAAAGAAGGGTTAGGACTTGGCGGGCCTACAATGGACGAGCTTCCCGTTTAGCGACGAAGCTCCAGCTAGCTAGCTAGTTAGCCAGCCATACAGCCAAGGGTACACTCGAGCTAGCTACCTAGCAAAAATAAATAATAAATAAATAAAATCACGCGGACATTTCTGCGGACTCACCCCAATCACCACGGTCTCTTCTCCTTGAAATTTGGGGATATATCTGTCCCCTCTTTCCACTTCGGAATTGTTCAGTGGCCTGAAGCGGCACATCACTTTGATGGTGCACTCCGCCGGGTCCGCCATCTTTCCCCCAGAGCTGCTGATGGGGTGTCAGAACACTGCCGAGATCCGAGATCCTGCTCCAGGAGGAGGCCGCGCCCCGCCGCGCTCTGTGCAAGCTCACGCTTTAGACCTGTACTCACTTGACGCGCATACGTGTGTGTGTATATTGACAAGTATATTTCTCAGTCACTGCCCCCCTAATCCTGAAGCCATGGCGGGGTGTGTACCTGAGAGCGCACGCTGAGCTCAGACCCTCCCGCTTCAGCTCTCGGCGGAGCTCGGATGCTGGGTGACGTCACCGATGTGTCCCGAGGGGGCGGTTGCGGCTCATAACAACAACACGAAGAAGAAGCACCGAGACAAGTATCGCGGGTCCGTGGACAGCCCCGGGGATCTCACTGGACACGCGTTTGGGCAGTGGACCGAGGGAAATCCTGGCTGCCACGTCGACGGGTGGTGTTTTGGTTTCTGCTGGCTGTCAGTGGTGTACACGGCGAGCCCGGTGCACTGCCCCCACACTGCCCATGACCTCATTCAGCTAGCATGGCTGGAGAGCCGAGCCCGGGCCCGGGGCATTTCTGAGATCTTGCTGTAGTGTGCACAGCTGCAAAATAACCTTAGGACAGATGTTCTCAACGTTTTAAAGGCAGATCCTGAATGACATCGAGAAAAAGAAAAAAAAAAGAAAGAAAACACACACACAAACACAAAATCCCAATGCTGAGGACTGCAGCAGAGCTTTATTGTATGACTGCAATCCAACTGTTCACATTTTAGGCACACTAGGCAACAGAAGGCACATTCTTCAGTAACCGCTTTCTTTTGGTCAGGGTCCAAGGCTGGATCCAGCTCTCTGTAACAGGGTGGGCTAGGAAGATTTTTTTGGGGGGGGGGGGGTGATTGATGATTGAGTGATTGATTGATTGATTGATTGATGATTGATTG
>JAQLOM010000006.1:12909859-12920426 GCA_030068315.1 Chrysichthys thysi
GAGGGCATAGATAGATAGATGGATGGATGGATGCAATAGAATGATGATATCACAAAATATGCATTAAGTTTTGTACAACACTGCCAAGCCTGGCAGTTTATGCTGCAGTGATCAGGGCATTGGGCCTTCAATCGGAAGGTTGTGGAGTCAAGGCCCAGGACCAACAAGGTACACTGAGGTCCCCTGAGCAAGGAACCGTCCACAAGCACTGCTCCCCGGGCGCTGCGCTGTTCGGCTGCCCACTGCTTCCCAAGGTGAATGGGTCAAATGCAGAGAAGTAATTTCACTGTGTCACGCTATGCTGTGGTGTGGTGTGTTTCACATGTGAGAAGTCACTAGTATCACTTCTTTCTTCTTCAGACTAGCTTTGAATTCAAATTAAATCTAAAAAAGACATGACATATTTTAAAATCCCCCTCTTCCTGTCAGGTGGGTCAGGCCCCCCTGAACCTCCATAGAGCCAAGCCGGTCAGGGTCGCAGTGGATCCAGGGCCTGGTCCAAGGAATGCTGGGTGTGAGGTAAATGTGTGAGAGAAATGTTAGGTAAAGCACACTCAGAAAGCTGTTAGAAAGTCGCTAGATGATGTCACAGACTGATTGGCATATAAATATATTAATTATTGATATTATCAGTGATGTATCAAGTTACTGTGCATGAAGAAGGAAGCTTCGGAGTCAGAATATAATAAAACAGAATAGAGATTTCCCGGAATCCAAAACTAAAATTAAATTGTCACCATGTTTGTAGGTTAATCGTTTAATAGAATATTAGTGTGCATGTAAACATACTGAGTGAGAAGGCAAGAAGGAAACGGTTACTCCCGTTTATCGCTTGTAAATATCGCCAAGACAGTTTAAACTGTGCTGGTCAGTGATTGGTCACAAGTACAACCCATAATTCATGACATTATACATTGATGATCATTTAAGTGAACCAGCTCGTTCAACTTGTATATCTGCAGCTGTGATGTCAGCTGGAGAGCTGTATCGAGTTCAAGAAAGTCCCTTAACTGTGCTTGAAAAGTTGCTAGATTTGTAGCTGGGCTCTTTTTTAAATTAACGTTGCTAAAGGGCCTAAATATTCACCAAATCTTGTGACAGCCTCTAAGTTCTCAACAATGAAACAGACACACCATGAATGGGACACCAATGCAATCCAGGACACCACACGCACGCACACACACACACACACACACACACACACACACACACACACACTCGCTCACTATATCACTCACTGGCATCTAGGGGCAATTTTAATGTATCCAATTCACACCATGCTTTTGGAAGCTCGGAGGAAACTGGAAACCCCAGAGGAAATCCATGCAAACACAGAGAGGCCATTCAGAGAAACTCTGCACAGACAGGAACCTGAGCTCAAAATCGACCATGAGGCCCTGAAGCTGTAAGGCAGCAGTGTTACACAGAACATCATCATATCTTTGTACCATCATATTTGTTTGATGAGGTCTTCATATTCCTGTACACATAAACGCCAGACCCAAAGCAGTTTCACTGTGTCACTATATACATCTGAAATGTATTCTTCCCCCCATATTATTCGTTGTACTAAAATTACAGTAAAACTAAGCTACCTGTATATTATTGCTTGAAACTGCAGTTCAAGTCAACATTATTCATGCCTGTATTATTACCTCAAGTTGTAATATAAGGGTTAGATTAAAACCAGGTCTATTAATTGAAAAGTCAATCGGACATAGAACTATAACCACTTAAACAGGCCGAAGTATAATTAATGGTCCCTCGAAAGCGATTGTTCAACCATTAATGTTATGCCATGATAGATATCATGTAAATAATTAATTACACCATTAATTTTAATGTACTCTTGCATTGTGTACGTTTTACATACCTTCGGTAACCCTGATGAAATGCTTACCTGCCATTTCATCCATGTAAAACCAATAGCACCACGCTAATTTCCCCTGCTCAAACACAAAACAAATTTTCTAAAGCAGTTATGGCCTGCAGATATCAGTAGCTGTAGTTGTGGCAGACCTGGTATTCTGTAAAGTTCCAGGCAGACGCCTATATTTGCTTTGATCCTGGATGTAGAAACTGGCCGAACGACTCTGAATAAATACAATGAAACCGAGATCCTGTTCTGTTATTCATGACCGAGCGCAGCACTTTGTGTTGAGAGTCAGGAGAGGATTTTACCGTCAAGACCTGTAGGGCTAGTATTCGAACGCTATTGTTGTGAACTAAAGGCTCGATAAACACAAAAGATTTTGGAGGAAGTCTTTTTCCAGGGAGGACACCTTTTACTGAACTTTAGGAGCTAAAGCTCAGGATCTGAGCACTATTATAGGTTTCTTCCTACAAAAATACGAGGCCACAAGTTCCCAGTGCTGGTCTTTGAGAGTTTTTGCTGTTTTTAACACACCTGACTAAACCAAGCAGCTATTTAAAAGCCCTTCCTGAACTGAAAAGGGTTAGATAGAGCAGAGAAAACACTAAACTGTGCAGGACAGGGAATATTCCCGGACCAAGGTTGGGAAGTTGTGCATTAGGCAAACCAGCTGTAGAAGGCAAACAGACTACAAAGGAGAGTGAATGAGGAAGTGTGTGTCTACAGGAAACCAGAGTGAGAAACGGGAAGCTTGCGCTGCAGGTGGTGATAAAACTTTGGATGGAGATCGGGTGTGGGTGTGTTGTCAGTGGGATGCCGGACACTAGCTTCATATCTAACTCCTACCTGTCCATTATGGATACTGCTCATCTGTAAGGATTCTGGAGTCAATCCCAGATGAATTCGGGCAAGAGGTGGGACACATCCTGGGCAGGTCACCAATCTATAGGCGAGCTAACACAGAGAGAAGGTCAACTATTCACACGAATATTTATGCCTATGGGCAATTTAGATAAGATAATCTGCTTGTCGTTGGTCTGTGGGAGGACACGCCCAGAGGAAACCCACGCAGGCCCAGGGAGAACATGCAAAAATCACTCAGAAAGGCTCCAGTTGGCTGGCAGAGCTGAACCCAGAACCTTCGTACTGTGAGGTGCCAGCGTTAACCCCTGTACCCTTGTGTCACCTGTGTGTAACTCCCAGTTAATGAATTTTTAAAAAATTGTAGCCGTACAGGACTTACAAATCGACTGCAAATTTACATCTCTAAAGGAAACGGACACCATCCATTTTGGAAAATATATTGCTAGAACCTTCCTTCTAGCTGCTAGGCCATAGTCGACTAGTTGATGGAGATCCTCACAGAAGTTCTCAAAGTCACTTGGAGTCACTCTGCAACATCACTGGCCTTACATCAGGGATTTATTTCCCCCAACAATCCGCTCGGCAGTCTGAAGACTCCTGTCCGAGGGCCCGGGTCGACCTGAGCGGGACGCTGGCGATTCCTTTCCTTTGTTTTTGAATTGTACAATCACTCTGTTGACTGGAACAAGAGGAAACCCAAGGTTTTGTGCAATCATACACTGGCTAAGTGTCACCACCCTCAGACTGACCCCAATACAAACTCTTTGGAAATCACACAACTCTTTCGCTTCAGGTGTTCGCCACATGACTGGTCGCTCTAAAAAAATGAAAAAATAATAATATATTAACAAGTTTTCAGCACCAGGTGGTGTCCGCATAGATCAAACAAAAACGAGGGGGGTGTATTCACAAATCTGCCCGATATTACAATTCCGGAAATATTCAATATGTTATTCAAGGAATTTTTATGTATCCTGATAAAAGGAATACACGAGTCAGCGGTTTATAACAGCTCTCTGATGTATACATTTTAGTTTTATTGTATTTTCATACCCATGTGATGAGCCTCCAGCAGGAGCTCAGGTCCCATGGCTAGAGAAGACCATATGAAAGAAAATGTGGACTGGAAATAAATGCAAATGTTAACATGAAAGTCCAGTCCATGTAACCTACATTACGTTATAAGATAATACACGGCTCGGTCTTGGCAAAACCCACTCAGCTTAGATACCATCTGTGGGAAGGGCCATGACAGAAGTGATGTGTGTGTGTGTGTGTGTGTGTGTCCCTATATATAAAAACATTTGTTCCATTTGGATGTATGCCTACATGCCACTCAGTCTTTACTCTTTCCATAGCACGCATCTGTTTGAGGAATGTTATATATAACACATGTGAGTTAACGATACTGATATTCCTAATGTTTATGGATTTAAAAATCACTTCATCACATAGTAATTAAAACACATTCTGGGCATTTATAATGAAGGGATAAAAGAAACTAATGAACAAATCACAGACTAGCACCTACCTGTGTTCATAGCCGAGTACTGCAGGCGAGCACACTGTGTGCAGCGTTGCAAATCCCTACGGCAGCATTCTGGATTTCGGACAGTATATTTCATGTTGTTAATGTTATCCGAATCTTTTATTTTTCGTTTTAGTTTTTAGTCAGGCTTGGTAAGCTTTGTATGCAACAAGAACACACGTTGTTGCTTACATTGAAACAGCAGTGCACGGTTTGTGTATTAAAGCGTAAGAGGAAACGTTGTAAATAACCAGAAGTTTGATTTGTCTGAAATGAATGAGATCTCCCCCCACCCCGACAGATCACCTGCCTTTAAAAATATTGTTTAAAAAAGGAGTTAATTGCATAATAACTTAGTGAATAACAAAAGCCAAGCCAAGCTAAGCCAACTTTATTTATAAAGCATTTTACGTACAGCAACCACCGAACAAAGTGCTGAACATGGGAATAAAATACATTCAAATAGAATTAAATAGAATAAAATACGAAGACAAAAAAATAGCAATAAAACAATTCAAAACATAATAAAATACAACCACAATAAGAACAATGCACTCGAAATAAAATCAATGTCTCACACTGGGTCGAAAGCCAGGCAGAAAATATGGGTCTTAAGAGCGGTTTTAAAACTGGGCAGTGAAGAGGCCTGTCTGATGTGCAACAAAAAGTATTTTCACATAAAATGAAACTAGACTGTCTGTTTATGTTTCCACGTAAACACGTAAGTTTAAAGCATTCATTCCTGACAAAATAAAAATGCACTGGCAAGTGTGCTCGGTTTTGTTTTTGAGCAAAATGTACAATATTTTCACTTATTCTGTATGTGTCACTGATGGTCAGCTATTGACATATTGACATATATATCACAATTTAAACTGATTTCATGAAATAATTGTGAGCAGTGTGATTGGAAGCAATGGTACAAACACGAATCTGTCCAGAATGCTAACCTGCTACGACCTTGTAACGAACTGTAATGTTGTGTGAGACATCAAGAGCGGCGGCGCGGTAGTGTGGTGGTTATCACTGTCACCTCACAGCAAGAAGGTCCTGGGTTCGATCCCCGAGGTCGACCTGGGTGCCTTTCTGTGTGGACTTTGCATGTTCTCCCCGTGTTCACGTGCGTTTCCTCCGGGTACTCCGGTTTCCTCCCACAATCTAAAGACATGCACAGAGGGGATTAGGCTAATTAGCAACTCTAAATTACCCGTAGGTGTGAATGTAAGTGTGAATGGATGTCTGTCTCTCTGTGTCGCCCTGTGCTGGATTGGTGACCTGCCCAGGGTGTAACCCCGCCTCTCTCTCACCTGAAGTCAGCTGGGATTGGCTCCAGCTTCCCCCCACCGCGACCCTGAACAGGATTAAGCATCAGAAGACAAGTGAGTGAGAGAAGCATCTTACCTGGTCACAGTAAACCATCAGCTTCCTAAAAAGGACTTGCAACCAAGTACCAAACATGCAAAAATTCAAGATAACATGGAACCCCAATCTTGTGACCCTTGTGTATGAAAAGCTGACTGTAATTCAAACACAGTGTAGCCCACATGGACAAGCATGTCCAGACGAAAGACGTGATTCTGGATTTACCGCGTAAACGCTGTTTCCTTTAAAACGCACAGAGCAGAACCAACATAGCGTGCATCCGAATCCGACTAACGTCAGTGAGCTGCGCTGTAATTAAGTGTGAGACGGAAAGATTCCCTAATGTAACCACACAGGGACCAAGACGAGATGAAGAACATGGGAGAGAATGGGAATGAAAAAGAAAAGGGGACTAGGGAGGGAGAAAGCATTCATTACCGTTCATTCTCTTCATTTGGTCCTCAGCCTTCCGCCACAACGTTTCCCTTAATTACAGGGACTAATTAGGGCACGGTTCCATAAGTAGGTCTAAATTATACAGACACAGTTCAGATAATCACACATCACAGGGTCGACGCATTATTAAAGGCACAACACACACACACACACACACACACACACACACACACACACACACACACACACACACACACAAAAGTGAGC
Organism: Chrysichthys thysi; assembly: GCA_030068315.1. Classification (NCBI taxonomy): domain Eukaryota; kingdom Metazoa; phylum Chordata; class Actinopteri; order Siluriformes; family Claroteidae; genus Chrysichthys; species Chrysichthys thysi. The sequence goes on from JAQLOM010000006.1 coordinate 12,916,150, forward strand.
GTCTTTACAATGGTGCTGAAAGCGCGAGATCCTTAGCTATCACACACGTTATTGCGAATGCACACGTCAGTGATCAGACCCATGTGCCGATCACAAATCTCACACACACTCGCTGATATATAAAGCTGTCAGTTGCCATAGCTACTGTACACTACAATTTTTCACTAAGCTTCAGTCAGAGATTTCTTTGGACAATTAGGATTTTAAAGTGGCCGGTTCGCTCTTCTCAGGATCCAGTGCGGTCTTTTTGTTTGGAAAGCCCACGTCCACTACCTGATAGCTGTCTGTCCAGTAGAACCTCCGCAAATTCACTGTTAGTGATCCCTTTGAAACCCATTTCTGATTTTGTTTTTATTCACCTGTCATACGTGGAAGCTTTAAACAAAATATGGATTACCTTTTCTTTTTTTTTTTTGCCAGTTCGGGTGTGTTATGTTATGTACGGAAGGAGCATATGAAAACCAATGGGTTGGTTGAATGAACTTTAAATAAACGCTAAACTCAATTTCAGGTGAGAATTTAGAATCCATGGGCTCTGACGTCGCCGGATTGCTGCAGATTGTTTTTGGACTTGATGGCATGGAAAATGGCGACTCTCTAGCGCAGAGCATTCTGGGAAGGGCGAGGGGTGAGCGTAAACTTCCTGTTATTAATCCTAATCCTAATCCAGACATAACACAGGCCCATTATGAGCAACAGGACATAATAACTGAAAAATGACTCATATGCACGCTGCAACATTCAGTGCATTTTTCCAGTGTTTTTAGTAGATTGGGTTTACGGATCTAGTAACAAATATCTACTTCCTGCTCATGTGAATTAATAAAAATGTGCCCAGTTATGTCTTTTTCATTGGCAGAAAGAAAAGATTTTATGTTAACAACATCATCCTAGTAAAGGTTTACAGATCTCTGTTAAAGATAGGTCAGAGGTTTAAAAGACCTTTACTGAAGAATACATGATAGCTCTTTTGTACCAGTGGTGATTAATGCCAACGTGTAAATGCAATGGCATTAGTGTTTGGGCCGTAACGCTGGAACTGTATCTACCGACTGTATGTCATCGTCATCGCCATATGTCCTGTAGGCCTGCCTTAGATCCCGAGCTAAATTGGTCACATATCAATTAAAGGGTATTGAATTAAATCAGAATGTATTGCATCATCCCAGATTAAGTTATACTGTATTATCAAATGTTACCTTATGAATCAAAATCATGTGTCATATCAAGCAGAAGTCTGGGGTTTACACCCTTGGTAGAAAGTATGTATGCCAACTCAGTAAGGTTGAACGTGAACTGATTCCGTCAGGGAGGTTCTTGAAATTTCGATAATCATTAATAAATCATAAAATAAACGAGGTTGTCATAGCAACACAGCAAGGCTGTGATGCTTTTGAGGCGTTAAGTAACGTCTCCTAATGCTTTTAACGCTCATGGTTATGGTCTCAGGCCACATCACAGCTCCTCGTGGTTCTTGTTCGAGATCGCAAAAGTAATGCGAGGGATCCGAAAGCCGAATCCCAACACACACAAAGAGCACGTCCAGGCCTGCTGACCACACCGTGCTCACATCGTTTCTGAGTAATAGTGCGCACTGCGTTTTCAAATGAAAATTATGAATGAAGAAGTTCCCTTAGCAACAGGAAGTATGTGAAAGCAGAGACTCTGACATGTCTTCAGATTTCGCTGCAAGTTACTATAGTAACGTCCTCAGCTTCAGTACAGGCTATTGTGTTAGTATTCTAGTGTTGCTTTCAATATTCTGAAGGTTAATTGTTTGACCCCTGCAGGTTACATGAGAGTATAACTTATCAGACTGGCTGGGTCTTAACCACCGTAGCCGTATACTTACTGCTAAGCACTGTTAAACACAATACATCTCATATATATATCTCTGTGTGTGTGTGTGTGTGTGTGTGTGTGTATATGTGTACACTGTGTAACGTACTGTGCAAAAGTCTTGATGCACCCCTCATATCTGTATTTTTCGCTTCCAAAGAGCTTGACTTCTTCGTATTTTTAATGTAGTCTAGAGGAACGGTTCTTCAGGCTTCCTCCAAAAAACACGATGCAACGCTATCGGTCATGGATTGGCGTCCCTAAAGCCCGGATCTCAACATTATTGCAGCAGGGTGGCATCATTGTGACCGAGAATGGAACAAAAGTCAGCCAATGTCTGAGCTGGGGAATGTCCTTCAAGAAGCCTGGAGGATTATTCCAGAAGACTACTTCAAGAAATTACAAGAAAGCTGCATTAGAGAATAACAGCCATGATAGCAAATATTGGAGCTGAATATTGGAGAATGATACAAACCCTCATTGTGTTTTATACTGTATTGAGAGGTATGTTTACACATGTCGCAATATCACGAATGACCTATTGTCTCATTGTCCTGGGAAAATATAAAGAAATAAGGGATAAGGGGTAAGAGGTGGTTCAGGACTTCTGCACAGAACTGTATATATGGGCTGTATATGATAGTTCATAATAGATTTATCATCATCATCATCATCATCATCTCTAGCTATAGCGTTCCCCCATGGCTTCCAAAATCCGAAATGATTTCTTTACACGTAAAGATTAATATACGAAATAGAACGTTCACGATAAAGCACATTTGTGGAACAATATACAACTATTACAATATACCACAAAGCTATGAATATTACAACAATTGTCCAAAAAATAAAAAATAAATAAATCATCAGGCAAAAGGCCTGACGATTACAAATTAAGATGAAAAAGAACAAACATTTTTAATGACACTTTAATCTAGATTTGAACACAAATGTATGGTTTAAACATAGTACACCCTGCCATGAGTCCAATCAAACACATCTGATTTTAGAAATAACAATTGTCAACATCATGTAATTCCTATAACAGCCACTATGGGGCGCTTGTAGCACTCAGAACCACGAGCCCCTGTTAGATCAACTTATGCAACTGAAGGCCAGTTTACACTTTTTTACAGCAGAAAGTTTTCCCCCATTTTTATTTATTTTTGATTTTTTTGTGTGTGTCTGAATAAAAGGAATAAATTGTCAATATACCGAGCAGGAACTGAAAGAGACGCCTAATGCGTTGCTCTCAAATGTTTTGTGGCTCCATAGGGGCCCCTTTAAGTGTAAAATAAAATTCACCGTCCCTCTCAGGACAGATCTGATTGATGGACATATACACTCATTGTACACCCGTATCCTCATTAGGATCGAACGGGAGAAACTTTATATTCCTGAACGTTCACTGACAGACCGCACCTTAGCTCCAAGAAATATTATTTATAGATCTACTTATTTTGTGTTATTGAGGTACAGATGAAAGCCATTCCATTCCCAATCACCTGATTGGTAAAACAGGTGAACACCTATAATGTTCTTCCCCTGCTGTGGGTTTCCTCTGGGGCCTTGGTTTCCTCCCACAGCCTAAAGACATGCACACTGGATCATCTGGTTACTCTAAAGTCACCTGAGATTGGCCCCAGCTCCCCCACGACCTTGACGGATAAGCACCATGGATGATAATAATAATAAATTAAAACCACTGAGTGGTTAGCACTGTCGCCTCACAGCAAGAAGGTCCTGGGTTCGAGCCCCGGGTTCAGCACGGGTGTGCAGATTTTGCATGGGTTTCCTCCGGGTACTCCGGTTTCCTCCAACAGTCCAAAGACATGCACAGAGGGGATTAGACTAATTGGCTGCTCTAAATAGCCTGTAGGTGTGAACGTGAGTGTGAATGGTTGTCTGTCTCTGTTTGTCACCCTGTGGTGGATTGGCGTCCTGCCTCTCGCCCGATGTCAGCTGGGATTGGCGCCAGCTTCGCCCCATGATCCTGTACAGGATTAAGCGTCAGAAGATGAAGATGACAGTTAAACAGCATCCTGAAGCACCTGGTTAGGCTTCATGGTCCCAATTTTGAGCTCCACTAAAGTAAAGTACAAGCTGCAATAGAAAACGGGATTTAACTTTAATTAATCATCTCCATGAACATTCTTTTTCCTCTCTGTCTTTGTTTCCCTCACACACACACACACACACACACACGCACACACACGCATGCACGCACGCATGCACACACACACACCCCTTGCAATCTCTTCGATTTAATGACACCCGGGATAGCAAGTCAATTTGTTTGTACTAAAATTAATCATTACACTTTATTGCAGCTAGCTCATTATCTCTGTTTTTTTGCTTCTATTTCTCTCTCTCTCTCTCTCTCTCTCTCTCTCTCACACACACACACACACACACACACACACACACACACACACACA
>JAQLOM010000006.1:12950151-12967175 GCA_030068315.1 Chrysichthys thysi
CACACACACACACACACACACACACACACACACACACACACACACACACACACACACACACACACACACACGGCATCGAAACGCTTTTCAGGACGTGGTGCTGAAAAGCACAGAAAACTCATTTATACATAGAGGAGTAACCCTGGGGGTTTCAACTAGACAAAACTAAAGCATGCAGGGAACGATAAAGAAATCCATATCAATCTACACATACTTGCAGGTCTTATAAATTGCACCAGATGAAATCATGTGTAAGAAGATAGCATCTCCAACCTCTTCACATTTTATCCTCCACAATAATTGATGACTTAATACCGGAGCTCTGCAGTTTTGCAGGGCGAGCACCTAGGCCTTGACACTAATCTTTCAGGGGGGTTTTGCATGAGGAAAAAGGAAAATCATTCTGTGACTGACTTTCCTTTAAGATTATAAGAATAATGCAAAAAGAGCAGGCAGGCAACACTTTCTTTGGCATGCATGAAATGATGAGCGTAGTTAGAAAAAGATGCTCTGTAAGCCACATGATCTTGAATACATGTTAAGGTTAATGAGTAGTAATAATAATAAAGTCTGGATTTATTTTTTCAAAATTTAGATTACCAGGCTTGAAGATGGCTGCCCCGTGGAACGCCACTTAGTGCTTTGCTCAAAACTTTAGATGATTCGTACATTTGGGGAGAAGATAAAGGTTTGGTAGGGGTTGAGGATTATGGGCGATTTTAAAACCTGGACACGTTTGGAATAACTTTTTCCAGAGAGTTAAAAAAAAAAAAGGGGGGGGGGGCTGCTTTGCTTGCAGCAAAATCATCTAGTGTGGGAAAAACCTCAACACACGAGGACAGATGGACAAATGGCGATTACTCCAGAACATGCACACCTAACACAAAGCCTTAGTAATTACTATAACAATGGCACCACATAAAGAAAAACCTTAAAGGCAAGAGGCAGATGGCTTACTAAAAAAAAAAAAAAAAAGGAAAAAAAAAAGAAAAGAAACCAAAACATCCCTCACTCGCTCTCACTTGCGTTTGTATTCATGAGCAGTCCTGTTATTGCTGGACTCACTAACTGCCCTTCTGCTTAATTAACATTCATATTAGGTCCAAATGCTTGCCAACTCACGCTGTATGTGAATGAGCTGCTTTGGCATCTTGAAGTCGCCGGGGTACAGCGATTCGTAGTAGTTGATGTTGCTCTCTGCTTCGGGCACGGGGATCACCATGTTGTCCCTCTTCTCCCCGTACACCTGCTGTGCCGAGATGGCCCTCTGGAGATGGTGCTCCTACAACAAACCACACACTGGGATCAGGACAAACTGTTTTAGGACGCAGGTCAGGCTGACGAGAACACGTACAGGTATGATTCCACATGGAAAAAACAACTTATGCTCTGCAAGCTTCCCCACGATGACTCCCTGTGGCACTGAGCCAACATTTACCAAGTCATTTCTCACGTACTGCAATATTCTGTATCGCAACACGTCACGGTCTCAAGTGAATTCACTGAAAACAAATTCTCAAGTCACGCTAATTCCCATGTCAACCTGGTCCCACAATATCCAGCAGGTAATGCATCATAATTAAAGGAGAGCCTCACAAGAAAACTCATCATTTTAGCCCTTATTATTTACTCTAGCAGTGACAAAAAGCTACAGATGCTGCTCCCCCCCACGCACAATTCATCCACAGAAAGTCTAACCGCCGGACTGGAGGACCATGAGACAGTTAATAACAGAATTATTAACACAGCCAGCACGTGAGATTCTAAATTATTCTAACCCAACAGTGGTTTCTCTAATGAAAACCATGAATAATTACAAAGACAACCAGCTTTCGGTGAGGAAATAAAACGCATTGAAGCACAGCAACCACGTCCCTATAGCGGTCAGCTTATAAACTCGTCTAAAGTACAAAGGCTGCATTACTTCTAAACACAAGACACCCAACTGGTACGTCTTTCTCTCCTGCATACACACGTCGCCAAGCACACATAACCTGACTCATGACTCATTTCTCTGCAGCAAAAATCCTGGACAAAACAAATAATTAGTAGAGACCGGGGACAGAGTAGCTTTGGCACACTGATTTAACTAAAGTGAGACATTTAATGACAAGGCAGCTGTCTCTGGCCTCAAAACAGCAGCATGAGCATCTGCATCCCCGTAATCCAGCAGTTAACATGCAGTTAGAAACTTATCAGCTTGTTAACTCCAACCTGCGGCAAAGCTTCAGGGGAAAGAACGCGAGCTGGCTGAATCATGCTCTTTACACTTCACATCTCACGCGCTGCTGCAGTGTTCAGCACTGTATAACGTAAATGTAGTTACTTTCCCATATCTTTAAATGGGCCTGTGAACGTTTTGGGTAATAAAACATGTCATGTGGCACAACACCAAGCACAAGACGTTTACACAATATAAAGCAAGAGGTATTGGTACCATTTGCTCCTAGGGTCCAAATCCCAGTCTCCTCTAAACCAGCGCTTCCCAAAGAGGGGTCTTACACGCTGATAAGGTTGGGCTGTGATTTCCATCACCGTAAGAAAGTTTAATCTTATACCTCAAGTTTGACTGGTTATATAAAGTGAAGGCATTTAACCTACACCTTAATTAAAGTAAATAAATAAAAAAATAAAAGTGCCAAGGCTGCAACAAATGTTCAAACACTAAATGCACACATTACAATGAGACGATCTGAACAGCTAGATTAACGCAGAGGTGGTAAGGGTTTTATCCAGGATTCCCATGACGGTACCTGCACAGTGTGTGTCAACAATGCATTTCAGGATACCACCTCCTACATAGACAGCCATTACTGGTCAATACTTGTCGGCCGTTTTCATGTCTGCAGCTTTAGGATGACTTGCAGCTCCTGAAGGCAGGCACCGAGCGCCGAGTAAAGCAGTCCTGGCCGTTTGTTTACTCTGGCTCAGCATTCTGCCTGGGAACCGGGGGAAATCAGGTCAACTCCAATGGGACCACTTCCATCACCTCTCACCCAGACTTCGTAACAACGCATCTTCAAATGCTTCTTCAAAATAAACAAACATTCAAGATGTAATATTCAACTGCTAGCTCAAGATGAGAAAGCTATAGGACTGCTGGATATCACAAAACACCACTCTGATTAATCCAAAATTTCACCTCTGCTTGCATAGACATTTAAATACCAACACAGGCTTTACAGATATACAGATAAATACTCAAGTTAACGCTAGCACTAATCTTTCTAACTTCCTTTCATTTTTTTTCTCTTCTATTTATTATTTTTGGGTACCTGCTCACCCCTAGTGTTGCCTTCGGTAACTTTTATTTAACCAATTATACAGATAGCCACATGGTTGTCTTTGAACAAACATTCACATTCACCCATCAGACCATGGGAAAATAAATTACGTCTTGTTAAAAACTTGTGTTTGGCTTTTATCATGTTTTTCCAACAGTGCTGGATTACATTTGCCTCTTCAATCCATCCTACAGGAGACATGATGGAAATAACTGAAACCCAAAATGTAAACACCAGACACATCCTGTCAGACCAACAGCCTCAACATGATGGTTCTCCATGACTTACGTTACAGCCCGAGTGACAATCCAACAGACATTACACTGGGCCTTAAAACGACCAAGTACAAGCATGCAAGAAACAACTCGTGCTGCGAAGCATCAAATAATATACCAATTAATATTTTGCTCTGCCTTAGAGATGCACACAGACCAACTCTGTCAATTCGCATACTTACACGTGCTATTTTAAGCCTGTAAGTGTGTTCACACTGAGAAGCACATCGACATGCAGTGCGCCGAGTTCCCTGATGGTGTACACCTACACTGAATGTGTAACTATGCACACTTCTCACCCTCAATGGATGCCATCTTGGCTACACAACTTAAGGAGAGGGACCACCAAGCTATTTTTCATCCAGTCAGAGGACGACGTGTCGTCAACGCCAGTGGTAAGTAATTTCCACTTCACATGAAATGTCTGTGCATAAGTGAAAAAATCTTAAAAAGACGTGCTGATTTTTTTTTTATAGAGATGAGCAAAAAAATAAATAAATGTTGGACCATTGCAGTCAAACATTGTGATTTGAGACCTTGTACATAGTACACACTGTCCTACATGGAAGTGTACTAATGGAAGTATGTGAACGGAGTTAATTCTGTCTCCAAACATATCCTCCAACACCATACCCACCTCGTTTCATAGATACACAATACGACAATAAAAAAAAAAAAAAAAAATAAAAAAACCCTACTATGAAATTATACCTCATAACATAAATTACAGTTATGACATTGCTTATAACAACTCCTATACTCAATTGTATAAAAATTGTTCACCTTTCTTTACTGCAAACAATATCTTGTTATCCAACTCCCACACGGATATAAAATCCCATCATAAAGGCCCTGTTCACACCTGATGTCAACATCTGTCTCAGCTGACCTGATCGCCAGTGGACAGCCGAGACAGTGTCCACATGTGGTTTATGTGCCTTGAAACGGTCTTCAATAACTACTTGTTACTGCATTTCATCACAAGCAGAGTTGCCAAAGCCGATGAAATTTAAAACCAGACTCAAAATACTTGCGAATCCCAAACAAAGTGCTTAAATTTAGCAGTCGGATATTATTTCCTAAATAAACCAGCGGGTGCTCAGATGGTCCGATATAACCCTTACTTACATGGTCAACTGGCTCAACAGCATTCAGAGCACAGTCTGCTCATCTAGACATATTTTATGGGCTTTCCATCTTTTAGTCACTGCTGAGTAAGAGTGCCCCGTCAAGAGTTTGAGGATGATTAAAACCAGTCGTTCAAACAATCATGACCACAGTCGGCATCAACACAAACATATCTAAACATCACATCCATAACAGCAGCATGCACGGATTGCAGGTCTACATTTTGTATTTCTACAAGTGACAGAGTTTGAAGCGCTTTCCTACGAACTCCGTGAAAAATAAGCAGCAGCATTTAGAGGCAACATCATGCAGGATTTCTTAAAGCACCGTGTTAAGTTTCATCACAGTACTAAAAAGCTGCATACATAAAGAACGAATAGGCCAGTTTCCTGTTTTCTATATATTTATATTGAAAAACCACACAACGCTCAGCATGATAAAGTGGGCTGTTCGTCAAAAAACTCTGCATGTTGTGTGAGGAACCAAATATTTAACGGTAATCAAATCCACACTGGTGCCTATGAAAAACCAAGATTTTACTTAATCTTTAAACAGGAGAGGCTACCGGTATTTAAATGCAACCCGATAGACAGACAGATAAACAACAAATAAACCATACGACTCATAAGCACACCATTTCTCTATGACTAAATATACATAGTGGCTCCTAGATTCAGAAGCAAGCAGAAGGGGAAGATGTTTGGGATCACTTTGCCTTATAGCTGGTTGGGAAAGCAGTGAACGGTGGACTGAAACGTTACAGTGAACCCACCAAACACATACATCAGTGCTAATGGTGAATAACATACGGCTATATGGCACACACGCTTCTCATATGCAGCATTTCCATGCTGATTCACTCCAAGCTAAAGAAATCACCACGGCAAAAGCAGAAAAGCTCCATCAGGCACGTGCCCTCGTGGGGCAACGCTCTGTCATGTTTAATTTGACTACATTCTTATGCATGGCTTTTCCTTTTCTTTTTTTTTGTCATCCCACAGGGCTAAAAGTATGAAAGGATTACGCAAGCACATGCCTTCACATTTTAGTTTACTGCCGTTTTCTAACGCTGACCGTTGCAAGTCAAATGGAAATCTCCGGCATTTATCAATCAATTTTCCCTATTTTCTTGGATCGAAAACGTATTGCATGGAGATGCCACTTCATTGAATCTAATGCATGCTGTGCATCATTACACTTCAACTCACTACCCATGCCTCTCCACAAAATTAAACGCAAACAATGCCATCAGTCACGCAGACAGCACTCAGATTTATGGGCTTTCATTCCATGGTTTTGCAGGATTTCTTTTCCCCGACCAAGTGACCAGTCCATGGTGATGGTAACATCCATCAATGCTCATGCTAACTAGGCTTCTGATATTTAGATCAGATTCGAACACTGGTGAGGGCAGTTAATGCTCAGATTCTTATTATTTTTTTTTTTAATGGCAGAATTGTGTCAAGTCCAAGTCGCGTCTGCGACTTTGTTGGGCTGCGTTTACCCATCATTTATGCTGTGTGATTAACGCATGTTACAGCCACAATTTTAAATAATTAAAGAAAAAAATTAAAGTAAATTTTAAAAAAAGTTGTCAACAAGTCATATTTAAAAAAAAAAAAAAAAGTGAGCGACAATTTGTCTTGGCAAAAAAACCGGATAGGTGGCTTTTCTATGAAACAAATCATTTGTGCTCTCGGACCCGGGACTTGTTACAGGCAAGTCATAACCCCCTCCGGATCTTCTGACTATTTCACATGTACACTACCATTATAACATTTTTTTGGTCACACTCCAGTGCAGAAATATCGTAGAGAAGCACTCAATGACCAGGCTTCTGCATTACTTGCTATGAAAATATCTGCCTCCTTTTTTGTCCCTTAACTTGTAATTTTTACCTCTTCCAAGGTAATTTGCAATTTTTTTTACAGCCTGGCTTACAGCAGACAAGCAGCCAGAACAGAAATTGTAAACGATTCCCATGAAACTTGGCAGCAAGGAGCAACATGGACCAAGGAAGAAACTTAAATTGTGGCACGGCTCCAAGTCACAGGGTGGCTCCATGAAATTAATTTCCCTTTTGCCAACGTTGCGAGATACAGCACTCGATACATGGCAGTAAAGTACAAAACATAGCCAATGCAGGAATATGATGAATCCACTGGAAATAAAATTAGCCGTTACATGATTGCAGTTGCAGATTTGAATATCAGAGAAGCGTCAAGCAACATCCTTGGTGGAGATCTGTGCCTCCTAGTGTCATTCTAATGCATTATGTTTCCCTAAAAAACAAGTGAATAATATACTGCAATGGTACAAAAAAAAACAAAAACAAAAAAACCCAAAAAGCACATCAATTATAAACAGTCCAGCACACCCGCATTTCTTTTTTTTTTTTATGCGTCTTATTTTGGTGTGACTCATTCCCTCACCACTGAATAAGCCCAAATAATTGTGTGTCAAGTCTTAATAGTGCACACTGGGACGGTCATGAAAACCATTGCATTATACTCCGAATCAGTAGATTAAAGCCATGCGAGCCAGGCACTAACGCAGTTCTTTCAGAGCTTCCCATTTCTCATTTCTGCTCGAATAAAACGGGCATTATGCAAGGTGTACCATGGCCAGTAGTGCCTGCTTGTACGTCAACAACCCACTTCCTCAAAATCAACAGAAGACAAACTATGTGCTGTTACAGGTTCAACCAGATACTGTTCAACACATGTACAGGATTGCATTGTGTAACTGAAATGCATGAATCGTTACAAACATGAATGCTCTTTCATAGACTAACAATCATCTTCAGTCTCATAGACAGGAGATTTAAAATGCATCGAGCGACACGAAATTCACATTCACGTAGTGGCTCATCCATCTTATGATGCATGCTGGACCTCCCTGGTGCAGGTTAAAAATGCATCTAAAATGTGCGCAAGACAACAGTAAAATTGTAAACAAATACAAAACGTGCTCATCAGTCCAATAACAGACACACTCATGCAGCCCTAATGCCCACGGGCCACACATCACTGACAGCTAACCCGGGGTGTTTAAGTATTTTAAGCCATCAGAATTATAAAATAAAATGAATATCAAAACAAGTTTGCTCATATTCTACAACTTAACCAAGCAGGATGCAATAATCCCATTTGCTTTCTTATTCACAATATACCAATGTCACCAGACGACTCCCTGCAAGCTTCGGTTGCACATTTCTGTCAAAGACAAGTCATGGTGGCGGCCAGCGTTAAAACAAGTTCCATCCTGTGTTCTCATGCACGATTTATGTGAGCAGTAAACATCAACATGCTCATGACATGAAAAGACCAATGGATCTTGATCCAGTTTCCAGGCCGGCATAGGACCAAATGCCAGCACTCAGTTTGGCACGTTCCCAGTATCTCGGGTCTCACCTGCAAACGTCTGATTCCACACCTGTATGGTGCCGTGTGTTTTCTAACAAGTCGTTTATCAAAGCCAGTTAATTATCAAACACCGAATAAACTGAAAACAACAAAAAAACAACAGTGCAGCTGTTGCACCTGCAGCAGGAACCGTGACTGGCCCCAAAGACAGCAGAAATGTTCAGACATCTGACTGTGTGCTCCAGAGGGACGAGCGACTGATTCAAATTTGAGTCTATTAAATCTAAATCGTTACTTGGTATAAAATGTTCACTTGGTTTGCATAACGTTGAGTCAAAAGATTTAAGCAAGTAGGAACAAACAAAAAAAACCCCCAAACAAATAAAAAATAACCACAAATCAGCACTGAAGAACACCCAGCATGCATGCACATCATACAAACACTTCCCATGTTCGCCGAGCTCCAGCTGGATCAAGAATGAACTGGACTCGAGATGAAACGGCCACAGGGTTCCTGTCCTGTTCTCTGGAAGACGCAGAACTTGCACGCTCTCAAATATTTATCCTCACAGACCATTTCTGACAGCTCTGTGAAACAAGCATCAGGAAGGTGGTCTACACACGACTCTTCCCCCATTGCTTTAAAAAAAGAATTCTCGCACGCTATCTAATGCATGTGGAGATACACTCGGAGACCTGGAAACTCCTGCCTGTGGACTGCAAAACATTTCCAGAGCTGCTTCTAACCTGCTGCACTGGTTTCAAGTTAGTGCTCAAGTCAAGGCGCAGTGATCCATGTGGATGAGCTGTGGGTGGGTGGGGAGTGCGAGCGCGCGCCGTGTGCGTGTGAGAGAGCTCAACTCCGCCCTCTGCCGTTCGCTCTGTGTCATTACAGCCACAACGAGCGCCTTCGAGAGAACAGTAACAAAATGGCTGCTCAGCCATGGTCACGTGACTCCTTTGTGTTTTGCAAGCCGATTACTAGTCAAACACCCCGATACAACACGAATATTGTGCCCAAAATCGTAAGATAACCCCTTTATCTCCTTGCACGGGGTGAAAAAATTCACCGCCGGGTGCACGAACAACCCGATTTACCGCGGAGAAAAAACCCCAAGCGGCGGCCATTTTGTGAAAACCTGCGCAGACGAAACCGAGGCGCTCCTTTTATCGAAAAAATAAAGAAATGGTGTGTAAAAACGACCCGTGGCGTCGTGTAAACGTACCGATTCCTCCTCCTTTTCCATCCCCGTCGGCATCTGCGGCACAGCTCGGTTGATAGAGGCATATTCGTGCAGGTCTGGTAAATCCTCGCAGCGGAAGACGGGTAGGGGCTTGGTAGCGTCCAGCGCCCGCGCCCGAAACGACAATTTACTCATTTTTATATCGAAAGACGTAACATAAACATATAATGTCCCTTTAGATTCCCAAATGACACTGTTAGAGCTCTCATTGAGGAATCTGGGTCGGTCTTCGGAGTCAGTCGTCGGATTGGTTTGAAAAAGACGCGTCCAGCGAGAAGAACGGAGCCGAAAAGGCCCGGGGCTCGCTCGCTCTCTCTCGGTGTGATTTTGCAGTAGCGCCGCTCTGTCTCCCTGGTTCAGTGCGCCATGGCCAACATGGCGGACATTAAAAACTCTTTAGCTGTGGGTTTGTTTCCTGCGGCCCGACCCCCTCCTCCTGCGACGCGCGTTCACGAGTCACTCATTCCCGCGCACTTCAACACACGCACGCGCGCGCGCCCCCGCGCTGGGGGAAGGGGTGCAAAACGCGCAAATAAAAACGGCTTTTGTGTGTTGGGGTATTTATTTATTATTATTTCTCCCCAATCCGGACGCTAAAAAAAAAAAATGCTGCACATTCCTTCGGATTATAACAAACAACAATAATAGATTAGTATTACTACTACTACCTGTTACGATGTGACGCCGATACAAAAGTAATTTTTTAATAAAAATTAAATAAATAAAAAAAAAAAAAAAAAAAAAAATCACCATTTTGCTTAACTGACATTAACCCCCCCCCCTAAAAAAATCGCCTATATGCTATAGTTTTAGTTAATCACGCACTAATGTCCTCCTCTGCCAAAATATATAGTGCTGTGGGGCTGGAAAAATAGGCAATACACGTGACAGTTTGGTCGAATTTTAGCGATCAGAACAATTTCCATAATGCAAACACACCAGTAATGAATTTTACCTCCATTATCCCACACATGTAGACTTACAGACTGAACTGCTAAATGTCCTGTAAACGCAGACCGCTTGTCGCCCTCTGCTGGTCAAACATGGAAACCACCACCAGGATCCAATTAAAAAGAAATCTTCCACACTGCTTGGACACGTTTGGTACCTTATCATAAACCACCAGATTAAAAGGAATGGGTCAAAAAATAAAGATATCGCTCGCTATAATTTGTTTCTATTGCATTTCGTGTAATCGTAGCATACATGGACATCAGAAAAAAAAAAGAGCACACTATTATTGCTACGCACTGCTTTACATCTTGCAATTCATCAACACAAACAAGTGAACGTCATGGGTCAGCGTCATGAAACCATTCATGATGTATACAGAAACAGACGGTCAGGCTTTTGAAATAATGTAATAAAAATATTGCAAAATTATTTAAAAAAAAAAAAAAAGGCCCAAATTCCCTATACTGTAATTAACAACAAACATTATATTGTGACCTTGGTATGGAGAGTCATACTGCATACCGAGCTCTGGTTATGAAGGCTTAACTTTTTTTTTTTTTAATTCCTTCTGCATACTGAAACTAAAAAAACAATCAAAACTGTCTCGACTTTTCTCAAGAGTATGATATGGCTTTGTGTGTGAACTACGTCAGCTCCAAAAGGTCCTACTTCACAATTTTTCGAACTGATACACACATTGATGTACATATTAAATAAGTTTTGGATCTTTGTTTGTGGAAATTAGCTATTTTTGTGGGACAGCACTCAAAAGCTTTATTCAGAGATTTTATGCAATAAAAATATTATGATACAACCCGAAAAAATTTTTTTTTTCACTCTTCTTCCGTCAGGCCGGCGGTATAGGAGTATTCAGACCCGCACAAACAGACTCAGAGATAGTTTCTATCCACAAGCCATCAGGCTTCTGAACTGCTGATATTCTGCACACATCAGCAAACATTTACTATAACTACCAGACATTTGACCTTGGACTTTTCACAATGTCACTTTAAAACCCTCAATATCACTTTAAACAATGACACTTTAAACTTTTTTTTTTGTATATGTATGTATGTGTGTGTGTGGGTACGTATGTATGTAAGACATGTTTATATATTTTTACTCTAAATACTGTGCAAAGTTGAAGGAACACAATTCTAAGAATTTCATTACAGGTAATGACGCTGCATTGTTATCTGTATCTGACAATAAAACTTGAAACTTGAATTATATAAATGATCAGGTTTGCCATTACACACGTGTGCGTGTGTGTGGGGGGGATTATTTGAGACCTTTTATTAAATTAGATTTTCTTGGATTCTACATAATCTTACATCACACAAGGACCACAGTTTCAAATATAAATAATCCTCACCTTTAGGTCCCCGTAGTCTCAGCATACTGAAGATGGAGAGAAGCCCACGGAGTACAATATCCAACTTATGTACTAAGTCAGATCTTCCAGGACCTATAGTCCATGAAAATGGATTAGATGCACAATGACTTTAAAAATATAAACAGAAAGCACTGGTACAAGACAATGATACGTCAGGAACACCTGAATCTTTGTACATTTTAGTACTGAATTATTAGCAGACTTGATTGAGACATCAGTTTGTATGGTGTGGCACAGTACGGTTTCTAAACTGACGGAAGAGCCAACAGTATCCTTGCGGAGACCCGTGTCCATTTCATAGATCATATAAATGGTACCACTCGGCTTCATTTACAGCCAAAAATAGTTTAGGATATGTCTGCCTTTGGGATACAGCACCACCAGTCTTGAATATCTGGATCCTTACATTTTCACCAGTTCTTCTTGGCAAACTGCTGAAGTGCTGTCAAACTGGATAGTATGGAAGCCCTTAGTGGCCATGAATCTTTATATTTTATTTTTTACTTGACTCATTTAGTCATAAGATATTTTGGTCATTATGATGACAAAACAGCGTTTTTTTCCCATGGTGTCAATTTTCAAGCTCTTGAAACTCAGTTTTTCCAAAATAACGACATAACGGCATCTGCATCATCCGGTATCCATGAAGTTGTAGACTTGCTGATTGCCGTTTTAAATGACGCACTCTAACAGGAACGTTGTCTAGAATAGCAAGACAAAACTATTTCAGTGCCTTAAACGAACAGAAATTACACACTGATCAAGATATTGCTGCACAGAATGATAGTCAACGACTCGATGATTCTTTTGGGAAAACCAAGCTTTGTTGGAGACCTTGAGAAAATTATGTCTTTATCACAGGAAAACAATGTTTGATTATGCCGTGAGAATGACACGAATGATCCGAGATCATGAGAAAACGGTGAATGAATGATGTAAATACATGGCATTTTAGGGCTTTCACAGGACAGACACTATTGGTGAACAGCAATTTTCAAGTCTTGACACAGATTCTCGATCAGAGAAGCGGCTATTCGAACACATTCAGGTTCTCAGTCTTGAACCATGCCGCTGTAGCTTCGGCAGTATGCTTAGGGTCGTCGTCCTTTTAGAAGGAGAGTTGAGTTCTCTTGCAGACTGTAACAGGTTTTCTTTTAAGGACTGTCCTGTAAAACCCCCCTGAAATCTCCAGTTAGAGGATGTTGACTTTTTCCCCCCCATTAAAACTTTAGTGGACAACCAAAGAACACATATGACCGAAAAACAATTTCTGTTTAATAGCTGAACATTCTGGGTTCTGAAACAAACCTCAAATTCAACCAAATTATTTTAATTAATGGTGGAAGCGTCTAATCGCCCAGAGAGAAGCCCCCCGATCAAGTAGAGGGGAAAATTACAGAAATCACGTTATCATTTGCATTTCAAAAACAAATAGTCTAAAAATGCAAATTAGTCTGCAGTTAAAAGAGTCCTTACAGAGCTTAGAAAGGTGTTGGGCTTGGCTAAAATGAAAGGAAACATGGTCACAACAACAGAGCTGTCAAATGGAAATATGTAAAGGATTTATAAAAAAATAAATAAATAAAAAAATAAAAAAAATCTTTAAAAAGTAGACCCAAAATGGAGTGTGGCCAAAGATGTTGGTTGTTCCCAGTCAGCTGTGTTTAAAGCTTATTACAAGTATACATAATGAGTAGGTTATAAAAGGGAAACATGGGTACAGCAAGGAAGACGTCAAAGTGTCTGGAAAGAAAATTCAACATAAAAGCCATAAAAATAGAAATTGCACAAGAAAACAAATGATAAACAAATGTGTGCAAACAGAAATCAATGTTTAAGATCAAACTGTAAGAAACTGGATGAATGAAATGGGATTTACATGTAGAAAAGTGAAACAAAAACCAGCACCAACACCTATACGGAAGAAAACAATAATACATGGCAGTGATCTTCAGTGATCTTCCATGATGAATCATACATCTGTATTGGCCAAAGATCTGATGCTGGAACTTTCGTCTGGTTTCATTCCATTGAATAATAATAAGACGACTTCTTGAGGAAAACAACATTCCGCACTTGTTTACGATATGGGATTGCACGTTCTCAGATAAAGGACAAGGGGAGCTGGCAATCATTACCTCGACACTCGATGCACAGGCGTACAGCGAAATTGCGGCCAATTCTCATTCCATGGATAGAAAATAGATTTGGTTACGGTGAAGTCATTTTTCAGGGCGACGCATCTCGCCAGAGATAAGAGTGTTAAAGCTTCAGGATTTCTTCAGGAGGAATTAAAAGAATTGAACTGAATTTCTTTGAGGCATGTTTAAGAAACCAGAATGTTCCCCAGTCAGATAAAAAAAAAAAATCTTGTGCGTCATATCTATGATTTGTTAAATTTACCATAAAGAAAAAAACAAGCTGGGTGACCATCCTCAGTGGGTTTTTTTTTGCCAGGAGTTGTATTTGGCCCCATCTATCTTGCCTGCAACCAGATTCCCAGTCTGTGCTGATGAAACGCTTCCCCACAATATGATGCCGCCACCATCATACTTCACCATGGGGACAGTGTTCTCAGGATGATGAGGGTTGTTGGGTTTCTGCCAAACAAAGCGCTTTGTACCGAGGCCAAATCATCCAAGTTTTGTCTCATTGAACCCTCTCCACACGCCTTTCTGCAAACTCCAAACATGAATTCATCCGGCAATTTTTTTTTGTTGTTGCAACGGTGGTTTTCTTTTTAGTACCACTTCATGAAGGTTTGTGGCGTGTCCAGGCTATGGTTGTCCATCTGAGCTGTGGATCTCACCAACTCTGTCACAGTTACCTTTGGCCTCTTGGTTGCTTCTTTGACAAATACCCTCCTTACCTGGTCACTGAGTTTTGGTGGTTGGCTTCCCCTAGATAGTCACAGTGGTGCTATATTCTTTCATTTTGTTGAAACCCCCCCCAACCAATCCATGCTTGATGTTTTCCAGAATTTTGTCCCATATTTATTTGGTTAGCTCCTTGATCTTCATAATGCTCTTAAACTTTGAGATCTTCCAGGAACCAATGCATTCATACCAAGATCCCAGGATACTTTAACTGCACTTGACCAATTATGTGACTTTTGACAGTAACTGGCTGCCACAGAACTAATTAAGGGATTGGAGAGATTACTAATGCAATTAGTATTTAATATTTTAGATTTGTAAATACTTTCACAAAATATCTTACTTTTACACCAAGTTCAATGTTATGAGCTATTTTGTGCAGATATAAGACAAAATATTATTCAAGTGCAATTCGGGTCTGGGTTGCAACAGTATAAAATGTGGAAAAGTTCAGAGGAGGGCACTGTATTTCAGTATTTTCTAATTAACTAAACTGATCAAATTTCAGCAGATAAGTCATTTTAACATTCATGAGAGTATTCCTTTTTTCCTTTAAGTGAACACAAGAAATGTATTAATTGATTTCTCTTCCAGCAGAGTAGACACAGGCCTGGAACGCTCAGACTGTATTCAAATAATCTTTTTAAAAATACATTATTGATGTAAAACAGAAAGTCCAGTTTTTCCAAAAAACAAACAAACAAACAAAAAACCCTAACCCTCAAATTTCATGTCATGTCCATCTCAGCAGAGTTCTAGAGCCTCAGAAACGTCAGAAAGATTGCCAATGTCGGCTTTGTGCCATTTTCGTTCGTTTAATCCGAAACTGTAATTAAAAATTGTGCACCAGTTTAATCAAATTTGTTTCAAAATAAAAAGTTCGACTCTGCAACAAACTAGCCACGAAATTTCACATGTATTACAGGATAACTAAAAAAAACCCCAAACAAACAACCCACCCCCCCAAAAAAACTATTACGATTTTATACACCTTTTCACACAAAAGTCACTAAAAATGTAGGCTCTGGGTCCAACACTCCAATCAAAAGAAAGAAAGAAAGAAAGCAGCCCCCCTCTCCCCCATACGACCTTTCCCCCATCCTACCCAAAGCTGTGATTTTAAACCCTTCACTCTCAGCCTCTTGAGATCTTTAATTTCCTCAGGCTTCACCAGGTGAAAAACTTCAACCCATGATGAATGACAATACAACGATGGAAAATAACACGCACCGTGACACTTGACGCCAATCTTTCTTGCCTGCTCAGCTCGTACTTCCCACCTCTCCCATTTTCGTCCCACATACACCGACACAACAAGAACAAAAGAAAAACAACACACTTATTTTCTTGGCCCGAGACACCCAGGGAGATCCTTGAACTCCAGAAGAAACTTCAAAGCCTCTTGATCGGAAACTCTTCACCCCAAACCCAGACTGCGTGGCTCAGAAAACCCGAAAGCCACCTCCACCCTTCCCCCCACTGCAACTGCATCACACAGACTAAACTGGGGCAGAACTAAGATGCATGCTGTGTGTGTGTGTGTGTAGGGCGAGGATCAGAGATTAGAACCCAAAGGACATGGCCCAAAGCCAGAGATACACTCTGCAGTGTACAGAAAAGGAGGGAGAACCAACCAGGGCCTCGATCATAACAAGAAGTACAGTAAGAGAAATCATTATTAAGTGTGGACCAGTTTAAACGCGGTGAAATGTGGCCATGACTAAACAAACCCAGCAGCAGCAGCAGCTCCAGTCCCGCCTGTCTGTAAGCCGCTACTGTAATTACATAATGCCATGGCGGTCTGACTGAAGAGGGGGGCGATCCCGTTACACCGAATCACCTCAACAAGGAAATCAGGCTCGCTAAACCATTCAACAATGTCACGCTGCATGCTGAAAATGTCGCTTTTTCCAGGGTGATCATCCTGCCCGGTGCTGCAGCTGGGTGTCATGGCTGAAGAGCAAAACATTCCCGGCGTCGCCTCCTAAAGCGCTTTAGACAATAAATAGACAACGATCAAGGCCCCCAGGGCGAACGAGACCAAACACATCGAAAACGAGAACAGATCAACTTTAGGAAGCCGGCCATGACGCTTTAGAACAACGTGGCTGAGGCACGGGGGGAAGCTCCGGCGCGTGCATCCTCCTGACGCCGAACAACACTGAGGAAGTTGGACGCGCGTGCCAAGATGTGTGCAAACGAATTCTTACCGGAAATGTAAAATAAAAGTGACAAATAATAATAATAAAAAAACCCAAACAAACAAATAAAAAAAACAAAAAAAACAAAAAAAAAACACAGGGGAAAAAACAGACAGAACTCAAAAGTTTCACACGTCGACGTCCCTTAAATGAGTTAACCCAAACCCAACCCCACTCCAGACCCATCCATATGGACCAGGTTGTGGAAGCAAAAAAAACCGAGAAATAAACTGATTTCAAACGGAAACGGTGCCAAAAAAAAATCAAGTTATTGTGTGTTTAAACCACATTTAAATCCAGA